>CM049808.1:5577129-6006007 GCA_027422405.1 Ptychobarbus kaznakovi | reverse complement strand
ACATTTTGTAATGCTGCATCCACACCAATATATGTCAGTATAAGTCCAAGACAAGAGAACCATTTAAACAACAAACTACATAGTGCACATTTAGATAACTCTAAAAGCTTTTTGAACATCCCTTTATACTAATATTACCATAAATACTGTATAAGCACCCAAGTGATCTGAGATGAACACTTGAATGCTCTTCATCTAAATGCATTCTCTTTATTTGATCAAAATTATCACATTATTACTCACTACCTCTAAACCAACCTATCAGATCTACACTCGATACTTCACATGAATTCAAATGTACATTATTATGATGCTATAAATTACCTTTAAAACAAACATTACTACAGAAGTATTGGGTTGTCAAAAGTTAGATTTGCCAGTGTTTACAATATTGCACCTCTGAACATATTTAGCATTAATTAATTAAAATTAATAAGCCAATTCATTGATACATAAATATCTATTTCATCTCAGTATTCAAGAATCAGTGAGAGATATGTATAAATGTGTGTGGGATGTGAGGTTTACACACGTCTCGTAGGTTAAAGGTGATTTCTAAGTTCCTCCAAAAGCTCTCGCCAAATGCAGGGTACATGTCCAGCACCTCTAGAAGGTCGTCTCTTTGGATACGGTGAAGGTCACAGTAGGTAAGTGCAGTAACATCAGCGTTACTGTGACCAGGATCTGTATTCACATTTATAGGCTCGCCAAAAACATCATTCTTTCCTGTATGTGAAACGGGAAGTAGTTTTTATTAGCCCTTAAAAAAAACAATCAATCTAAAAAAAAATCAAACAGTCAGTGGATCATCAGACACTGGTTTGCTGAGGTTTAAATTTAATCTCACCCAGGATGGCCAGCACAATGTTATGTTGCGACACTTGAATGGAACCGCTGGAGATGAAGTGGAGAGCTTTGATCACGTCGCCGTGGTGATAGAGGGTGTCTCCAGGTGGCGAGTGGGTGGTTTTGAAGCACATGGCGAGAGCTCTCAGACATGCTTGACTCGCCCCACGGAACACCGTACAGTTCTGCAGAAGATTACGATTCAGATGCAAGCAAATATCAGCTTGCAAGCACTCAGGAAAACCTTTCAGGACCTATAATTAGAAAAAAGAGGCACGATTGGGTTTCTGTTATACAGATTAATCCATAATATAGACAGGAATGATATTTGAGTTACTCATTTTAGTTCAGGTATGTGACCTACTGCATTCATATTAATGCCATTGGTGTAGGACCAGGCGTGCTGGAAATATTCTTCCAGTGTCTGCCTCAGTTCTTCAGGTATCTGATGGAATCGGATGAACTCTTTAACCCGCAGCATCTGGGTGTGATAGCGCGCTGTTCCCGAATAAAGCCTTTGAATTATTGCAGAGACATTCCCAAATATGCTGGCATACATAAGAGCTAAAAAAAAGTCAATAGAGAATATTTAGTCAGCAGCACCATTTTTTTGACATTGAGGTAAGAGGAGGATTGTTATAATTCATTAAAACTAAAACAATTTTACAATAAATGTTACTTGAAATATATATTACATAAAATAGTTAAAAAACTGTTTTTTAAATTTCAGCTAGTAGCCAAGGTACAATTTCTTATTTACATTTAGTTGAACGTGTTGTACTACAAAACAATCTTGATGTGCAATAAATACTACAAATAAAACTGAAAAATAAATAAATAAATACTACAAAAAAATACAAAAACACAACAAAATGTAAAAATTACTCAAACTTTACATTTTAAATGGAAGATATTAAAATAAAAACTGATTCAAAATAGAAAGAAATATAACAGTATCTCAATTATATTAAAATAATTTGAATACTTAAGTGTATAAGGTTAAGAAGTAAGGTTAGGGTTAGTGGAACTTTTGTTTAAATTTGTCTAAAAATCATGTTTCATAAAAAACATGAAATTGCCACCTCGTAAAATCGTTATGTTTCTCAAAAGATTGGGTGGCGTATTCGTAAATAGTGGGGAACAGAGACGTCACTTGACTGACATTGTAGATCATTGTAGACGTTGTTGGCATGTTGGATGTAGCATATCTGGACTGTGTTCATGCATATAACATTTGAAATATGTTCATATGTACTACATAATCATATGTATTACATTTGACGAAGAGCATGAAATATGATATTTCAAGCTCTTCATCAAATGTAGTACATATGATTTTAGATGCAGTATATGTTCCAATTTGCTATAAACAAATTACTATGGCTAAAATCGAAAAGCTTACCAAAGTATAGACCACTAGGCTAAGATTATAAGAGAATAGTTCAGATTCTCCTCTACTCTGGGTAGGCCACCAACATTAGCTTTTTAGGTCTAAATGTTACAGGCCAGAATGATTAGTGGGAATGTTCAGGATAGTTGCACAGAAATGAGATATTTCAGCCTTAAACTAAGAAAACAATCTTTATGCAGTGACTTACAGCCAATGAGCATGACACAGATTGAGAACATCTTCTCAGAGTTGGTGTTTGGAGAGATGTTCCCAAAGCCCACGCTGGTCAGACTACTAAAGGTGAAATAGAGTGCAGTGACATATTTATCCTGAACGGAGGGACCTGAGCTGGCATCACTGTCATTGTAATGCTTCCCTAGTTGATCGGCCAGGTTATCCAGCCAGCCCGTCTTCATGTAAGGCCTCTCCATATGACCAATGGCATACCAGAAACACGCCAACCAATGAGCAATCAGCACAAAGGTGCACATGAGCAAGAAGAGGACTGCAGCTCCATACTCTGAGTATCGATCTAATTTTCTGGCTACCCGGACCAAGCGCAGCAGACGGGCTGTCTTCAGCAGGCCAATGAGAGTGGCTGTTGTCTACATATTGGATGATGGGAAGACAAAGAAAGAAAAGTATCAGATAAGTTTTAGTCTGATATGGTCCATTTTTAAATGAATATTGAGAACGAGAATGAGCTTTATTGGCCAGATATATTTATACATACGAGGAATTTATTATAGTGACAGAAGCTTTACAGTGGAACAGAATGACAGCAACATGACAAGACACAGATAATAAAAGAATAATATACAAATAGGCAAGTCAAGTCACCTTTATTTATATAGCGCTTTTAGCAATACAAATTGTAACAAAGCAACTGCACAATATCAACATAGGAAAATAGTGTGTCAATAATGTATAATGACAAGATTAAACACTCAATTTTCAGTTGAAGGCATTTTATTATTGAATTTAGTGATGGCATTGTCCAACTCAGTTTAAATAGTATCTATGCAATCAAGTCGGTGATATCGCTGGAAATGAAGTGTCCCCAACTAAGCAAGCCAGAGGCGACAGCGGCAAGGAACAAAAACTCCATCGGTGACAGAATGGAGAAAAAGCCTTGGGAGAAACCAGGCTCAGTCGGGGGGCCAGTTCTCCTCTGGCCAGATGAACCAGCAGTTTGTTACAACTGCAGCAAAGGCAAATTGTAAGGGCTCAACTGGTTACAGTGGTCTTTTCCCAATGGCTGTCTAGGTGATGGGGTCCTCACTGGGTGTCTGTCTCTGGGGCTCATCTACAGTGTCCTCCACTAATATTGGCACCCTTGGTAAATATGAGCAAATGCAGCTGTGGAAATAAATCTGCAATGTTTATCCTTTTTATATTTTACTGAAAAAATTCACAAATTCCAACCTATCATTGAAGTAAAACAATGAAAGTGGGGAGAAAATCTCATTGTGAAATAAATGCTTTCACTATTCATGTTGGCCACAATTATTGGCACCAATTATTGCAACGTCCTTTCCCAGCAAACAGCTCTGAGTTTTCTATAAATGCCTGAAGAGTTTGGAGAACACCTGATAAGAGATCAGAGACCATTTTCTTCATACAGAATCTCTCCAGATCCTTCAGATTCACAGCTCCATGTTAGTATTTCTTCTCTTCAGTTCACCTCACTCATTTTCTGTAGGGTTCAGGTCGGAGGACTGGGAGAGTCATGGTAAAAGATTCATTTTGTGCTCAGTGACCCATTTTTGTGTTTATTTTGATGTTTGTTTTGGATTGTTGTCCTGGTGGAAGATCCAAACACGGCCTATTATAAGATTTCTAACAGAGGCAGTAAGGTTTGATTTTTATCTGTTGGTATTGATAGAATCCATGATGCCATGCATCTGAACAAGATGTTCAGGACCCCAGCAGAAAAACAGGCCCACAACCTAAAGATCCTGCAGATATATTTAACCGTGGACATGGGGTACTTTTTATCCCTGTTTGTACTAAACTCATCTGGTGGGTTTGCTGCCAAAAAGCTATTTTTCAAGTTTCATCTGACAATAGAAGCCAGTGCCATTTGAAGTTCCAGTCGTGTCTGACAACTGAATTTGCTGGAGTTTGTTTTTGAATGAGTGAGGAGAATTTTTCTTGAAACCCTCCCGAACAACATGTGGTGATTTAGGGATGTTTGATTTTTTTTTTTTAGGTTTCTGACCCAAGACTCAACTAATCTCTGCAATTCTCCAGCTATGATCGTTAGAGAGTATTTGGCCACTCAAACTCTCCTCCTCAGAGTGCATTAGGACGATATAGACACAGTCCTCTTTCAGGCAGATTTTTATCATCTTTAGTTGATTGGAACCTCTTAATTATTACCCTGATGGTGGAAATGGGGATTTTCAATGTTTTAACTCTTTCTTACAACCACTTTCTATTTTGTGAAGCTCAACAATCTTGTTCTTCACATCAGAAATATATTTTTTGGTTTTTCTCATTGTGATGGATGATTAATGGAATTTGACCTTTGTGTTCCTCATATTATAATCCTGTGTACAGAAAGTCATGGCTGGACAATTTCATGCTCCTAGTCACCTGGTGTGCTAAAAAATTTAAATATGAATGGGAATATACTTCAGAGATATTTTACTCATAAGAATTTCTAGGGGTGCCAATAATTGTGGCCAACATTCATGGAGAAAAAACTGTTATTTCACAATGAGATTTTCTTCCCACTTTCAATTGTTTTACTTCAATGATAGGTTGGAATTTTGTGAATTTTTTGAGTGAAAGATCAAAGGATAAACAATGCAGATTTATTTTCACAGGCCTTTGCTCATATTTATCAAGGGTGCCAATATTAGTGGAGGACACTGTAGGTGTCCTAGACTCTGCTGACGTTCAGGGCTGTAGGGGCTGTAGAGGTTGTCTCTAGGTGCTGATCCACCATCTGATCTGGATACGGACTGGATCTGGAGACTACCTGGGCTGGATAAGGACTGGATCGGGTGGCTACGGTGACCTCAGAATAAGAAAGAAACAGACTAATATCATATATTGACTTCATCATCATACAAAAAAAAAAAATTCTTTAACTTTTTCTAAATCTTCATCTTTCTCTCCTTCCCTTGCTAGCTTGGTACTTATTTGAACAATGCCTGAGACTTGGTGTTATTGGCACTTCCTCTGTATGTTTGCCTCTTCAAGATTAATCGTTTTATGTACTCCCCAATTGTAAGTCTATATTGCTAAATGACTAAATGTAAATGTCTAAATGTAAATGTATATGTCAATCTTCTTACGAAGTAACAAGTACATCGTGTTTTATGGGAAGTGTTCCTGGTTCCGGTTGACCTAATTAATGCAGCCTAACAATCCTTTAACAGATTTGAATATTAGAAGTGTATTAGTGTGTTATGTGTATGCCAGGTTAAAGAGATGGGTCTTTAATCTAAATTTAAACTGACAGAGTGTGTCTGCCTCCAGAACATTGTTAGGTATATTGTTCCAGAGTTTGGGCGCTAAATAGAAAAAGGATCTGCTGCCCGCAGTTGATTTTGATATTCTAGGTATTATTAAATGGCCAGAGTTTTGAGAACGCAATGGACGTGGAAGACTATAATGGGATAAGAGCTTGCTAAATACTGAGGAGCTAAAACCTTTTTTTTTTTTTTTTGTCATTTAGCAGACGCTTTTATCCAAAGCGACTTACAAATGAGGACATTATAGAAGCAATCAAAACCAACAAAAGAGCAATAACATGCAAGTGCCATTACAAGTCCTGGTTAGCCTAACGCAGTACACGTAGGAAGGATTTTTTATTTTTTTTGAAAACTAGTATGTAAAATATAGAAACATTAAACTTAGTGTTAGTTTTACAAGAAAAGCTAGCAGTTAGAGAATAAATATGCAATTGATAGAGGGTCAAATGTTTGTGTTTTTTTAAATAAAAGATATTTATTTAAAAAAAATTGTTATTTTTTAAAATAAAACAGATTAGATAAAATAAAATATGAATAGAGAGTGCTAGAGTTAGAGGGTCAAATAAAGATGGAAGAGATGTGTTTTTAGCCGTTTTTGAAGATGGGTAAGGATTCAGCTGCTCTGATTGAGTTGGGTAGGTCATTCCACCAGATGGGAACAGTAAATGAAAAAGTCAGTGAAAGGATTTTGTGCCTCTTTGGGATGGTACAGTAATGCGTCGTTCACATGCAGAACGCAAGCTTCTAGAGGGCACATAAGTCTGAAGTAATGAATTAGGTAAAGGGGTGCAGAGCCAGAGGTGGTTCTGTAGGCAAACATTAATGCTTGAACTTAATGAGAGCAGCTATTGGTAGCCAGTGCCGTGCAGATGATGAACAGAGATGTGACGTGCGTTCTTTTCGGCTCATTAAAGATTAATCTTGCAGCAGCGTTTTGGATTAATTGTAGAGGCTTGATGGAACTGGCTGGAAGACCTGCCAAGAGAGCCTTGCAATAGTCAAGTCTGGACAGAACAAGAGCCTGAACAAGGAGTTGTGTTGCATGTTCCGAGAGAAAAGGGCCTGATCTTCTTAATATTACATAATGCAATCTACAGGGACCGGGCAGTTTTAGTAATGTGGTCTGTGAAATTCAGCTTATCATCAATCACAACTCCAGGTTTCTGGCTGTTTTTGAAGGAGCTATGGTTGATGAGCCTAATTGGAAGGTGAAATTGTGATGAAACGATGGGTTTGCTGAAACAACAAGCAGTTCTGTCTTAGCTAGGTTTAGTTGAAGGTGTGATGGTCCTTCATCCAGCTAGAAATGTCCGCTAGACATGCTGAGATGCGAGCAGCTATCGCCAGATCATCAGGATGGAATGAGAGGTAGAGTTGAGTGTCATCAGCATAGCAGTGATATGAAACGCCATGTTTATGAATGACAAGAACCTAGTGAAGCCATGTCGACAGAAAAGAGAAGGGTCCAAGAACTGAGCCCTGTGGCACCCCTGTAGCCTAGATGTTGCGACTTGGATACCTCACCTCTCAAGATACTTTGAAGGACCTATCTGAGAGGTAAGAGTCAAACCACTGGAGTGCGGTTCCTGAGATGCCCTTCTCAATAGGGTTGACAGGAGGATCTGGTGGTTGACCGTATCAAAAGCAGCAGACAGATCCAGCAATATAAGTAATGAAGACTGGGAAGCCGTTCTTGCAAGTCTTAGATCTTCAACAACTGAGAGCAAGGCAGTTTCGGGTGGAATGTCCACTTCTGAAGCCAGAATGGTTACTGTCCAGGAGGTTGTTCTGAGAAGGCAGTGACTTGGTTGAACACAACTCGTTCAAGTGTTTTTGCAATGAAAGGTAGAAGAGAAACCGGTCTATAGTTCCCTAAAAGAGTTGGGTTTAAGAGTGGGTTTCTTAAGAAGTGGGTTATACGAGCCTGTTTAAATGCTGAGGGAAAAATTCCAGTGTGAAGGGATGTGTTAACGATGTGAGTGAGTGCAGGAACAACTGCAGGAGAAATAGCTTGAAGGAGATGGATGGAATAGGATCAAGCGACAAGTCAGTAGGAGGATGGGAAAGGATGAGTTTAGAGCCTTCTGCCTCAGAGAGTGGAGAGAAGTATGTGAACGAGTTTATGTTTGCTTGTAAGATGTGTTTGACAGATTGTGGTGTTGAAATTGTGCAGAGAGGTTTGTAATTTTATTAATGAAGAATGTGCCAAAGTCGTCAGCTGTTAGAGTTGATGAAGGAGGGGGAGGAGGAGGACAAGGAGGGAGGAAAATGTTTTAAAGAGCCATGCGAGAATTAGGTGAATTGTTAATTTTGTCATGATAGTATGTCCTTATAGCAGTGGAGACATTAGCAGAGAAGTCAGAGAGGAGTGATCGATAAAAATAAAGGTCAGTAGGATTTTGTGATTTGCGCATACCCTTTTGCAGCCCTGGTTTAGAACGATGTTCGCGTGAGAACGCCAAGGGCAGAGGGTGGTACGTGCTGGCTGGAAGTTAAGGGGCAGAAGTATCAAAACAAGACATCAGAGTGGAACAGAAAGTGTCAGTTGCACTATTAGCATCAAGATATGATAACTGTTTAAGGGAGGAAGCGCAGATGAACCATAGCAGATAGTCGGGAGGGTGAGAGCGAGTGTAAGTTACGTCGAAAAGTGACATGTGGCAAACCATTCAGGGCTTTAATAGTAATTAACAAGATTAACAAAATTAACAAATATATACAATGTTTATTAGGGAGCCAGTGCAGTGTTGATCATGTGGCTAATGTGGTCATACTTCCTGATTCTAGTAAGGACTCTAGCTGCTGCATTTTGAACAATCTGTAGTTTGTTTATTAAGCGTGCTGAACATCAACCCAATAAAGCTGTAAGAATCTATATTCTGCCTCAACCAAGCTTCCACTACACAATATGTTTGATCATGCTCATTTCCCAAAATGGCTTAATTATTATAGAGAAGAAGATGTTGTTTGCGGACAATTTGGGATGATCACATACTGAGCAAATGGTGACCAATTGTAGAATGGGAGCAGGTGTGGGACACTGAGAACCCACCTCAGACAAAGGGGTGTAAGACCTTAATTAACATACAGACAACAGCTGTTACGACAGGAGCAACTTCATTTACATGAAGGGTAGTAAACTGAAAATGTATAAAAGGTTAGAACTTAGGATGTTCTGGGCTCATTCCGACTACGTTGAACCCAAGGTACTACATGTACTTTGTCACTGCTATGCTGCAATAAACATCTTCATCAAGATCTTCAACGTCCTCGTCCTTTTTTCTTACAAAGCATTACAATAATCTAACCTTGAGGTCATAAACGCATGAATTAACATTTCTGCATTTGACGTTGAGAGCATAGGTCTCAGTTTAGGTATATTTTTAAGATGAAAAATGCTGTTTTACAAATACTAGAAACGTGGCTGTCAAAGGAGAGATTGCTATCAAATAGCACACCTAGGTTCCTGACTGATGATGAAGAATCGACAGAGCAGCCATCAAGTGTTAGACCAGGGGTCTCCAACCCTGCTCCTGGAGAGCTACCGTCCTACAGATTTCAGTCCCAACCCCAATCAAACATACCTGAACCAGCTAATCAAGGTCTTCAAGGCTACTTGTTAATTTCAGACAGGTGTGTTACAGCAGGGTTGGAACTGAAATCTGCAGGATGGTAGCTCTCCAGGAGCAGGGTTGGAGACCCCTGTGTTAGACAGTGTTCTAGGCTATTACTTGTGGGGTTTTAGGTCCGATATTTAACACCTCTGTTTTTCAGAATTTAGCAGTAAGAAATTACTTGTCATCCACTTTTTTATATTAACTATGCATTCCATAATTTTCTCTATTTGGTGTGTTTCACTGGGCCGTGAAGAAATATAGAGCGGAGTATCATCAGCATAACAGTGAAAGCTAACTCTGTCTTTCCTGATGATATTTCCCAAGGGTAACATGTAAAGCGTGAAAAGTATTTTTTTTTTGCCCTAGTATTGAGCCTTGAGGTACTCCATACTGCACTTTTGATTGATATGATACCTCTTCATTCACTGCTACGAATTCATGGCGGTCAGATAAGAATGATTTGAACCATGCTAGTGCATTTCCACTAATGCCAATACAGTTTTCTAGTCTATTCAAAAGAATGTTGTGATTGATAGTGTTGAATGCAGCACTAAGATCCAGTAGCACGAATAGAGAGATACAACCATGATTGGATGATAAGAGCAGGTCATGTGTCACTTTAATGAGAGCAGTCTCAGTACTATGAGATGGTCTAAATCCTGACTGGAAATCCTCACAGATATCATTTTTCTCTAAGAAGGAATATAATTATGATGATACTACCTTTTCTAGTATCTTTGACAGAAAAGGAAGATTCGAGATAGGTCTGTAGTTAACTAGATCTTTGGGGTTAAGTTGTGTTTTGTTTTAATGAGAGGCTTAATAACAGCCAATTTAAAGGTTTTGGGGACATATCTTAAAGACAATGATGAATTAATAATAGGCAAATGAGACTTCTCGAAGCACCTCTTTTAGTAGTTTGGAATAGGGTCTAACATACATGTTGTTGGTTTAGCTGATTAAACAAATGTATACATTTCTTCCTCTCCTATAGTAGAGAATGAGTGGAATTGTTCCTCAGGGGATCTACAGTGCACTATTTTATGTGATACTGTAGCTGACACAATATTTGATGTGATACTGTAGCTGATACTGTATATATGGTTACAATTTGATCTCTAATAGTATCGATTTTGGAAGTAAAATAGTTCATGAAGTCATTACTGCTGTGCTGTTGGGAAATGTCAACACCTGTTGATGCTTTATTTTTTGTTAATTTTGCCACTGTATTGAATAAATACCTGGGGTTATGTTTGTTTTCTTCTAAAAGAGACAAAAAGTAATCTAGCAGTTTTAAATGCTTTTCTGTAGCATAGGGTACTTTCCGCCAAGCAATACGAAATACCTCTAGTTTTGTTTTCCTCCAGCTGCGCTCCATTTTCCGGGCTGCTCTCTTTAGGGCGCGAGTGTACTCATTATACCACGGTGTTGGACTCTTTTCCTTAATCTTCCTTAAGCATAAAGGAGCAACCGTATCTAAAGTGCTACAAAAGAGAGTCCTTAGTTTCTGTTACATCATCAAGTTTTTCTGCGCTGTTGGATATGCTGAGGAATTGAAATAAATCAGGAAGATTACTTACAAAGCAGTCTTTTGTGGTAGAAGTGGTGGTTCTATGATACTTGTAACAAGGAGTTGAATTTACAGCTTTAGCTATATGGAGTTTACATATGACTAGATAATGATCTGATATATCATCGCGTTGCTGCAGAATTTCAACACCATTAACATCAATTCTATGTGACAGTATTAAATCTAGAGTATGATTTCGACAATGAGTAGGTTCTGACACGTGTTGTCTTACCCCAATAGAGTTCAGAATGTCTATGTATGCTGATCCTAATGGATATTTTTCATTATCAGCATGGATATTAAAATCACCCACAATTAACTCTCCAGCCATCCTACAACATGTCCTCTAGACCCAATCCCCACAAAACTTCTCCAACACTCTTACCAGCACTCACACACATCATCAATACATCCCTCCTTACAGGCACTTTCCCCACGGCATTCAAGCAGGCTCGGGTAACCCCACTGATCAAAAAACCTACATTAAACATTTCTCTTATAGAAAACTACAGACCTATCTCTCTTCTTCCATTCATAGCGAAAACGCTCGAACTAATTGTTTTCAATCAGGTATCATTGTTTCTTTCACAGAACAACAAACTGGACACTAACCAGTCAGGTTTCAGGAGTGGCCATTCAACTGAGACTGCGCTTCTCTCAGTCTTCTCTGAAGCCCTATGAATTGCAAAAGCTGATTCCAAATCATCAGTCCTCAATCTGCTGGATCTATCTGCTGCTATTGACACTGTCAATCATCAGATCCTCCTGTCCGGAGCTTCTTGTCTTCCCTGCCACTCTGACTCTACAGCATGATTTAACCATCCAGCTAGGTTCTTCTAAAATTACCACATCAAGCTCAGTCAGAAATCTTGGTGTAATCTTTGACGACCAATTGACCTTTAAAGACCACATTGCAAAGACTGCTCGATCTTGCAGGTATGCATTACACAACATCAGAAAGATCAGGCCCTTTCTAACGGAGCATGCTGCACAACTTCTTGTCCAGGCCCTTGTCATTTCTAGGCTGGACTACTGCAATGCTCAAGTTCAAAACATTGATGCTTGCATATAGAACAACCACAGGCTCAGCACTTGCCTACTTCCACTCACTGATTACAATCTACATCCCCTCCAGAAGTCTAAAATCCGCGAGTGAGCGACGCCTCGTGGTACCATCACAGAGAGGCTCAAAATCACTTTCCAGAACATTCTCGTTCACCACTCCTGGCTGGTGCAATGACCTTCCTACCCCTCTCCGGAATGCTGGATCCCTGTCAACCTTCAAGCAACAACTGAAAACTCATCTCTTTCAACACTACTTTACTTCTTCCTAAATTTCCACAAAAAAACTGTCTTTCTCTTTATTTATTCCTTCTCTTGCTAGCTTTTACTTATTTGAACAATGCCTGAGACTTGATATTCTCTGCAAATTTGGGTCCACGCTGCTCCATAGCACAGTGGTTAATGCTTTGATCTTTCAACTACACACGCTGGTTTCTAGTCCCGGCATGACAGTATAATGTAAATTAAGACTTTATCTGCAGCCAGCACTAACTCTGATAGAAAATCACAAAATTCTTTAATAAAGTTTGTATGATGCCCTGGTGGCCTGTATACAGTAGCTAGTACAAACATCACGGGGGATTTATCATTAAAACTTTTTTCTCTAGATAATTTTATATGAAGCACCATTACTTCAAATGAGTTATACTTAAATCCTGTCTTCTGAGAAAAACTAAGAATATTGCTCTATAAATTGTAGCAACACCTCCCCCTTTGTCTTTTAGACGTGGCTCATGTTTATAACAGTAATCTTGGGGGGTAGTCTCATTTAAAATAATGTATTCATCTCGTTTTAGCCAGGTTTCTGTCAAAGAAAGTACATCTAGTTTATGATCAGTGATCATATCATTTACAAAAAGCACTTTCGTAGAAAGGGACCTGATATTCAATAAGCCAAGCTTTATCATTTGTTTCTCTGTGTTATATACATTTTTCATTTGTTGAACATCAATTAAGTCATTACTCATAAATTGGTTTGGACGTTTTTTGTATTTTCTAGTTCGGGGAAGAGATACAGTCTCTATAGTGTGATATCTAGGTGAAATAAACTGACTTTTGTGACGTTAGTCGGCTAGCAGACGGTCGGTTTAGCCAGTCTGTCTGCTTCCTGACCTGGGCCCCAGTTAGTCAAGTACGAACTCTAAGACTATGTGCCATATTTCTAGAGAGAAGAGAGGCACCACCCCTGGAGGTATGAAGACCATCTCTTTTCAACAGGTCAGGTCTGCCCCAAAAACTCGTCCAACTGTCTATAAAACCGATGTTATTCTGCGGGATGTTCCTATGTTTATTCTGGCATTGAATGACAACAGTCTGCTATGAATCTCATCGCCCCCGGTAAGCAGGGAGCGGGCCAGAGCATATTACGGTGTCTGACATCGTATTTACAAATTCACACACCTCTTTAACATTATTTTTAGTGATCTCCAACTGGCGAAGTCGAACATCATTAGCACTGACATGGATAACAATCTTACAGAATTTAAGTTTAGCACTTTTAAATTTGCCAAGATGCCAGGCGCTCTGGCTCCCGGTAAACAATGGACTGTGGTGGCTGGTGTCTCTATTTTCATGTTCCGTACAATAGAATCGCTAATAACTAGAGTACTTTCATCAGGTTTCTGTGGGTGCGTCACTGAGTGGCGAGAACCTGTTTGATGTTTTGATCGGAACGGATCAAGGCCGCCATGACTAGGCCGCCTCACAGTCACCCAGGTGCCCTGCTGCATGGGCTCTACCGGAACCGAACAATGCACAGGACTCCCTGAGCTAGTTGCATCCAAAGCCGGATCTACAGCCCTCACATTCTTACTAAAATTAACTCAACTAAAGTTTGGATTTGTGACTCTAGTTCTAAAATCTTCTCTGTCAGCCTAACTATTTCCCTGCATTTATTACATGTGAATCCCTCGCTGCTGACAGAGACAGATAAACTGTACATGTGGTAGACAGTGCAAACAACAATAGCAGGAGAAGAAGCCATTACTCACCGTGATTGATGAATGATACCGATTTAACTTACCACTTACCACTGTTGTTTGTTGAACTCGTGAAAAAACGGAGCGAGCGAGAAATGAAACGGAGCGGGAAAAAAAAGAAAACAGTAATAGATGTGAATAGAAACACAAATGACAAGCTAACCGGCTAACAAATGCTAACGCAATGCACTTGCGGTTTTAGATTAAAAGCAAACGATCAAATTAGTCAGATTAGTTTGACAGATAATATCAGAAATATAGTGGGAATTAAGTTATATTTTACTACTTAAACAACAGAGAACGAAAGTAAGACCTCACTGTCCCACTTCAGGTCCTGAGAAATTGTGGTGCCTAGGAATCTGAATGACTCCACTGCAGTCACAGTGCTGTTCATGATGGTAAGTGGGGGGGAGAGCAGGCGGGGTTTCTCCTGAAGTCCACGATCATCTCCACAGTTTTGGAGGTTGTTAAGACTGCACCAGACAGCCAGCTCCTTAACCTCCTGTCTGTAAGCAGACTCGTCACCGTCCTGGGTGAGGCCGATCAGTGTGGTGTCATCTGCAAACTTCAGGAGCTTGACAGAGGGGTCTTTAGATACGCAGTCATTCATATTGTAGAGCCTCGTCGCACAAAATGATTGAGAAACAGCAAATTTTTAAGGAACTTTTCCTCCCTTCATTTGCCAAGTCATAAATGCCAACCAACTGACAAAAGTGGCGCCACTCCGTCTGGAGTACCCCTTTGCTAATCTCTGTAGAAGACACAGGAAGGGAGAGATTTATAGAACTGACCTTTGCTCCCAGATCCTCTTAGGAACAGAATTTCTAACTTCTTATCTTGAAAAATAGGACAGCGTCTACAGACACTCCCGGGATTCCCTGATCGGTTAATGCCTAAATTTATGATTTAATCAACCAACAAGGGATATACTGGACTGATGCTCACCAGATCCCTAAAGACGTGACTTTCTCATGACCCCAAACAGCTCCTCTTTCGCCCCCCCGTTCTTCTAACATTAACCGCAAAACTCCGAAATGTGTGTGTGTATGTTATGTGTTGTTTATTTTTATTTTTTAAGTTTAGTCCATGTATTGTAGAATAACAGTTAGCAAATAAACCTTGTTTCATTGATAAAGAATGATGTCTTGTGGATGTGATTCTCAAGTTTAAACTACTTGCCATAGATTACGTTACCTAGCTCAAATTGGATAAAGCCCTTTATTTTGTCTTATCGTTGGCCACGAAGCAAGATAAATGACATTGTTAAAGCTATACTGATGTTAATGGTCGCTGGACGAGTCGTTAATAAACTATAAATCATAAGTTAATGATTAATATCACTTCAATCAAAGCAATATTGAATCTTTAATAAATTATTCCCCGAAGCTGAAATAATAGCTTCATAAAATTATTACAGAATGGTGGAGGATGCAGCGGGCATTAGATTAACTTGAAAATTGATAAAACATTCATAAGAGTCAATAAGTATATTGTTCTATCTTTATCCGGAAAAATGGAGTAGATACAGAGAAACAGCATTTGTTTGTGATACTGTATTCTTGTTTGTGGCACATGGTGCGTTTTGAATGAAATACAGAAAGACAGTGCAATGCGAGTTGTTGTTAAGAAGAAATGAACTGCAGTAAATAATTAATATTTGTCTATTAAGACAAGATTATGTCGCTCGAAAAGCGATAATCTAAGGATAACCTAATTTCTCTCTTTAAGGCCTAGTAGTTGATTTGTTAGTGCGCGTGTAGGGGATCAACAAATTCTATTACGTGGAGACTTTTGTTTTGACTAGTGTTCGGGCGCTGCCATTGTGTGCTCGCACGAGAGAAGCAGACGGGAAAAATGGCTGCGACGCGCTGAAGAATGCGTTATAGTCTTCGGGTAGTGTATAATGAAAGAAAGTTACGTTTAGACCCGTGAGAGACATCAGAACCGCGTGATGCTGCTTTAAAAGTGTCTGATTTTGTAACGAGTTAATGACGCAACAGAACAGGTTTTTCTCCGTATTTGCACGCGAAGCTGTGAAACAGGCCTGCTAATGGATAGCAAGTGATTCGCCGTAGAGAGTTGAATATTCTCGTGTTTCTTTGTATTTACATTCAGTTTTTGTCATTTGTTCAAACGAACTTGAAATGCAGTGAATGCTGTTACTGATCACGTGAAGAGGATTCGCTGAGTCGTCGGATAGGGCGTGTATTGTTCGTTTTCTCATACGCCTCCGTCAGTTGGGATTGCGGCCTCGTGCGATCAAGCTGCCGTCGTCGCAGGATCTCGGGGACAATCGCTAAGAGTCATTGAGTAAAAACACTTTACCCTGCCATCCACGAAACGACATTCAACATCTCATCCATTAACTCAGAGTGGTGATGCACTATTTTCCTCTTTTTTCTACTTGAACACTGGTAAGCAAACTGTTGTTTTCTCTCAGAGTAATCAGAACTGAACTGTTGAATAATACAACAATCGTTCATGGAACTGTGAGGAGTGAACTTTCCTGGAACGGGGTTCATTGACGATTTCTGTGTGCATTCATGAACTTTTCGATACCAGAGCACGAGAATGCACAGAGTCTAACTTTTTCCTTCTTTCGACACGACAGGCACAACATACAAGCCACACTTGTACAAAGACTAAAGTATTGGGTGGGGGACTAGATCCTGTTTCTCACTCAGTCTTCCTTAGATTAAGTGCAAAGTATCCCACAAGGCGGTGGCATATTCACCTCCGCCACCGCATTCCACTTCCAAACTCATCTATATTAAAAATCTTCCGGCTTGAGAACATTAACTTAGCCAATTAATTGATTCTCGGCCACTTTTGATTCACGCGAGTGAAATCAAGATGCGCGACGCTCAGAGGAGTGGTCAAACGCGGTCTGTGGGGAAGAGTATGTGATCGATTAAGTTAAATTGTTTTCTATCTGTGCTGGTTGTCTAAACAGGCAAATATCAGCATAAGGTCCGCTGAGGCCTCAAGAATTTATAATAATTAATCTGTAGATTAATTTATCTTGCCCTAAACGAGCGAGAGTGTCAGTGCTATAAAAAGATAATAATCTACATAGTGCTTGTTGATTTTGAAGTGTGAAACACACTTACGGCGCCGTTTATGTACTGAAACATAAATCACATCCTGGTGTGCATGTCACCATAGTGAAGAGCTCAACCAGGAAGTCTTCGGAAACCATTTCCGGAGCATTTGTTAGTGCGTAGGCTCAGTCCCCACGCCATTTTGAGCTGTTGTAAACAAATAGCATTAGAACAAAGCTAAGCTAACTGAAGCTAAGGAGCTTGCATTGAAGCATATGCAAGGCTATTAGCATTTACGGCTAGCGATTAGCACATAGCATGTAGAGGGTTTTGAATGTGGTGTGTTGCAGTGTGTCTTGAAGTGTTGTTGTGACTTAACCCTTTACAGCTAAACTCAAACCCACACTAAGATTTTCACACCGTTTCTTTCTCTCGTTTGCATTTATTCATGCTATCTCTTCTCCCATTTAAAAGGACTGTAACAAATGCAATGTCAATAAACTGGCTGAATTATTATAACTAATCAGTGTCTAGCAACCTCACAGGTGGTTTTAATAAACATTTGTTTAAGGTCTTTATTTTTACCGGGTATCAGTTTAATAGCTGGTGGTTTTATTAGAAAATAATTCGGTACTACCTCATTACCTTGATAATACAGTGATTAATTCAATTATAACTGCTCTCCTGATTTTAAACACATCAGTGGATAAGTTGCTATTGTTAGGAATTTTTAATTGTTAATTTAATGTCATAATTAATTACAAATTTGAAATTAATTTCATTTTATAAAATTATTTCAGTTCCTGCTTCTACATAGCAACAATAGCCACTGATTAATCATAAGCGCTCTTATAATTTGACAACAACATTAAAATCTTAAATCGTTATCAAGAGGGCCAGACATTTTTAATTTCATTCACCAGTAATTAGGGTGGCACAGATTAATTTGGTCTGATGATGTTAATGACACAAGGAGGAATGAGTAACTTGTTATGCTAGGGATCCGAAATTAGTGATTTGGAAGCTGTAATTTAATTTCATAATTAATTATGAATTTGAAAATTCTAATTACATTTAATAATTAATTACACTTCCTGCTTACATATTGCAATAATATTGGTTTATCAACTCAATTGTAGATTGCTCTTGTAATTCTAAACCTAATCGATCCTATCAATTTTAATGATAACATCATTCAATTTTAATTAGAAACCAAAACTTCTAATTTGAAATTCTAATTTCAGACGCAACACAAGTCTGGCTCTACCTGTTAGGCCTTACTTTATCTCCTTAGGTGATCTGATTAACTCAGCAGAATTTTAATAAGGTCCCCTTTACTTAGGCCTGAGAGTAGATAGCGCTCCCCCTAGTGCTGGGTTGGTGAAGTTGCATTACCTCCATCATGGGTCACAGCAAGTGGAGTCACCTGTTCCAGCGTAACCTGGTGCGGGCTGAAGGGGGAAACCGAATACCTCTGTTCTAGTATTGCAAAGTGAAGGCACGCAGCAGGCCTAGCAATCGGGTATCGGAGGAGGAGTCAACAGGCTGACTGGGCGGATATCATGGTCCGGCTCAATGCTTGCATTGACACCGTAAACGACATCATATGGGCTACCCTGTCACACAAACTGACAACGTCAGTCAACCTCAAGAACCTCCAATCCGGTCAAACCATGCCAGACGCATGTGCTATGATCACGGAGCAAGAAGCCACAATACATGCCTACAGCAAGAGTGTCAGCGTCCGCCTCAACATGCGACCTGGCCAAACTCTCAACAGTAAGCTAATCTTCTTCCAACCTTCCAGGACCTGCCTAAAACTCGGACTGACCCTGGAAGCCACACCTCTCATTGAAGTGTCATCTTGTGCTGTGTATGTGTTGTTCAACAACTGTACGGCCCAAGACATCCACGTTCCCAAAGCCAGTCACCTGGGATGGCTCCTCAACCAGGCGTTCCATGACTTTGAACTAACGGTACCTGTCATAGTACCAGCCCAACTAACGTCAGACGAATGCAACGACACCATAACATTCACAAAACCTCATGAAATCATCGCCATCACCTCAATTCTGCCAGTGTCCAGAGAAAGCGTCTGCCATTCAGAACTAACAGACGACACTCACCTCGCTGTCTACGCTGTCTCAACACTGCCTGCGACAGAATCACCTACACAGGTGACCATCGGGGCCCAAAGCCCCTCGAATGACTTAACTGCAGAGGAACCCTACGCCGGGTTCAATGCAAAAATTCAACAGATTCTAAGTGAGGCGGATGCCCTCCACAATGAAGTTGATCGCCAAGGACTCAAAGAGGTTCTGCACAAGTACAAGGACAAGGATTCCCTGGATTGTGGACTGACCAACATCCACACGGTGCGCATCCCAACAAACCCAAATGCGCCACCCACATTTGTGTGACAGTACAAGATTCCAATAGCGTCATATGAGCCAGTGCAAGAAATTATTGACTCCATGCTGGAAAAGGGGGTCATCCGGCCCTGTAACAGCACATACTCTGCCCCGATATGGCCAGTCCTAAAACCTAACGGCAAATGGCGGCCCACCATCGACTATCGCAAGTTGAATCAGCAAGCACCATTGTCACGATGACCTATGACCCAGTTGGACCAAGAAATAAAAAAATCAAAGGCTCGACGATCCTTTCCACATTGGACGTCGCCTCCGGGTTCTGGACAATCCCTGTCCACCCCGATGACCAACATAAGCTGGCATTCACCTTCGGCAACCGACAGTACACCTTCACACAGTGCCCCTTCGGCTATGCCAACTCCCCAGCAGAATTCAACATTTTCCTTAACAAGGCATGCCCTGACGCCAGAGTCCGAGGCAACCTCGTCTACGTAGACGATGTCTTAATGAAAAGCTCAAGTGTGGAAGACCACCTCAAGGAAATCGATCACGTCTTAAACCAGCTGACGACAGCAGGAGCTAAAATCGCCCTTCACAAAGGACAATGGTGCAAAACCAAGGTGAACTATGTCGGACTGCTTGTTGGAAGAAACGGCATCAAGCCACAATCTAACCGTGCCCAAGTAATCCAAAGCATAAAGACACCAACTAACGTCTCTGAACTGCGAAGCTTTCTGGGAGTGTGCAATTACTCACGACAGTTCATTGAAAATTACGCTGACGTCACACGACCACTAACTTCCCTCCTGAAAAAGGATGAACCCTTCGCTTGGACGAAAGCCCAGGACACAGCTATGAGCCAGCTCAAACAGTGCCTGTGCTCTGCTCCGTGCCTTGCCTACCCAGACCCAGGAAAATAATTATATCTGGACGCTGGATTCTCTAATCAGTGCCTCAGTGCAGGTCTATACCAGCTCCATGACAAAGACAAGCGAGTGGTCGCTTATGCCAGCAAAACGCTGCTTCCCCAGAATGCAAGTATTCAAACTGCAAAAAAACCTTGCTTTGCACTGTCAAGTCAAGTCCCTTTATTTATATAGCGCTTTTAACAATACAAATTGTAAACAAAGCACTGCATAGTATCAAAATAGCATATTGTGTCAATAATGTAAAATTACAGGATTTAACACTCAATTTTCAGCTGAATGCATTTCATTATTGAATTTAGTAATGGCATTGTCCAGCTCAGTTCAGTTTAAATAATATCTGTGCGATCAAGTAGATGATATTGCTGGAAATGAAGATTCCAACTAAGCAAGCCAGAGGCGACAGCGGCAAGGAACGAAAACTCCATCGGTGACAGAATGGAGAAAAAACCTTGGGAGAAACCAGGCTCAGTCGGGGGGGCAGTTCTCCTCGGCCAGACGAACCAGTAGTTTGTTCCAACTGCAGCAAAGTCAGAGTGTAGTGGGCCATTCAGCGTTTCTCTAATTACATCGATGCACAGAAAGTCATCATCGAGACTTGTCACCAGCCAGTCACCTTCCTCAACAGTTAATGGATCAGAGATGGCGTGGTGACCAACGCACGCATAGCTACCTGTCTAACGACACTCCAAGGACGGGACGTTGAGGCAAGATATGCCCAAAACTACAAATCCTCACTTGGAAACGGGCTTGCGGCCTGCCAAAACTGTTCAACGGACACGCTGTATACCTCAGCAGAACCGAAAGAACCGCAACTGACAAATCACAGGTACTTTGAGGAGAATGTGTGTGAAGGAATGCCCACAGCATATGTCGATGGCTGCTCCTACAATCGCAAGGGCAATTTACAAGCTGGAGTGGGAGTGGTCTGGCTCAACAACGACCCTTGTCCACCCCGACTATTCAACTTAGGCCCTCAATCATCGCAATATGCAGAAATAGCAGCCATCCTCATCACCCTACAACTGGCTGCATCCCACAACATCAAAGAACTCCTTATCTGTACCGATTCGAACTATGCCCGTCTAAGCTTCACATGCCATTTAACTGGATGGAAATGGAATGGATTCAAGACAGCTAACAACAAGCCTGTCAAGCACCAGGAACTCTTCCAAGCAAGCGACTCCATCGTCACTGAACATGACATGATCGTTTATTGGAAAAAAGTCAGAGGTCATTCACGTCAACCAGGACAAGACAAAGACTTAAATGACCAAACCGATGCCCTCGCCAAAGCAGGTGCATTACATGGAGAGTCCTGGATATTTTATGCCCTCCCACCCAACCTTCAGTGGCAGCAGTAACCCACCGCCAACACGCCACTGGCGTGCACACCCCTGCCTCCTCCCACATTGCCCTATCACCTCAGTTCGCTGCTGACGATCTCCTCACCCTCCAAACTGCGGATTCGTCACTACGAACTATGGCAGCTTACATTTCCGACCCATTAACACATTCCATTTCCACCTCGGACCTCAAAACTTCCTCCGAGCTCCGCACACTCCACTCTATCAGGCACATGCTGAATCTAAGAGACGGTGTTCTCACATATGTCCCTGAGCCACTCACTGCGCCAAAGCTCGTAGTACCTCACGGCCAAAGGGGGATGATGCTGACACATGCACACGATGCACCATGCACAGGACACCACGGTGTCAAGGCCACCTATGAAACACTCAAGCAAGTAGCATACTGGCCTGGCATGCAGCAAGACGTAGCGGAATACATTAAAGGATGCCTGGTGTGTTGCCAGTTCCAACCGGCAAATCCAAACCACCGAGCACCACTGCAAAGGAAAGGAATGACCTTCCCATGGTCGGACCTCCAAATAGACTGGGTAGGACCCCTGCCACGATCAACACGGGGTAACAAATACTTCCTCACCGTGGTTTGCGAATTCACAAAGTGGATAGAGTGCCTCCCAGCTCCCAATGATACAGCAGAAACGACAGCCTCATGAGACAGAATTTCATGAGGTTAATGAACCACATCTTCTCAAGATTTGGACTGCCTTTAAGGGTCAACTCTGACCGTGGAACCCACTTCACCGACGAAATCATGCAGGAAGTGTGGAAACTCCTGGGAATACAGGCCAAGCTTCATATAAGCCATCACCCAATTTCCTCAGGTCAAGTTGAATGGGCTAACAGGACAGTGGTCAGCATGTTGAAGTATGTAGCCACCAATCAAAGGGATTGGGATGTTAAACTTCCTCTGGTACTGATGGCCGCTCGAGCCACCCCTCACCAGTCTACCGGAGTACCCCCATTCACATTGATGACAGGGAGAAACATGACGCTACCGCCACACCTGCCGTACCAACCTGGTGACCTGAACCTTGTCACCGCCTATACCACTCACCAGTACCTGGAAGAGTTGCATCAGCACCTGAAAACGACTTTCGCCTTTGCCCAACAGCAACTACAACGAAGCGCGGAAGGTCGGAAAGCCTACTACGACCAAAAGGCCTTTCACCATTTCACCATAGCTCAATGTCAGAGACAAAGTGTGGTACTACAGCTTCGCCCGACCAAGGCAGAACGCTCCCCATCGCCTGTCAAAGAAGTTCCTACCTCACTGGACAGGACCCCATGAGATTGTAGACAAGCTCTTACCTGTTGCCTATCGAATCAAAATCAGACAATGGCACAGCGAGCCAGTCCTTCGTTGGGTCCATCGAAACCAGATAAAGAGGCACCAGGGCTCTAGCCGTCAGGAAAAGGGGGAAAATCAATCCCACTGACACAGACCGACAATCATATGCTCTACATTACAAAAACATAAGTACTGTTGTTTTAGGAAAACATATAGCAACCTTGCTTAGACACAACAGGTACTCTCTCCTCCGCTGCACTGCTAGGACCAATCTCTAGTAGAGAGGAGTTACTCCACACATGTGACACTCGTTTGCAGCCTCACCACATTCGGTGTCCTTGTGTCTCTTTGTTTGTTTTTGTTTTGTTCATTTTTATTATAATTTTTTGTGTGTTTTGTTTTCTTTCTCTCGTGTCTCACTTTGTGTTTTTCCCTTTTCCTCTCTCACTATAATCTCCTTTCCCTCTAGTTCCCTCATCCGGGAACTTCCTTAACCAATCCTTAAATCCAGGTCCCGAAATTGAGATTGACTCCCTTCAATAAAGTCGTCGTAACTCGTTGTGAGAACCGTTGTCAACCGATCAAGGCAACCTGCCAAATCATGACCAACATGCTACGCAAAGTAAGTTCCTTGATCGACAACTTAGCCATGAGTAGGATTCCACACTACTTGATACCTCTTAGCCTTGTACAAAACGTCCTAACTTCGGCCACTGCGGGCCCTGCTAGTCCCATCCAAACCCATCTCGCATTTTCCCTGGGTAGCGCCATTCCCTTATACGTAGACCCAGAAGCAGGTGACTTGGCCTTTCTTCTCAGTTTGCCCATTATCGATGCTAATATTATTTACCGGCTTAAAGACGTTGTGAATGTGGGATTTTGACAAGGGAACACCTATGTCAGAATCCACACTCCTGAAGTCGTTGCGTATCACGATAACAACGAGCAGTTGTATCTGGCCCCAAACCTAAAGATGTGTACGCTCACTAAGGACATTCACTTCCTCTGCCCGAGTAAACCCTTTGTACGCGATAATACCGAGGGCATCTGCGGCCTAGAATCCATTAGACCCGACACTAGCTGCCCTGCCAAAGCGACACCATGTTCTCAAGTTGAGGTAACACAAGCCGAAATCATCGGAAACCGATGGCTGGTCAACACCCCAGCACAAACAGCTACCCTCACATATGACCAACACGACACCGCCACGCGCATTATTCTGCCCAACCAAACTTTATGGATCACTGTCCCTAAGGGCTCGATCCTCCATATTGACGAGTTAGCATTGTATCTCACTCATCTTCAAACAGCGTTCCTTTGTCCTTGATCCGGAATTGGAAGAAAGGATCAAGGAGGAAGGAACGCAACTTATTGATTTGACACCTGTTGACAGCTTTAGAAGCTATCGCTCGCCTTCCGCCCACTGGCGCGCCAATTATTCGGTCTTGGTCTGCCGCTGACACAGCGCTTTGCATCTCTACTATTGTAGGATATGTTGTGACTTTGACACTTCAAAACTTCATCAAAGCCTAAACAACTTTAAGCAAGCAGCTCAACAAAGAAACCAGGCAGACCGACAATCGAAAGAGGGTTTCCACAGTGACGTCACACAACGACGACTTCAGTCAGCGGAGATTTCCAGGAAACGGAAACTCAGCTGAACGCAAGTAATCAAACAATAATCTCTGATCTTACTGAACTGATTAATTGGTCTGTACGCAGAAAGGACAGCAAAGTCTCTGCTTGTGATCTTCCTCTAGTTAAAGTTACGAGATAGCACAAGTGCTCGTTTTAAACTTTCTTCTAACGTTAACCGCAAAACTCTGAAATGTGTGTGTGTATGTTATGTGTTGTTTATGTGTTTTATTAAGTTTAGTCCATGTATTGTAGAATAACAGTTAGCAAATAAACCTTGTTTCATTGATAAAGAATGATGTCTTGTGGATGTGATTCTCAAGTTTAAACTACTTGCCATAGATTACGTTACCTAGCTCAAATTGGATAAAGCCCTTTATTTTGTCTTATTGTTGGCAACGAAGAAAGATAAACGAAATTGTTAAAGCTATACTGATGTTAATGGTCGCTGGACGAGTCATTAATAAAGTATAAATCATAAGTTAAAGATTAATATCACTTCAATCAAAGCAATATTGAATCTTTAATAAATGATTCCCCGAAGCTGAAATAATAGCTTCATAAAATTATTACAATATAGAGGGAGAAGAGCAGTGGGGAGAGAACACAGCCCTGAGGGGCTCCAGTGCTGATCGTATGGGTGCTGGATGAGAATTTTCCCAGCCTCACTAGCTGCAGCCTGTCTGTCAGGAAGCTGGTGATCCACTAACAGATGGAGGTGGGGACGGAGAGCTGTGTCAGTTTATTCTGAAGGGTGTCCGGGATGATGGTGTTAAAAGCGGAGCTGAAGTCTACAAACAAGATCCTCACATAAGTCCCTGGTCTGTCCAGATGCTGCAGGATGAAGTGCAGTCCCATGTTGACTGGATAATCCACAGACCTGTTTGCTCTGTAGGCAAACTGCAGGGGGTCCAGTGGTGTCATTCAGATAAGCCAAAAACCAGTCTTTCAAATTATTTCATGGCCACAGACGTTTAAGCCACAGGTATGTAGTCAATAAGTCCAGTAATTTTGGGTTTCTTTGGGACGGGGATGATGGTGGAGCGTTTGAAGCACGAGGGGACTTCGCACAGCTCCAGTGATCTGTTAAAGATCTGTGTAAAGATGGGGGCCAGCTGGTCAGCACTGAATTTCAGACTGACTGGTGTCACACCCTGTGGGCCTGGTGCCTTACTTCTCTTGTTCTTTTTGAATACCTGGTGCACGTCATCTTCTCTTATCTGCAGTGCAGGTGAGGGGGAGTGGGGGGTTGCAGGAGTTGTGAATGGTGTTTTTTCAAACCTGCAATAGAACTCATTCAAATCGTCTGCCAGTTGTTGATTCTCCACAGTGCTTGGGGATGGTGTCTTGTAATTGGTGATGTTTTTCATACATTTCCACACTGAAGCAGAATCACTGGAAGATAATTTGTTCCTTAGCTTTCCAGAAGAATTCCTCTTTGCCACTCTGATCTCCTTTTCCAGTGTATTTGGCCTGTTTGTACAAGACTTTGTCCACCTTCTTGTAAGCATCTTCTTTGGCCTGACGGAGCTGTCTGAGTTTTGCAGTGAACCACGGTTTGTCGTTGGATTAAAGTTAGATTAGTCCTGGTAGGAATGCACTTATCCTCACAGAAACTGATATATGATGTTACAGTCTCTTTGAGCTTGTCCAGATTGTTTGCAGCAGCTTCAAAAACAGTCCAATGAGTTAGGTCAAAACAAGTTTTAAATCTTGCACTGCTTCATTAGTCCATATTTTAACAGTTCTTGATACAGGTTTAGTTAGTTTCTGCCTGTAGGTCGGTATAAGATGAAACAAACAGTGATCAGAGAGTCCTAAAGCTTCCCGTGGAACAGAGTGATATGCATCTTTTACTGCTGTGTAACAGTGATCCAATATATTACTGTCTCTGGTGGGACATGTAACATGCTGTATGTATTTTGGCAGTTCGCGAGAGAGATTTGCTTTATTAAAGTCCCCGAGAATTTTTAAAACAGAGTCTGGGTGTTTTTTTTCCGTCTCTGATATCTGATCAGCTAGTTTCTGTAAATCTGATCTCATGAGCGCATGCGGTGGAATGTAGACACTCACGAGAATGAACAAACAAATCTCCCGTGGCAAATAGAATGGCTTGCAGTTAATAAAGAGCGTTTCCAGATCAGGACAGCACATCATCTTTAACACTGTTACATCTATACACCAACTTTCATTGATGTAAAAGCACGTCCTGCTGCCGCGTGATTTCCCTGTTGATTCTGCTTCGCGGTCGGATCTAATCAGCTGGAAGTTCGTCAGAGGTAACGTGCTGTCTGGTATGGTGTCATTCAGCCAGGTTTCCGTGAAACACAGAGAAGCAGAGTTTGAAAATTCCTTGTTTGTCAGGGAGAGCAGAAGAAGTTCGTCCATTTTGTTGGGTAGAGAGCGGAGATTCGCTAGATGGATGCTAGGTAACGCCGTCTTAATCCGCGCTGACGAAGCTTCACGAGTGCACCGGCTCGCTTCTAGTGATGGGAAGTCCGGTTCTTTTCCGCGAACCGGTTCTTTCGTACAGTTCGTTTCAATGACCCGGTTCAAAAAAAGGTTAATCGGTTCTTTTACGTAATGTCGTCATTCGCGATGATGTAATGATCAATCTATCGTCCTGGGCTGGGATGAAAATACACATTAAAATATATAAAGTCATAATCATGATCTTTAAAGTATACAATTAAGTTTTGCAAGAACCCAAATATAGGTAAAGGCAGTGATGTGCATATGAGGATTTAAGTCTTGAAAATATAAAGTGAATAAATTAGTTATCATCAGCGCAGAAACCATAATCCACTTACTATACATAATCTATTGAGATTTTTTTGTTATTAAATAAACTTACGTTTCGCCCTCATTCAGGTCCTCGGTTTACCTGCGCCATAGCATTAGCACAGAATCAGTTGACCAAAAGTTTGGTTCAGACTTGCCGTGTCAGTCATTGTAGGCAATCACTGTTTGCTGAATCATGCATGTGCATGCACATCTCAATTGTAAGTCGCTTTGGATAAAAGCGCCTGCTAAATGAATAAATCTAAATCTAATGCGCAGTATCATCAGATCATCGGTTCTCAAATCGGACGTGTCTGAAAGAAAACGGTTCTCGGTTTAGTGTACCGGTGATTCGAAAACCGCTACAACCGGTCTTGACTCGAGAACGAGAACCGCTCTAGCAGTGGGCATATTCGTTTGGCACACATGCTGCTCTGCTCGTGTTCATCATCAGTTCTCTCTTCACAGCAGTTCACTCAGTTTGAGTAATAACTCCGGGATATTGGTTTATTTAGAGACAGAAGGGAGTGTTAGGCTCGTTAAAAAGTGAATAACTAATTTACTACGAAGATCCGGTTAAATCGAACGATTCGTTCGTGAACCGGACATCTCCACTCGCTTCCCCCGTCTGCGCGTCCTGAAGCGTCTAAACAGCGCCGCAGCTCCGCCAACTACAATGTCCAGCAAAACGTCTGAATAAAAAAATATATAATGTGAAAAAATTTCACAAGAAATTTTAAAGAAAAAATTGAATGTGGTGTGTTCTGCCGAATGTTCAGCAGTTCATCCCTGGTAAAACTGATCGTGTTTGAGAAACAAAAAACAGGAAAAACTAACAAAAACAGTACACACACTGAGGAGCTAAGCACTGTAACGTTAGCTGCCATGTGCGGTGCCATCTTAGATCCAATCATCATGAAACACTATATTAGACAAATGATTCAAGTCTTAATAAATTGCATTAGGCAAAATTGCCTAAATTAATACATTTGAATACATGTTGGATACGTAACGGAGGCCAGCGAGTAGATGCTGTGCAAGTAAACCTCACTCCCCTGATCTAAAGAGACGCTCTAGTGGCCACAGCCATTTATCCTCCTGGTTAGCGAAGTCTGCCTCCCATGCAGGAGATCGAAAGTTCGAGACCCGTTCGAATCGTTACAGATACATGCAGATTAGAGCTGGGTGAAAACATAGTTTACTTTTTGCAACAATTCAAGCAATCAAGCAGTTGAGATATGCTATATATATATACTGTATATTGCCATGACTATACTGTATGTATGCGGATAAAGTTGAACATACTTAATACAAAATGATGAAGAAGACATTTAAATTTGTCCCTGAAGAGCTCACTTCTTGAAAGCCTGATTATGGCGTTTTGATATGGAAGCTTTTTTCATCATGTAATAAAAAAGGGGGTAGTTGCAACTTTTTTCTTGCAATTCTGAGTTTCTCACAATTCAGAATTTTTTTCTAGAAATTCTCATGATATAAATTCGGAATTGCTGGAAAAAAGTCAGAATTGTTAGATAAGACAATTACCTTTTCTATTTTTTATTCAGTGGCAGACACAAAAAACAGAATTGCGAGATGTAAACTCAGAATTCGGACAAAAAAAGATATAATCTCAAAATTGCAAGAAATGGAAGAATCAATAAAAGTACATTTTAACTATATAGATTTTTTTGTGCTAACATTTATATAGAACATTATTAAAGACCATTCTATTACTGGCCTAATGTCGTCAACTTTGAGAGAATCTCAGCAGAACATTCTGACTAGTCCCTGTTAGCAGGGATTACTAGCTTTTTAAGTCTAAATATTACTAGAGACATAGTCTAAAGAAGGATCTGAAGTTCATTATACCTCATCTGATCCAGAAAAGAAGATGAGCAGATCAAATGGAATTGCGGCCACCATGTCTATGAGAAACCAGCCTTTGATATAGTGCATGGCGATGAGCTTGGGATGGGTCACCACCTCATCATTATGATTCACGTATGTCGTCCTGAAGGTAATAACGATGTCTATGATGAACAGAACATCCACTATTACGTCTACTACATTTAAAGGGTTACAGGTGTAACCACAGGTGTGTCTCTTCTCCTGCTCCTGCTCATTGAGGAGGAAAGCAGCTGAGTATGGAGTGAAAACTGCTGTGTAAAGCACTAGCAGAAGAATGATCCAGTCCCACATTGCTTTGAAAGGACTGTAGTGCAGCATGATCCACTTGTGGACGTCTGGATCCTGGAGCTTGTACTCGGGCAAAACATCGGCACCTAGAGACAGGACCTGGGCATGGAAAGAGATGATTACATGATGATTAGCAAGAATTTAACAAATGGAAAAAAGTCAGGTGCTTTTGCTCTAAGCAAAACAATATAGAATCAGCTGGGATTTCATGGAGTCTAAAGCTGATATGTGTTTTTAAAGGAATACAGGTGCATCTCAATAAATTAGAATGTCGTGGAAAGGTTCATTTATTTCAGTAATTCAACTCAAATTGTGAAGCTTGCGTATTAAATACACTAGGGGCAATCGTGGCCTAATGGATAGAGCGTCAGACTTGTAACTCGAGGTTGTGAGTTCAAATCTCGGCTCCGGCAGGAATTGTCCATGACCAGTGTTGGGCAGTAACTAGTTACTGTAATAATATCACTTTTTGCAGTAACTAGTAGTGTAACTAATTACTAATACGATTTCAGTAATAATATTACAGTTACCATCCATAAAACAGCTTAGTTAGTTACTTTTGATGCCTCAACCCCGCAGATTTATTTGTCATAATTATCACGACGTGCACATTCTGTCAGGTTTGGTGGAAGGGAAGGAGGACGGCCACAAAAATGCAGGAGTAAAAACGGCCTTTTTTATTAATAACATAATAATAAAACAAACAAAAACAACACCCGTTGGGAAAAAAAACAGACTGGCAGTGCCTGGACAATGGATCGGACGGAAAGACATAGGACTGCCGAACCAACATTGCACGAACCAAACGGAAACTGTAAACACAAGGAGATTATAAACGGAGCAAATGAGGAGGGAAACGAGGGAGAGCAGCTGGGGAAAATTAATCAATAAACAGGTAACAAGATGGGTGGGGTCAAGACAAATTGACATGAGAGCACATGGCACACAGAAACTAGGACAGAAGCCACGTGCTCACACAAAACAAAAACACATGCACATGGCCAGCAAACAATTCACCAGCCATGTGCAAAACAAGACACAAACACACAGCTAATGAGAAACTCATAAGCCACATGTTCACACAAGACATGACAACATGAAGGACGCAGCCAATGAAATACACAAGCTGCATGCCACACAGCACAAGATATAACATGAATGCATGCAGCCGATAGAAACATGAACTGCGTGCAACACAACAAAACACACGTGGACAGGAGAGCGTGCAGTCGAGCGAACTCGAGACCGCGCACTCACACAATGACAGAAAACGGAGCGCGAGTGTCCGAACCCCGACACGAAAAACGAATCTCAAGACATGAGTGCCGGGATCCGAACACCACGCTCCAACACGAAACAAGGTACACAGTTGAGAGAGCGCACGGCTCGAGCACAATCGAAGCCGCGCGTGCTCACATGAAAACAGGACATGACGGGAGTATCAGGGCTCTGTCACAAAACCATGAATAACCCTAGACCGAAGTGACAGAACCCTGACACATGCATGTGATGTCCCCAATGCAGCAGGCAAGCTTGGAATACGGAAAAGCTTACATTCAGCAGATAGACATATTGCATTATATTGATTTTGTCAAGAAAAAAAGATGATCTGAACAGTTGTGGTGGCTGTACTTAACTCTGGCATTACATCCCACCCAACATCCCCCTGATCAGCATGTGGTACATTATATTACTATAATAAAAAATATTTTTGGAAAATTAAACAGTTTCTTACAAACATATGTGATTTCATAAAACACAATGCAATATAATCGTAAATGGGAAACGGAGAAATTACAGTTATAGCTTCAAGCAACACATGACAATTAATGAGATTAATACAACATGTTTGTAATAACTTCTGATTGCGATCCAATGTGGATTTTGGTCAAATAATGAGGCAGAAATATGTTGTTAGTAACATTCAATAAGAATTTTATGTGGAAGATATACAGTTACAACTTCTGTGGGGTGTGAAGAAAAAGTAATGTAACTAGTAGTGTAACTAATTACAGTTGCCAGAAAGTAATAAGTAAAGTAACAATATTAATTTTGAACGAAGTTACTAGTAATGAGTAATATATTACATTCTTTGAGTAACTAGCCCAACACTGTCCACGACTAAGGTGAGACCCTTGAGCAAGGCACCGAACCCCCAACTGCTCCCCGGGCGCCACAGCGTTGGCTGCCCACTTCTCCAGGTGTGTATGCACTTGGATGGGTTGAATAGCGAGCACAAATTTCACTGCTGGTTATACTCTGTATAATTGTGTATGTGACAAATAAAGTTATTTTTTTATATAAATTCAATGCACACAGACTGAAGTAGTTTAAGTATTTGGTTCTTTTAATTGTGATGATTTTAACACATTTAACAAAAAACCCACCAATTCACTATCTCAACAAATTAGAATACTTCATAAGACCAATAAAAAAAGATTCTCTATGGGGTTCAGGTCTGGTGAGTTTGCTGGCCAGTCAAGCACACCAACACCATGGTCATTTAACCAACTTTTGGTGCTTTTGGCAGTGTGGGCAGGTGCCAAATCCTGCTGGAAAATGAAATCAGCATCTTTAAAAAGCTGGTCAGCAGAAGGAAGCATGAAGTGCTCCAACATTTCGATGGTAAACGGATGCAGTGACGTTGGTTTTCAAAAAACACAATGGTTTTCAAAACTACCATTTAAGCTGGCAGTTATTAAGCCTCTTATTAAGAAACCAAAATTAGATCCTTGTGAACGGCAAATTACAGGCCCATCTCAAATCTTCCGTTTATGTCGAAAATATTAGAAAAAGTAGTGTCTGCTCAATTGTGCTCCTTTTTGCTCAAAAATGATATCTATGAAGAATTTCAGTCAGTTTCAGGCCCCGCCATAGCACAGAAACTGCACTTGTTAAAATTACAAATGACTTACTTCTTGCATCAGACCAAGGCTGCATCTCGCTGCTAGTCTTACTTGATCTTAGTGCTGCGTTCGACACTATAGATCAGGGGTCCCCAAACTACGGCCCGCGGCCGAATGCGGCCCGCCCCCACATTTGGACTGGCCCTCTGAACAATGGCAAGACATATTTTGTCATTTTAAAATTTAATTTTAAATATATGTTTTACTTGTATCATGTCTGTTTTATAATAAAGGTTGGCTTTCAAACTAAAATGTACTTTAACTTAGTTATTAACGTAGCTTATTAATTTAAAAAATTCACATATCAACAGAATGGTAGCCTACGTTCAACGTAACGTTTCATCGTGATCGAACAGGTGACACGCTGTGTCACGTGCTTTGTTACAATTTGTATTGTTAAAAGCGCTATATAAATAAGGTGACTTGACACGCGCGAGCCAGCATTTCTTCTGACAAAGGGCAAAACTGTCCCAGAACTGATCATCGCAGAATGGAAATGGACCACCTCGCTCATCTCCCGTTACCTAAAGTCTCTCAGCTGAGAAACCAGTGGCTCCATTCCCCTGGAAAGTCAGCGGAAGCGCTGGAAATGCTGAAGGCGAGTTTGACGTGCGATTGCGTGAGCTACATGTCCACGCTAAATAAATCCGTCTTTTCCAGAACCTTCGCTGCCGACATTGACGAAGCTTGCCTTGTTATCAGTTTGATTTGGCTGAGTTACAGAACTGTGATGTTCTGAAAGACGCATTTAAGCCCAACGGTCTCATTGAATTCTATGCTGCCCTCCCTAATGAGACATACATAAACATCAAAAGGCATGCAATGAAGATGTCCACACTTTTTGGCAGCACGTAATATCTGTGTACAAACCTTTCATTTATGAAACTGATAAAAACTCAGATGAGATCAAGACTCACTGATGAACATTGCATCAGTCTTTGAGACTGGCTGTGACAGGAATGGAGCCTGACATTGGACATCTCACCACCAGAAGCAAGCCCACAGTTCACACTAACTAATATGCATAAGTAAATGTTTTGATTTTGAATAGCACTGAAAAGTAATGATCATTTGTTTGTATGGTGCACAAAATAATAAACTATTCGGAGGCATAAGAAATACAATTAAAATCATAGTAAATCTTAACAATAATACTAGTCACTCCTGCCCGTGTAATTTGTCGCATAAACCAACCCGGCCCCCATTAAAGCAAGGAAAATTATGTGGCCCTCGCAAAAAAAAATGGGGACCCCTGCTATAGATCATGACATACTAATAGATCGATTACAAAACTATACAGGTATTCAAGGGCAGGCTCTAAGATGGTTTAGATCCTACCTGTCCGATCGCTACCCCTTTGTTTATTTAAACGGGGAGTCATCTCAATTAACACCAGTAAAGTATGGAGTACCAACAAGGATCTGTCCTAGGTCCTCTGTTATTTTCATTATATATGTTGCCCCTTGGAAATATTATTAGAAAATACGGGATTAGTTTCCATTGTTATGCTGATGACACTCAACTATATATCTCAACAAAACCAGATGAAACCTCTAAACTATCTAAGCTAACGGAGTGTGTTAAAAATATAAAAGATTGGATGACCAGTAATTTTCTCCTATTAAATTCAGATAAGACAGAGATATTAATTATTGGACCTAAAAACAGTACACAGAATCTCTTGGATTACAATTTGCAAATAGACGGATGTAATGTTACTTCCTCTACAGTCAAAAATCTGGGTGTTATATTAGACAGCAACCTATCTTTTAAAAATCATATTTCAAATGTTACAAAAACAGCATTCTTCCATCTTAGAAACATTGCCAAGCTACGGAACATGTTAAGTGTGTCTGATGCAGAAAAGCTAGTTCATGCATTCATGACCTCTAGACTGGACTATTGTAATGCACTGCTAGGTGGTTGTCCTGCATCTTCAATAAACAAGCTACAGATAGTACAAAATGCTGCGGCTAGAGTCCTTACCAGGTCAATAAAATATGATCATATTACTCCAATTTACAGTCTCTGCACTGGCTACCTATTAAGTTCCGTATTAGTTACAAAATATTATTACTAGCCTATAAGGCCCTAAATGATTTAGCTCCTGCGTACCTAACAATCTTCTATCACGCTACAATCCAACCCGTTCCCTAAGGTCGCAAAACTCCGGACTCTTGTAGTACCTAGGATAGCAAAGTCCACTAAAGGAGGTAGACTTTTTCATATCTGGCTCCTAAACTCTGGAATAGCCTTCCTGATAACGTTCGGGGTTCAGACACACTCTCTCTGTTTAAATCTAGATTAAAGACGCATCTCTTTAGCCAAGCATTCATATAATGCATCTCACAATCTTGTACTGCTAGTCTTTCTGAACAAATGCACTTTATTATGCTTTAGCTTGGGTTATACTGATAATTTCATCCAGGTTATTCCTGGATGGAACAACTGCTACGCTAATTGTCTTATTGTTTCTATGTTTTCCCACGGGATTAACATCCCGTGGTAGCTAGGAATTACACAAGCTTCAGTCTGGATCTAACCCTTAAACGATCTGAGATGACCGAAGACCTGAGAAGAGATGATGACAACCCCTCGGAGGACCTCAGAGGAAGCCACCATCAGCGATTATACTGACTTAACAAAAGTCTGCCATAAATGGAGGATCAGCACCTAAAGACAACCTCTACAGCCCTGAACGTCAGCGAGTCTAGGACACATAGATGAGCCCAGAGACAGATCTCCAGTGAGGAACTCGTCACCTAGACATCCATCGGGTAAAGACCACTGGAACCAGTGGACTGCTTACACTCCTGACTCTGACTTTGCTGCAGTTGGAACAAACTACTGATTTGTCTGGCCAGAGGGGAACTGGCCCCCCGACTAAGCCTGGTTTCTCCAAGGTTTTTTCTCCATTCTGTCACCGATGAGTTTTCTTCCTTGCCGCTGTCGCCTCTGGCTTGCTTAGTTGGGGAATCTTCATTTCCAACAATATCATCGACTTGATTGCTAAATATTATTTTAACTGAACTGAGCTGGACAATGCCATCACTAAATTCTATAATGAAATGCATTCAGCTGAAATTGAGTGTTAAATCCTATCATTTTACATTATTGACACAAACTTGCCTATTTTGATATTGTGCAGTGCTTGTTAAATTTGTATTGTTAAAGGCGCTATATAAATAAAGGTGACTTGACTTGACAATGGACCAACACCAGCAGATGACATTGCACCCCAAATCATCACAGATTGTGGAAACTTAACACTGGACTTCAAGCAACTTGGGTTATGAGCTTCTTCCACCCTTCCTCCAGACTCTAGGACCTTGGTTTCCAAATGAAATACAAAACTTGCTCTCATCTGAAAAGAGGACTTTGGACCTCTGGACAACAATCCAGTTTTTCTTCTCCTTAGCCCAGGTAAGACGCCTCTGATGACAACTGTTGCCAAATTCCTTCACATGTCTGTGTGTGATGGCTCTTGATGCCTTGACCCCAGCCTCAGTCCATTCCTTGTGAAGTTCACCCAAATTCTTGAATCGATTTTGCTTGACAATCCTCATAAAGATGCGGTTCTCTCGGTTGGTTGTCCATCTTTTTCTTCCACACTTTTTCCTTCCACTCAACTTTCTGTTAACATGCTTGGATATAGCACTCTGTGAACAGCCAGCTTCTTTGGCAATTAATGTTTGTTGCTTACCCTTCCTTGTGAAGGGTGTCAATGATTGTCTTCCCATGATTGTGTAGCCTAGTGAACCAAACTGAGAGACCATTTTGAAGGCTCAGGAAACCTTTGCAGGTGTTTTGAATTGAATTAGCTGATTGGCATGTCACCATATTCTAACTTGTTGAGATTTTTGGGTTTTTGTTAAATGTGAGCCAAAATCATCACAATTAAAAGAACTAAAGACAAACTACTTTAGTCTGTGTGCATTGAATTTATTTAATACACTAGTTTCACAATTTGAGTTGAATTACTGAAATAAATGAACTTTTCCACGACATTCTAATTTATTGAGATGCACCTGTATATCAGGTATAGTCACAAGACATAAAAATATGCAAGTTAACATGGATTTTAGGTTGGAAAAAGCAACTTTTTCCTTTTCTAACTCTTTCTGTTTAAAGTTATATCCAAACTTTGTTGCCAAATAATGCACAGTAAAGGTGCATCACACTTACTACTGTTCTGCAACATTTAGGGGCGGATTCCATTCATTTCAATAGGAATCCATGCAATTGGGAGTTTCACACAAGGGCAGAAAAAAAGTTCCCTATGCATGCAGATTTCTCTCAGGCCGGCCCAGGCTCTGTTCGTGCCCTAGGCAAGATTTTAGATTGCTGCCCCCCACCCACCACAATTAATTTTATTGTGTTTAATTTTTTTAAAGATTTTTCAACTTTACTATAGTATAACATAATATAAATACTGATAAGTAGTAACATAAATAAGTAGTAAATAAATTGTGATAAATAAATTTGACCAACAGTCACTTGAAGAATCACACAAAAATTAAACAAAGCAAATCAGTGGAAAATTACATACTTAAACTTAAATTATTTCATTTTATGAATGCTAGATTATAGTTCTATAGTCATGGTCTTTTTCAAAAGACATTTAGACACTGAATTAACACTGGTGAATTAAAAGCAAGCAGTAATGTAACTGAAAATAAAACAACATTGCAGAAGCTTAAATGTATTTTAAAAGAAAATTAAAGTAAAAATAAATAAGCAGTTAACTCAAGCAAAAACCTTCCACAGTGTCAGTATTGCCAGTTAAGATGTTATAAAAAGTTTTTTTTTTAAATACTACATAAACATCACGGGCTATATATACACAGTCGTTAACTTGCAATTTTTTCCTCAATATTGACCTTTTTTCTGCTCCTCTTCTTTGTGTCTTTTCCTGCCTCGTGCCCCTGATAAATTTTTTTTTCACAAATTTTTTAGAAATTATCCTTTAAGAGCACATACATTGCAAAACTATTTTAACTGTGTGCGCCATACTGATGTATTATAATTACGTCATGATGCAGAAAGTGTTTAAGTTGACCGTTCGCAAAACCCGCCCACCCTTAGTTGGGTGATTCTTAGACTATGGGCACTTTTATGTTCTTTGGTCATATTTTTTAAAATGCATATCATTTTGGACAAATTCCTCTTTCTTTGTCAAACTAACAATAAAAACCACCTTAAAACTTTTTATTACCTTTCTATTATGATTTATTTCATATTTTCAACCCCCTTATAGGTGTCAAAATCACAGTTTTTCCTTGTCGCACACCCAGACTTTTAAACTTCAACAATGCAATTCAGAAATTCAGTTTAAAAATATGACACATCTGGCAACTATTAATGTATCTGAATTAATTTTACTAGTAAAATAATTAGAATAAATCATAGTATTTAATGTGAGACCACTTATTAAAGCTCAACTCTCTCCCGTCTCCCCCCTCTCTCTCTTTTGCGCCATGCACCATTGAACTCTGACCCTTTGACTCTTCACACACACACTCACAGACCCACACACACACACACACACACAGTGACCAGCACCAGTCACCTTGTACAGCATTGGACTGATCTCATTCAACTACCTCATATGACAGTTTGAATAAGTCTGCTCTCTGAGCTTTGTCACTTTAAATAGACTGATAAGCTATTTTGCACTACACCAATTATATCTGCACTGTTTGATTATTTCACTGGTTTGTACTCTACATCCACCATGTGCCTATGCTACTTTATCTATTTTATTTTATTTTTTAATTTTTAATTTATTTATTTATTTTTTTGACTTGTCCTTACTTGTATATTTGTAATAGTTGCATTTTATATATGTATGTGTATGTGTATATATATATTTGATTTGTATTATCTGTATTTACGTTCAACTGTTAGTGTTTAGTGTTATCTGTATGCACCAAGGGTCTGAGAGTAACGCAATTTCAATTATCTGTATGTATGTACAGTACATATGGCAGAATTGACAATAAAGCTGACTTTGACTTATTACTTTTTATACAAAATATAGCTGTCACACAGTATTGGTGTAATTTCCACCACAAGACTGTAATGTCCCTTTAAAAAGTTTGTGTGAAAGATTGTTTAGGTGGTTTCTATTGAAATGTTCAGTGACATCAGAGCACATGTTGGACATGGAGGGAATTGTAATTTTCATCAATATATGAAGAAAAATCAAGGTAAATATTGCTTGATCAGTTAATATATTTATTCTACGTCATTTCCAAACATGCTGTACCTTCAAGGGTGTTTTTAAAAAGCTAAACATGTAAGTTAAATAAGAGTATTTTGCATACATGAAATGCTAAGTATTAATTCAAAGCTAATCGGTAAATCTATTTTCCATTTTTTCACAACAAACGACAGAAAGGTCACTTCCACCACAGTCATTTTCACCACACTCATTTCCACCACACTGCCTCTGTAGTGGAAATGACATGTATGGTTACAAAGGACAATTTATATGTTTAATGACTTTGTGAATTGAGTTTAATGAGTGTGATGAGTTTAAGACTTGTTCTAATATATATCTCTTCTGTTTCTCTACATTCACGTTAATTCATTGTCATTTACACAACACCCTGTCATTTCCACCACCACCCTGTCATTTCCATCACCACACATTTTTTTTTAAATGTTCCAAAAGTTCTCATCACACATTAAAAATGTATCCACAATTTATGAGATCATGCTCTACTTAATATAAAAATTCAAGTTATTTATTTTCTAATAAGCTCTTACCCAAATTGTAGCTGACGCTGATAGGTCAGTTGTGAATTATGAATGACGTATTTGTGATTTCAGGGATTAATGTTTATATTGTTTGTATTTTCATGATTTAAGTGTGTATTTCTGTGTTTAAATTGTATAATTTTGTTGGTATTGTATTTCGTTGTACTCTCAGTTTGACTAAAACGAACATCACGTAAACGCTTCCTGATTAATTTAACATGGAAGTATTGGCACAAACTGAATGGCAAGATGTGAATTCAGAGACACATGTTAGAGCTCCTTACCATTCTACTGCTTGTTATCAGGCCGACACGGTAAAATAGTTAATATTTGTATATTTCTTTATTTGCGTTGATGTCCTTCGAATTGTTGTGTGTAAAACTATGTTTTCTTTGTTTTGTTTGCATGTAGTTTTCACGGTGTTCTATATCAGAGAAATAAAACATATGGACATCAGTATTTTGGAAGAGTGGACTGTTTAATGACCAGTGAGTATTTACAGTGAAAACGTGGCCTAATTCCATTCTACCGAAGTCTGCTTTGGCGGTGGTGTTCCGGATTCAGCGTGCGGCTCGCTGCCTTGGGATTTCTCAGCGGTCAGTCGTGCAACAGATTTGGTGATATTATAAATGGGTAAGCATGTGATAACACTTTACATAAGTATTAACCTCTTTGAATTCTCCACATGGAAGATCACAGAGTAGACTAGGTATGTCCAAAAGGAACAATATGGGCAGGGCTCCGCCCCACAAGAACAATCTGATTGGGAGAAGCCTCTAGTGGGCGTACTGTCAGTCTGTTAAAATGGACAACAGCTTTTAGCTTAGCTTTTTCGCTGCTCGCTGACTTGGTGGAAGCTTCGGCTTCGTCTTCACTGGTCGCGCTGAAAGCACTGCCTTACTATCAGGCTGACCATCAAAAAGAACTGAAAGACTTCGACAAAAGGTCTCACTGAAAACTTTAACTCCTAAACCCATAAGAACTTCTAAAACAAGCTTCATAACAGCGGCATCAGGTCACAAAGGAACCAGGCAACCGCCAATCGCAGGAGGGGTTCCCTCAGTGACAAAACTCAACGAACCAATCAGCCACCGGGATTCCCTCAGCCATCCGAAGGAAACACGCGGAAAGATCTGCGGCCAACTCAACTAAAAGCAAGTAGACCGAACAAATCTCTATTCTTACTGAACTGATGAATTGCTCTGTATGCAGTAAAGATAGAAAAGTCTCTGCTGTGATCTTCCTCTAGTTAAAGGTACGAGATAGCAAAAGAGTGCTAGCCTTAAAACTCTCTTCAAACTGCAAAACTCCTTATGTGTGTGCGTATGTGTGTGTGTGCGTTTGTTTATGTGTGTATATGTGTTTTATTAAGTTTAGTCCATGTATTGTAGAATAACAGTTAGCAAATAAACCTTGTTTCATTTATAAAGAATGATGTCTTGGGGTGTGTGATTTTCAAGTTCTAATCTATTTGCCAAAGATTGCATTACCTAGCTCAAATTGGATAAAGTACTAATTTTGTTTGTTTTATCATTGGCCACGAAGCAAGATAAACAAAATTGTTAAAGATATACTGATGTTAATGGTCGCTGGACGAGTCGTTAATAAAGTATAAATCATAAGTTAAAGATTAATATCACTTTAATCAAAGCAATATTGAATCTTTAATAAATGATTCCCCAAAGCTGAAATAATAGCTTCATAAATGTATTGCAATGTGTTACAGATAATTACAGCAATTTCATCGAAAGCAAGATTAAAGAGTCTAGTAAACCGAAGAGTTCACTGGTGCATAGCACAAATTCAGTCGAATGTATGTTCTGTGGAGAGGGTCATTCTGTCCACAAGTGTCAAAAACTAATGGAAAGAGCTGTGGAGGAAAAAAGAAAGTTTGTCCAGGAGAATAAGTTGCGCTTTGCATGCTTGAGAAAGGGACATTGCTCCAAGGACTGCAGGAACTAGGGGTGTAAATCGGATGGTTTGTCACGATTCGATACGATGTCGATTCTCATACCCAGCGATACGATATTTGCCGATACCTCAAAAAATTCTACGATACGATTCAGGAGTATATCGATCGATATATCGATATTATCATATTATATACCTATTTTAAACAACCATCTACATTTTATTAACTCACAAATGCAACCAAAATATATAACATGAACATAAATCTAAAAATCCTACTATGGGCTCAGTGCTAAACATCTTTTCTACAGATAACCAAATTACAAGCAATAGCAGAAAATAAATACAATAGAAGACACAAGTTCAATAAACAGTGCTTTTCAGGTTTTTCAGCTCAGTCTAAAATACATTTTCAAGTACGCTAAAGAAATTTAATAATCAAATGTAAAATAACTGCATAGTCTTCACTGTATAAATTAAATAGCCTGTAAATTAATGCTTTTTGACGTTACAAAGGTTATTTAGTCAGGAGCAGTGAGCACTTGTATTTTTCTTTGACAGCATTAGATTTATTATTAGTTTTCTTTCACTTTAGGAAATGCTGTTAATAATAATAATAATAATTTGTTTATTAATAAATAAACAAATACTTACATGGCTCTTACAAGGGCCTTAGGCTAACGTACATAGCGGAAACCCTGATTAATCCTCTGTTTACCGATGTTGCCTTTCGTAGAGACTAGTGATGCGCGGATGAGCTAAAATGTCACCCAAATCTGCAGTCTCAAATCTACCCGCCATATTTTTGTTTGATTTAGATAACCGCACCAACCCGCACCCGATCGTCACATTCAGGGTTTGAATGGTCATGAAAAACCTGAAAAAGTCATGGAAGTTTAAAACAGCAATTTCCAGGCCTGGAAAGTTTGGAAAAATATGTAAACCCAGAAAGTTTTGGAAAAGTCATGGAAATATATTTCACAATCCTCTGTATAATATAATTATGTTTAATTAGGTCCTCAGTTTCGGTGCGGGATTGCGCATAGGCTATATCGCATTACTCATTCCAGCAGCTTTCACCTTGAGGTAAATTACTGCAAAACAATTATTCAATATAGCGTGTAGGTTAGATGAGTAAATAAATCCACACAAACCATCAGATCAAATCAGTCATTTGAAAACAGCGTGAGTAGTTCAGCTGTACCGCGTCTTCTCTTTGACTTTCTCTTCACATCGGCGCGTCTAGAGCTGCTGCACGCTGCGTTACAAGACTTTGCTATGTCTCCAGCATAAATCAGAAAAACAAGAACACACTTCTCTTTATACGTTCGTCAGCTTTACTCAAAACACCCTTTTCCTCCTTCCTTTACATGTATCATGACAATCCCTTACAGCAGCTCCCTCTAGTGGTACTTCTTAACCAACCGACTTTATAACTGAACACAACATCTCCCCCTAACTTAACAATAACACCTGTACTTCAATAACAATTGTACAGTAATATAAACATCAGCAAAATAGTTTATTTTCTTGTTTAGTTTTCCTCTTTTATACTTTACCCATTTACTGAACCATGTCTTATTAACCAAGCATGTACAACATTAACATATATGCGAATATTAGAACAGTTTGACTTAACCTAAAACATATCTTGATTTCAAACATATTATTAAGGTTCACGTTACGTAGTCCTTCAGCCAAATAGGCTTCCTTCTGACACGCTGTTTGTAAAGCCCGGCTCGATCGAACCCAATCGGCAGTGTTGCGGTGAAGGCTTTTGCGTATCTGTCTTTCCTTTTTTCAACACAACAAGATTAAATGGAACTTTTTCTTATATATTTTTATCTCGATTTCATCTGTCCATAAATGAAAAGGTTTTAATGATATCTGTGCATCATAAAATATGAACGAATTGATTATTCTTTTCAGCTTTTTTAACACTTTATCGTCAGATGTAGGGAAACTATATCGCAGACCTGTTTTTCAGGTCTCAAACAATCTGTAGGCCCGGTCATCATCAGAGGTAAATTATGGTTATGTATCTAATGGTTAATTCACACGCCAATCAGAGACATGAATAACCCCTTGACCCCCTCAGAACTTTAGTCAATCGTTTACCTCATAAAGTTTTCTTGGCCACTATTAGTATGTTAGCAGATCAATGTCACTTGTAAAGCTTTGGAGTCAAGTACGTAGCAACATTAAATCAAAAGTAGAGGTATAGGCTACCGAGTTTAGTCTGACCAGACGGCATCGCCGTTAAATGGATTATTTACACGCCTTCTCCAAGAGACTAAACGATCCGATATTAGCCGTCGCTAAAACTAGGGTCAAATATATACGAATCCACTAATCTATTAGGGAGAAAGCAATTTAGAGGCAGTGAATAGAATCAAACGTTACAATTTATTGACCAGGTTCGAAGCAATCTCAAAACTAATGTTACAAGATATAATCATCAGTTAACCATAACATAACAATAATTCAGGAATTGAAGAATTGTAGAAATTACTACCTGGCAATGAAAATTACACACAGCGATTGTGTGGGCTCACACAGACGTACTTTGTGTCACGTTTCCTTATAAACCCAGATAATTCTAAGCCCACCAAATGGTGGTATCTTGTTATTATAATTAGGCTTTAGAATTTGCAACCAATGCTTTGGATCCTGTGGCAGAGAATACTTATTTACATACAGGAGGTGGTTTGAATATAAATCAAGGGAGGGCACACCTTTAAGTTGTACTTACAATCCATACTTTAGAACTTTTATTTTCATTATGATTGGGAAATGAGACCAGTTTTACCAGGCGCACTAGACATTTCAAATGATATCAACCTTTAGTTACTTTTTGTATACATTACATGCATGGGTTTCAGTGAAGTACAAGTGAATTCTTTGTTGCGTCTCGGACTTTTACATATGCAAGAGATTTTTTGTGATTCAGGAGGGCCTTTTGTCCTTCGAGGGGGGGGGGGGGGCAGACATTGGCACCAGCTTCCAGTCTTTCTGGAACTATCAACACTTTCTGATGTTGAAACAGAACTGTTGCCGCAGACCAGAAATGTATGCAATGTGAGAATTGTCCGTCCGTCACAACTTTTTCCTCTTCTTCTGTTCTCATAGGGTCTTTTTGAGGTTCTTCTTATAACGTGTCGGTTTTCTCAATAAATCCCCTTCCTTCAGCTTTGGAATGCTTGCTTTCCGTTTTAAAAGCTTTCATTTTTAGTTGTTTTCTTCAGATTTCCTTTTAGTTGTTGCCTGTAGTTCTCTCTTTCTTCCGAATAAAAGCTCAAAAGGAGATGAGGAGTAGCTCTGTACGTTTGCAAGAATGCTACCACAAAGGAAGTCCATGGAGCTTTCTCTCTTTGTGCAGTCAGAATAGCATCCTTAAGTACCTTATTCCAACGCTCAACTGCTCCATTTCCTTCGGGATGGTATATGGAGGTGCGAATATGCTTGACATCTCTTTCCTTCAGGAAATGTTTAAACTCTGAAGAGAGGAATTGAGGGCCGTTGTCTGTAACAATCTCCAGTGGATTCCCTTTTTGGCTGAAGACTGATGTCAGAAAACTCGTAACAGTAGCTGCTGTCACGTTCGATGTGAATGCTACTTCTGGCCATTTCGAGTAATAGTCAATTAATGTAATAGCATATCTGCAACTAGCAGGACCTATCTCAAAAGGACCCACCACATCCATGCCAAGTTTCTGCCAAGGGCCCTCTGGGTACTGAACCGGAGTCAGCGGCGCATGTGTGGTTCTAGCCGTCTTATCGTGAAGCTGGCAGGTGACACAGGTTGCAATGGTGGATTGTACTTGTAAATCCATCTTAGGCCACCAATATAGCTCTCTTAGCCTTTGCTTGGTTCTCACAATTCCTTGATGGCACTCGTGAGCTAGAGTGACCAACCTTGAACGTAAACTGAGTGGTACAATCAACCTGTGTGTTCCCCTCAACACATATGAGTCATGAATCAACAGTTCATCTCTTACCGGAAAGTAAGGAATCACGTCATCCGGCAGTGTTTTAGCTGTTGCCGGCCACCCGTTCTCAACATACTTGCGGAGTTTGGCGAGCTCAGGGCAGGACGAGCACTCAACAGCAAACTCGGTCAGCGGCACAGCTGATAGCAAGGTGCTCACAGCAGCTACAGTCAAAAAGAGGCGCTTCTGGTTCCTTTGGCGTTTCCCGTTAGAGCGCCCACCTCCGCACCGGAATCATCAGGGTTAGTTTGTTATGGACATTTGGCAGGGGGGAGTGAGGTTAGGGGGTGAGTGTAATGGATGTATGCAAGGGTGTGTGTAACACCTCCACTCTCCTGTGTGGCGCTCACAAAGAGGTGTAGCCTTTGGCGTTCCTCGTTAGAGCGCCACCTCTGCGACTTGATCACGAACGAGTGTTGGTGGTATGGACCCGGGGGGGGTAACACTCACAGTGCCACGTTTTTTCATTTGGCAGGGGCAGCGTATTCCATATCATAATTAAAGCAAAGCAATCTGGCGGACCATCGGGCTACTCTCAGTCCAGCCCTTCCCATACCTTTAGTAGTCAATAGGGTAGTCAATGCTTGATGGTCTGACCTCAACTTGAATGTGATGCCCCACAAATATGTTCTCCAACGCTCAGTGGTCCAGACGCAAGCAAGGGCTTCTTTTTCGACTACCGAATATTTCCTCTCTGTAGCAGTCAGGGCTCTGGAAGCAAAAGCCACAGTCCTTTCGGATTTATCTGGATGGAGCTGGGTCAGAACACCACCGATACCGTAATCCGATGCGTCTGTTGTGACAATTGTAGGCAGTGCAGGGTCAAATAAAGCCAGTGCCGAACTCTGTGCAATCAATTCTTTGACTTTCTGAAAACTCTTCTGAGCATTGATAGTCCATGTGAAGTCCGAGTTTTCTCTGAGCACATCTCTCATAGGTTCGACTACGGCTGCAAAATTTGGAATGAATTTTGCATACCATGCTGTAAGACCCAAAAATGATCTTAGCATAGATGCGTCCAAAGGAGGTGGAGCATTACGTATTGCCTCCAGGTGACTGTTATCTGGCATTAATCCCTCTTTAGAGATAGTATGGCCCAGGAATGTGAGTTTTTCCTGGCGAAATTTACACTTCTGTTCATTTAGACGCAGCCCTGCTTCTCGAAGTTTGTACAGCACTGTACTTAGGTGAGCATCATGACTAGCAGTAGAGTCACCAAACACAATGACATCGTCCAGGTAACACTGGACACCTGGAACATCTTTGAGGATTGTGGACATCAATTTTTGAAATGCTGCCGGGGCTGAAGCTAATCCATAGCAGACTCTTTTGTAACGAAACAGACCCTCATGTGTTATGAAGGCAGTAAGGTCTCTGCTATCTTCATGTAAGGGGACCTGATGGTAGGCATTTGCAAGATCAATTGTAGAAAACAGCACTGCACCTCTCAGCTGCGAAAACAGTTCCTCGATGTGTGGAATGGGGTAACTGTCCACAACGATTGTCTTGTTCGGTTCCCTGAGATCCACACACATTCTGATATCTCCCGATTTCTTCTGGGTCACTACGATAGGTGACACCCATGGTGAAGCATCTACTCTTTCAATAACGTCTGCTGCAAGCAAACGGTTTATTTCTGTAGACACAGCGTCCCTCACAGAAAATGGTAATCGACGCAGTTTCTGTTGCACAGGTGCAACATCTTGACGCAGTTTCACCTTATGTACAAAGTTCTTCGCACAGCCAAAACTTGCTGTGGAGTTTGACACCTCAAACACAGATTCTTTGGCAGTGAGTACTGTGTTTCCCTTTATGCACAGATTCAAGGAAGATATTAAGTCCATACCCATTAGTGAGTTTCCACTTTCCACAATATAGAATGTAGCGGGTACTGAACAATGTCCATGTGTTGCCTGAATATTAATGCGTCCCAACACAGGAAGGTTATCCTTGGAATATGTGACAAGACGCACATCAGCATGTTCCAGAGGCAAGTCAGAAAAGTACTGTTTGTATATATGCTCTGGCAACAAAGATACAGAGGATCCTGTGTCCACAATTAGTTTCTGCATTGTAGTACTAGACAATGTGCTCATTTGGACATTACACAAAATTTTGTTTGGTGCTGGAGATGTGCTAGTCATGTACAGGACAGTCAGTTCAGGGACTTAAATTTCTCTTATCTCTTGTTTCCGTGTTGAACGGCATACTTTTGCAAAATGTCCAATTTTGCCGCATGATTTGCATGACTTATATAGAGCAGGGCACTGCTTGGAATTTGCTAAGTGACTGCTTGAATCGCAACGGTAGCATCTGCGTTCAGGCTGTACTCTCATCCGACTCTGTTGCTTTAATTGTGTGCCCTTACGTGTGTTCGCTTCCTTTTTTCTCACGTGCAGTCTCTGTACTGATAGTTCGGCAGGTTTCACGAACTCACTAGCATTCGCCATTGCACTTTCAAGCTGATTTGCGATTTGTATAGCTTTGTCCAAAGTTAAGTCTGCTTCAAGCAATAAACGTTCCCGAATTCGGCCGTTATGCACTTTCTCAACGATTTGATCTCGCAGCATTTCCTCTTCTTTATCACCAAATGCACAAAAAGACACTATATCACGGAGCGCGGCGACATATTGCAGAATGTTTTCATCATGCCTTTGCTCTCTTTGTCGAAATTTGTGTCGTTCCGCAATAGTATTAACTTTCGGAACAAAGTGTGCCCTGAGTGCAGTTAGTGCAGATGCATATGTCGTACCCGTATTTGGAAGGGTGTAGAAGATTCGCTGGGCTTCTGTTCCAAGGCAATGAAGCAGTGTAGCACGCTTTCTAGTATCAGGCCAGTCATCTCCCTCTGCATGAATTACCAACAGATAGTTTTCAAACATCTGTATCCATGTACTGAACGGAATTGCAGGTTCCCCCGGGCATTGCAAATATGTAGGAGGAAGATTGACTGCCATCCTCGTCGCCAATTTGCTATGTCTCCAGCATAAATCAGAAAAACAAGAACACACTTCTCTTTATACGTTCGTCAGCTTTACTCAAAACACCTTTTCCTCCTTCCTTTACATGTATCATGACAATTCTTAACCAACCGACTTTATAACTGAACACAAAAGACTTTAGCTCGCGTTTTGGTACAGTTGACAGAATTGTCAATTTCCTAATCGGTCATTGTTGCATCATCACAAAAATGTATTATTTTCACCTTATTAAGCTATTCAGTTCTCACGCTCTCCAGAGGCGCTTTTCTGTGTGCTCATCCAGAGCACGCGCTGCGAGTACCAAATCAAACAAGTAAAGTTTGTTACGCTTAAAGTCGCAAAATACATACAAAATGGTCGTACTGGAGAGTATTCTCGTAAGCACTGTCAGTTTTGTCTTAAGTTAATGTAAACAGTTACGAAAGAAAACGCATCTGTATTAGTGTTGGATCCGTAAAATAGGTCTTGTGACAGCAGCCTACAATAAAACTGTGCCGTCTGTCATTATAATGTTAATCAAACAACAAAAGACAGAGAAAATCCCTCACTGCTCTTGACTAAATAATGTTTTGTTGAATAACTTTAATATGTTAATTTACACTTTGTTCAATTTCTGTAGCCTATTTAGAAAATGTAGTTAATAATTGCATCATTAATGATTTATCTTATCCACCCGCGACCCACCCCGCAAATAATCAGATTGCATTTTTTTATTACCCGACCCACACGACCCCCATAAAATTCAGTTTCAGTTGAAAATACGTCACCATACTGAAATAAAGTCTGCAGCAATTCGCGGATGGCAGAGGCTATTTACACTAACTCCGCCCACCAACATGTGATTGGGCTGGTCAACATTACAAAAGACTGTTTTATAATGTACTGCAATTGGCACTATTTAAATAGAATATATAGCTATTTGCACTTAGTGTAAATAGAAAAGGTATGAATAAATAATGATTCATCACTACTAAAATATACTTCTTTTTTATACATAGCTGCTAATTACCAGTGTTAAATAGCATCTATAGCTAAGAAAATATGCTATTTGCACTTAGTGTAAATAGCCTCTATCGCTATTTACACTTAGTGCAAATAGCCGCTGCAGGGCCGGCCCAAGCCTTTATGGGGCCCTAAGCAGAATTTTATTTGGGGGCCCCTCAGTGCCGCCAATATGACTGGTTATTGTCAAAGCTAGATTATTCATACACTATACATCTAACACAAGAATTATAAGTTTTGTTGTAGCTGTGTTTCTTACATCACAGCATTGTCTGCCTGGCATGTTTTTACCCTTCTGTGATTTTAAACTGTCATTTAAACTTCTGTAAACTGTCATTTCATAGGCTACACTTGGGGGCGCTCTGGTGGCAATGGGGGCCCTAAGCAGCTGCTTAATTCACTTATGCCTTGGGCCGGCTCTGACCGCTGCCAAAAAAAACTTTAATGCCCCCCCAATCATTTAGCACCCTAGGATACCATGTCGCCTATGCCATGGGCTTGCCCTGCGCTGACCAACAGAAAGTGGCTAGTGTGTGCAGTGAATAAATCACTACACTACTGATAATGGAAATATAATTTGACCATTTTTTTGGCCCATGAAATTTCACAAATGTTACCACACCTTAATACTATAGAAACCTAATGCTTAAAGTTACACCATGTATCTTTTATTGTAAAACAATTAATGTCAGAGAGCAAAAATCTTCCAAACCATGTCATCAACCAAATACACTTTGATAAATCTATAATAATGGTTTATATTTTAGAGAAGTCTGGACAGATTTTGCAGGAAATTGCATACATACACGCAGGAGTACATAGTGTAGCTTTAAAATTATTACAAAATTACATTTGTAAACAGTTTTACAGCTCAAATACACGTGCATCTCAATAAATTAGAATGTTGTGGAAAAGTTAATTCAGTAATTCAACTCAAATTTACTACAATCTATGCATGTGCAGTAACTTCATGTTACCATCAGATGAAGCTCCCCCAAGCTATGACAGCAGCCTAACCTCGAATAAAGAGTGAAATAATCAACTGAACACTTGGCAATGTGACCGGTTTATGTTGTCTTTGAAAACAGATGAAAATAAATAAAGATTAGGATAAGGTGCTTAGAGTTTGGGTAGACTGCACATTAAGGTTTCCCAAAATTATCAAAACAACACGTGGTGTGCGTAATGACACCACACTTTTGGACCAAGGGCCACAGGGGTTATGGATTTTTGGCATCATGTCTCTGTACTAACGATCTTTCCACAAGTTTTTGGCCACATTTTTTTCCATGTGACACCTGCCATGATTATTCCAACATCCACTTTCAAGCGCTCAGTATGATTTATTTACAATTTTTTACAACTTTTGGATGTGAGAGAGGACCTGCATTTTTTTTAACATTACAATAGCAGGAAGTTATCACACAAAAAATGTAAGGATCAATTAAACACAAACAATATTATTTATGATTATATTTATATTTTATACTACTTGTAGTTACATTATATTTAGCTAAAGATGGAAGCCCAACAATGTATCTTACCTGTGTGACCTTCTCTGTCACGTTCTGTGTGCACTCCTTCACTCTTGGAGTAACAAGCTCGATGTTGCTGGCTAATATGGAGTGATTGGATGGCCTGGGTCGACGCTGGTTTAGTTTGAATGAAGAAAATCGGTTTAAAGCTTTCATCCGCTCAGATCTGGAGGTAGAGTTCCACAAACTGGACTTCAAGTCTTTATGATAGAAAAAAAATCATATTTTTTGTTAATGGATTACATTTTATTAGGTCAGGACAGGAGACAAAATTAATTCACAGTTGTTTCATTTAAGTATCATATTTGTCTCATAAGTCATATCATATTTTTCTCCAGAAGTAATAATACAGTAGACATATGGGTCAATTGTTATAAACTTGTACAGTACGAAGTAACATTAATGTAGATTGCATGGCTCAGATAATATGATCTTGGAATGATTTGATGAGACATGCTTGAAATCTCTGACTTTTGTCCTTTGCCAAAATACTAAAGCCTAAGCACATTTTGATGAATTATTACAACCTTCTGAAAATGTAATGGATACACATGTGATTACTGGGGTCTTATTCTTAGGAAAAACATCTGAGAATCAGGAGACCTGTTTGCTTTTCTTTTAATCTTATTACTGTCTAGGAGAGACAGATATATCTTAGTGATTTTAATTTCCTGTAGATATGAAATGAGCTATAGACACATACATAATTTTCCTCATTCATATGAAGAATCAGACTGCTCCTCTTTACCAAAGAAAATCTATACTGCATTGTAACCTAAATAGTTTGTCCAGTATAGTGTTATTTAACAGTACCTTATCATCGAATAATATCAGAACAATAACATCATCCACTCATGAAAGCAAATCATTTAATGCAAATTACTGGTATCCAAAACACGAAGTAGCTTCCAATATCCAACCAGAAAAAATTATAAAATCACAGAAGAAAAACAACAACACTAATATCAAATATCAATATGAACTAATATCAAACGAACCTATAACAGTTTCTGTGGTTTGTGACTCCAGGCTAAAATATATATTTTGTGAAAATATCCTGTCCTGAAGTGATTAAAATTCCTTGTGTAGTCTTGTTCTAAATCAGCTCACCTGATGTTGTGATGAAGATCTTTGCCAAAATGACATTTTCTGTCACTTTTATTCACCAATTTTATGTCCACTTATTGGAGATTTTCTATTTGTGGTCATTGCATCAATGCTCTGCAGATTTCTTGCTATACATTTTCAAAACATACCTAAAATCCAAAAATTGTCTTGACGTGTGGAAGCTTCTCTTACGTTCAACCCACTGTTGGGGTCTCCATCCTTGCTTTTGCACTACATTTGACCTTAACTGAGAGACAATGCACACTACAGTATGTTATATAATAAACTCTCTCTTACCATGTAAATGCTGCATTCTGTCCGTTCTCACCGAGATACCCGCCAGGGCAATCTGTTACAGGCCCAGCTTTATATGGTACATAATCCAAATGCCCTTCCTGTACAAACACATTGGAATGTCTGATAGGGTCGTCCTCTTATGACTCGACCCAGAACATTGACAAACAAACCCTCACGTGGACAAAATCCTGTCAGTGTGAACCAGACAGCTGCCGCAGTGAAGGAAACTCTTAAACAAATCAATTACATCACTATCAAACATGTTCAAGAAGGCACAATTATTTGCCATTTTCAGACTGTTGAATCAACAAAGTGCTTTTACCCTCAGGACTAACCTCTTACCAGAAAAAAAAGTAATATGTCAATGGGAAAAGTGTCAGGTGGATGAATGTTCACACCACATATAGACCGAACTCGAGGCCTGTACATAGATTCATGATGAATTATCCAGGTCAATGAATAAAGACAGGAAGTGGGCTTGATTTGTCAAACAGGCTTTTATGAGAACTGACTGACCTAAAGCCATGACATTGACTATATATGGGATGCTAAGTCTGTATTATTATATACACATGTATTATTATATGCATAGTTATGTCTGATAATGAGGTCTGTTAAATAAGCAGCCCAAACCAGGCTTTACTTATAACATAAAATCAGATAACTAAATAGATGGAGTAATTTAAGTTGTGTTTAAATCCTGCTGGAAAGTTCGTATTTTTGAGTTAGAGGCAAGATGGTGATGTACTTTTTCCAAAAATAAAAAATTAGCATTTGTTTTTACTTTAGTTCTTAAAATAATGAATGATAATAATAATAATTTCCATAACACTTCTTCTCACTATTAACTAGTTGCTTATTAGCATGCCTATTTTTAACATATTGGCTGTTTATTAGTACTTATAAAACACATATTCTACATGACAATATTCTATATCACTAATTGTGATGGCTTATGGGGCTGTCACGTGATGAATGAACGACTCCAACCCGAAGACTCAAAAGGTGAACTAATCAATTCTCTTTCAGGCTCATACTGCATAGGTTTAACTTATGGGGCTGTCACGTGATGAACGAACGACTCAAACCCAAAGACATGTCAGATAAGAGGTGAGGTGAGCTAATCATAGACTAAAGACCCAGGTAAACAATGAATTCATATTTTCTGTTTCTTATAGCATTATAGTTTTGTATTGTTTGTAGTGTGATCAACGTTTGCATAAGTAGTAGATGTGTTAGGGAAGTAACACGTACCATATGAATTATGCTTTGCTAAAATGAACGAAATGGCTCGAAAAAAGATTCGTTCATTTTGCTGAATGAGACTCAAAGGTCTGAGTCGGTAAAATGATCCGAACTTCCCATCACTATTAAGGACCGGCTGGCGTCAGTTGCCATCATTTTGTTCCACTGGATCAGTCCATCCTGTAAACTAGCTGGGGGGAGGTGTAGGATTATTTGTTCATTAACCTATTTTTGTTTACTATAATTATTTGCGTATATTAATTTGTCGTTTATGATCCCTTTCTTTATTTTAAGTTAACTATTTGATGGTGTTAGTAATGTTTGTAATATCATCTGTGTAGATATGAGTGTGTGTAACGGACTAGTCCTTTGTGTATAAAAGTTCCCTCCGTGCGTCGTTTGAGAGGTGACGTTTTTCTTCGTCTGTTTGTTTGCTTACTTTTTGATCAAGTTTGGTTCAGTTCAGTTGATCATTTTTATGGGCCCAGAGCTGTCTATATTTCCTTGATTTTCATTTAGTTTCTAAGTGATATTATTTGTGATTGAATTTGTTTGTTTTTTTGTATTGAATAAAATATCTTTTTTTTTTTATCCTGCGTTTCTTGCCTTTGACTGCTTGGTCCCTCACATATGGTGGCAGCGGTGGGATCAGCAGAGGTGCAGGTTTCTAGTTTCCCCTTTTTCTCCCTTTTTTGGTCCTCCCTGTTTTTTTAGTGGGCTATGAGTCAGTCTGGAAGGAAAGGGGCACAAAGGACAGTGCAAATGGAAGCACAGGAAGAGGAGTTGGAGACAATGGGGGATAGTGAGGAAGTGGTCACAGAGGAGTCTGGAGGTCGGGAGCCAACGCTTGCAGATCTGACAAGTTTGTTTCGAGCGCACATAGCACAAATGGATGCTCGGGAGGCTAAGAGAGCTCAAGAGCAGAAGGAACAAGAACGACGGTTTAAAACCCTACAGCATCAGTTTTGCTTGATTCAGATGGAGGTTCAAACTCATATTACCCCCATACCTGATCCACTTTCTGTAAATTTATGTCCTCGAGAAACGCAGGATGGTGACCATGATTCTAGCCAACCATTGTCACAGTCGAAAGGAAGCGAAAGAGAGCTTTGTCAAATAGACTATAAAGGTCAGTTTTCAACTAAAGAAGCTAAATTAGAAAAATTAAGTGACTCTGATGATGTAGAACACTTCTTGATTACTTTTTAAAGAATTGCTGCTGCTTGTGGTTGGCCTAAGTCTGATTGGGCTTTCCGTTTGATTCCCTTGCTGACCGGTAAAGCTCGAGCAGTACATGTACAAATGGACGTTGAAGATGATCTTGATTATGATAGTGTAAAAGCAGCTATTCTGAGAAAGTATGACATTAATCCAGAAACCTATCGACAAGATTTTGCTCTCTTCGGTCTTTCGGTCATGAGTTACATCATCAGAGAGTCCTAAAGAGCTGTATGCCAGACTAAAGGAGCTGTATGTAAAATTGATTCATCCTAAAGGTAAAACAGTTGAGGAAATCTGAGAAATAATCATGTTTGAGCAGTATCTCAATGCTCTCTCCTGAGCTCCAGGTATGGATTCGTGAGCGGGGCCCGGAAACAGCTGCTGAAGCTGCATCATTAGCCAACGTATTCGTGACTGCCAGAGGAAGGAATCAGCCATGGAGTTGGCGGGTGGGAAAGAGTCTCACAAATACAGTGTTTACCACCAGTCTCCGTATAGCACCTATAGGAGGCAAACATGAATCAGTAACGTTTAGACCCCCTAAGAAAGTGCCTATTTATTATTTATGTGGCCAAGAGGGCCATACCAAGCCTGTGTGTCCAAAGAATGTTGTCAAGCTCTCTCAAGTTTGTTATGTGCCCAGAACGAATGCCATTCCTGTAAAGCCTGGACTGTCTTTAAGAATGACCTCCGTCGAAGTGAATGGTAAAGAGCTCTGTGCTCTGGTTGATACTGGCAGTGACCAGACTCTGGTACACAGACAGTTTGTTTCCCCTGCCTTGATTAATCCTTCTGACAGAAAACTGATATACTGTGTCCATGACGATGAGAAACTGTTACCTACTCCGGATCTTTACATCAAAGTACAGGGACAGACTTATCTCCTGGATGTCGGGGTAGCCGATATTTTGCCTTATCCTGTGATTCTGGGACATGATTTATCAATACTTTTGGATTTACTGCAGCCTGAACTATTTAGTAATGTTGTAGTCAGGCAAAGATTGGGATCAGTGGTTGCCTTATCTCCTGTTCGCTTACAGGGAGGTCCTCCAGGCCAAGGGTTGGTGATGTTACCAAGCCAAGAATGCAAACTATTGGCGAAGTGGCAGGGTCCATTTGAGATCAAGCGGAAGCTTGGACCCACCACTTATAAAATTGCAACACTAGGCCTAGATTGGCGTAGTAAAGTATTGCATATTAATTTGCTTAAAGAGTGGATTCCTCGTTCTGAGAAGTCACAAGTCCTGATGATTCAACAGGTGGCGGAGGAAGAGGAACGGAAGGAACAATATTTGCCTCAGCCTGTTTCTGCATGTTGATTTGGATCATTTTTCAAAGGATCGCCAAGAACAGGTGGGAGCTCTTTGCCACCCTGACATTTTTTTCAGAGTATCCAAGAGCTACTACTCTGATTAAACATGAGATTGTGTTGAAAAGTGATGCTGTTGTTAAAAAGACGAGTTATCGAATACCTGCGCGTTTACAGGCCTCCTTGAGGAAAGAGATTGATCTGATGCGGACATTGAAAATCATTGAGCCATCTAAGAGTGAGTGTGGCCATCCCATGGTCTTAGTCCCTAAAAAAAGGTGGAACCTTAAGGTTTTGCATCGACTTCCGTTATCTTAATTCTGTTTCTAAGTTTGATTCTTACCCGACTCCCTGCATAAGTGACTCGATTGACCGTGTGGGTCAAAGTAAATATCTGACCACCATTGACCAAGCCAAAGGCTATTGGCAAATTCCTCTCACTCCTCAATCCAGAGAGTTGACTGCCTTGTCAATGTCATTTTAGGGCCCTTTCTTTTGGCCTGCACGGGACTCCAGCTACATTTCAGAGGCTCATAGACCAGATCTTGCATGGTTTGTCTTCACGGGTGCTTATTTAGATGACATTGTTATTTACAGTAACACTTGGCAACAGCATCTGCAACATCTACAAGAAGTACTGCAGCGACTCCAACAAGCTGGCCTCACCATCAACCCGCTTAAATGTGCTGTGGCTCCCAATGAAATTGAATATCTGGGCTATATCATTGGTAAAGGGATGGTCAGACCCCAGATGAAGAAGTTCCAAGTCATTCAACAGTGTCCTCTACTTCAAACATGTAAAGAATTAAGGTAATTTCTTGGAATGGCAGGTTTTTATAACCGATTCATTCCAAACTTCTCTGGCAGAGCAGCAGCCTTAACGGACATGGTGGGTTCAATATCCCCTAATCCTGACTGTAATCGGTCGTTTATTGTGCAAACAGATTCTTCTGAACGAGGGAAAGGAGCAGTGTTGTTGCAGGGGTCACCACGTGAATGACGACTTGTGGCCTGCATCAGCCGAAAACTCTTCCCCAGAGAGGTCCATTACTCTACAATCGAAAAAGAATGCTTGGCTGTGAAGTGGCCTCTAGACTCCCTAAAGTATTATTTGTTGGGGAGAGTTTATTGTAGAAACGGACCATAAGGCCTTACAGTGGTTGGAGAGGATGAAGGACACCAATAGCCGAATTACTCAATGGTATTTGGCTATGCAGCCCTTTCGATTTGTGGTCCGGTATGTTCCAGGGAAGGCCAATGCTACTGCCGACTTCTTTTCCCGCTGTGTCAGCGAGGTTCCTGAAGGGGGGGGGGGGGGTGATGGCTGATGAAGTGGCCACACAGTAAACCGGTAGCTGACACGCACATGTGTATATGTATACTTTTTACCTTTTTGGTGGTGTACATGTTAATTTGATCTGCTTATTAGTGTTTGATTTAACATTGTTTACAGATCACGTTATTTACATGTCATAATAACAACAGACACAGATTTGGTTCATCTTTACGGTTTTAGTTTCTATTTGTATTAATTTCCAATCAGAGATGACTAGTTTGGGTGCACACTTTCTAGTTATTGATGAGTTTAAACTTATGTGGAGTTTAAGTTACCTACGAGCGGAGGTTGGGCGCTGTCCGGGCGCTGCGCTGTCTTCCGGTTGTGGTCCGTGCTCATTAAGGACCGGCTGGTGTCAGTTGCCGTCATTTTGTTCCACTGGATCAGTCCATCCTGTAAACTAGCTGGGGGGTGTAGGATTATTTGTTCATTAACCTATTTTTGTTTACTATAATTATTTGTGTATATTAATTTGTCATTTATGATCCTTTTATTTATTTTTAGTTAAATATTTGATGGTGTTAGTGATGTTTGTAATATCATCTGTGTATGTATGAGTGTGTGTAATGGATTAGTCCTTTGTGTAATAAAGTTCCCTCCATGCGTCGCTTGAGAGGTGACGTTTTTCTTTGTTTGGTTACTTTTTTGAAAGTTTTTGTAGTACTTTTTTGGTTCTGTTCAGTTGACCATTTTTATTGGCCCAGACCTGTCTTTATTTCCTTGATTTTCATTTAGTTTCTAAGTGATATTATTTGTGATTTAATTTGTGACTTTGTTTGTATTGCAGGTTTGCGCTTCACAACATCAGAAAGATCAGGCCCTTTCTAACAGAGCATGCTGCACAACTTCTTGTCCAGGCCCTTGTCATTTCTAGGCTGGACTACTGCAATGCTCTTCTGGCTGGACTTCCATCAAACACAATCAAACCTCTACAAATGATTCAGAATGCAGCGGCACGACTGGTCTTCAACGAGCCCAAAAGAGCACATGTTACACCTCTCTTTGTCTCCTTGCACTGGCTACCAGTTGCAGCTCACATCCAGTTCAAGAAACTTATGCTTGCATATAGAACAACCACAGGCTCAGCACCCACCTACTTCCACTCACTATTACAAATCTACATCCCCTCCAGAAGTCTGAGATCTGCTAGTGAGCGACGCCTCGTGGTACCATCACAGAGAGGCTCAAAATCACTCTCCAGAACATTCTCGCTCACCATTTCTGGCTGGTGGAATGATCTTCCTACCCCCATCCGGAATGCTGGATCCCTGTCAATCTTCAAGCAACAACTGAAAACTCATCTCTTTCAACACTACCTGACTGAAAAAAAAATACTTTACCTTTTTCTATATCTTCATCTTTCTCTTTCTCTTCTTCTCTTGCTAGCTTGTACTTATTTGAACAATGCCTGAGACTTGGAGTGAGGGGCACTTCCTCTGTCCGTTTGCCTCTTCAAGATTAATCGCTTTATGTATTCTCCAATTGTAAGTCGCTTTGGATAAAAGCATCTGCAAAATGACTAAATGTAAATGTATTGAATACATTTTTTTGGGATGGGGAAATCCAGCGTTTCTTGCCTTTGACTGCTCGGTCCCTCACACTAATCCTACCCAATACATAACATTAACAACTACCTTACTAACTATTAATAAGCAGCAAATTAGGAGTTTATTGAGGCAAAAGTCATAGTTAATGGTTTGTTAATAGCGAGAATTGAACCTTACAATAATTGTGACCATAATTTCATTTAAACATAATTGCCATTAATACAGATGCTGCATTCCCCATATTATCTCACTGACATGCTCCCATCTCTGGACTTTCCCACTTGTAATTATGACATTGTGCTGTTCATGTGTATTCAATTTGTAAATACAATCTTTACGACACAACTTCAAACAGTATTAGCATTGGTGAGTTCTTTTAAAACACAGCTGGGTATGTAATATACAGTGCCTTGCGAAAGTATTCATACCCCTTTGTTTTGTTCACGTTTTATGATGCTGCCTTATGTTAAACTGCTCTAAATGTATTTTTTCCACATCAATCTACACTCCATACACTATAAAGGTAAAGCAAAAAAAAGGGTTTTAACATCTTTGCAAATGTATTAAAAATTAAATGATTCCATTGCATGAGTACTCATACCCTTATCTGGGACAGTTGAAATTTAGCTCAGGAGCATTCATATTGATTGTAGATGTTACTAGACTTTGAGTGAAGGTAACCTGTGGCAAATTAAATTAATGGGTATGATTTGGAAAGGCACACTTGTCTTAGTAAAAAGGTCCAACAGCTGATAATGCATATCAGAGCAAAAACCAAGCCCTGGGGTCAAAATAACAGTCTGTAGAGCTCAGAAACAGGTTTGCGTCAAGCCACAGGAGTGGCTTGGTGAGGAGTTCAGAAAAACATTCTGCTTCATTTAGGGTCACAGAAGCATGTAGTCTCTGTTACCCTTAATGGAAGAAGTTTGAAACAACCAGAATTATTCTTAGAGCTGGCCTCTTGGCCAAAATGAGCAATTGACAGAGAAGAGCTTTGGTTAGTGTGGTGACCAAGATCCTGATGGTCACTCTAGTTGAGCTCCATGATCATATGTGGAGATAGGAGATATCTACAGAAGGACAAACATCACTGCAACACTCCAATGATCTGGGCTTTATGTCGGTGTGGCCAAACTAAATCATCTACTCAGTGAAGACAAAAGAAAACACATTTGGAATTTACAAAAAAACACCTAAAAGACCCTCAGACTCTGAGAAACAAGATTCTCTGGTCTGATGAACCTCAATTCTAAGCATCATGTTTGAAGGGAACCAGCTCTGCTCATCTCCTGCAGAGTACCATCCCAAAAGTAAAGTGTGCTGGTAGTAGCCTCATGCTATGGGGCTGTTCTTTAGCGGCAGGGACTGAGGGACTCATCAGAATAGAAGAAAAGCTCAATGCACACAAATATTGAGATAGCCTTTGAAATCCCAGTCCAGAGCATTCAGAACCTCAGACTGGGCAGAAGGTTTACCTTCTAACAGGACAATGAACTTAAACACACAGCAAGAGTGGCTTATAGACAACTCTGTGAATGTCCCAGCCAGAGCCTGAGCTTGAACCTAATCAAATATTTCTGGAGAAACCTGAAAATGTGCGTCTGCCCCATCCAGCCTGAAAGAGCTTGAGAGGTGAGGAGAAGGCTGATGAGCAAAGCTTGTCACATCAAACAAAAAAGACTTGAGGCTGTAAAGGTGCTTCAGCTAAATATTTAGTTAAGGGTAGGAATACTTATGCAATTTACTTATTTCAGTTTTTTTTTTTTTTTTTTTTTTATAATTTACAAAGTTGTGACAATTCTGTTTTTGCTTTGTCAATATGGTGTATGGAGTGTAGACTGATGTAGAAAAAAAAATGTAAAGCAGTTAATATAAGGCAGCAACATAAAACGTGAAGGAAAAAAAAATGAAGGGGTATGAATACTTTCGCAAGGCACTGTAAATATATATATATAGATAGATAGATAGATGGATATTTGACCTGGGCCCGTATTCACAAAACATCTTAAGGCTAAAAGTAGCTCATAACTTGCTGATTTAGGATAAAATCTTAAAAATAGTGGGCGTGTCAGTCCTAAATTTAGGACTCCTAAATTTTTGCTCTAAGAGTGTTTCACAAAGCGTTTTAGCACTAAATCTGTGAAACGTTAGGAGTAGTGAAGAGGACTTCAAAGTCACTAAGACCAACTCACATCTATCCTAAAATGGCTGTTGTCGGCAATCTGCCTCGAAATGTAAACATTTTAGAAACATTTGATGATAATGAGCTTTTAAAAAAGGTATCGCCTTTAGGCTTTGGAGGTTATCCCTACTCCAAATTTACCTTTGATTATATCCTTTTCATTAACCAGTTGGGCAAGAAGTTACAGCTGTTCTTGCGTCCAGTTTGGTTTTCTTTTACGTTTGCATGTCTTACTATCAGCAGTGTTGGGAAGGTTACTTTGGAAAATAATAGGTACAGATTCAAGTTCCCTACTTAAAATGTAATAAGTAGTGTAACTTTTCAATTTACTTTATAAAAGTAAAGTAATTAATTTGAACTTTTTGATTACTTTTCTAAATTTCTAAGGTTTTCCACTGTTAATTATTTTCAAACATGCAAAGCAGGCAGAGTTAAACTTACAGTAGTTTTAACACTATACATCAGCTTTCGAAAGCCTTCATCACTTGAATTAAGAATAATATTTAAATTTTAATGAGGATGACATTGGACAAAATATCTTAATTTGTATAAATGTTCTTTGGAGTGTGTGGACACAACAACCCTACAATGTAAAAAATGCACTCCTTTTTTATCCCCCAAAAGCCTAAACAGCCAATTATCAAGCCATTTTGGTTGGAGTGAATAACAGCGCTTCTACCCTCAATACCACGACTGAGGTGAGACCTTGAGCAAGGCACCGAACCCCCACGTTTCCCGGGCGCCGCAGCATAGAAGGCTGCCCACTGCTCGGGTGTGTGTTCTTGTATTTGTTCAGCTGTGTGTGTGCCTTGTATGGGTTAAATGCAGAGAACAAATTCTGAGAAGGGTCACCATTGGCCACACGTCACTTCACTTTCACTAAATTAGTTTGTCTCTGCACAAATCATTTTACTCTTTCTGCTTTCTGAATAAGGGAAAATTCAAGGCAAGTTTGTTAAAAAGTTAAAACTAAAGGATGGATCAGCAACCATTGTTCAAATCCAGTGCACATAGAAGAAGTAAGTCTCCCACTTTATATGTTTTTATGATTATCTGCAAATTGTTTTACACGCCACGAGACCATAAGATCTAAAGAATCATACCAACTTGTGGAAAATGGGCATCTGATGTTCCTTTGAGCACAGCACCTCAAAATCAGCTTACTTTAAAATCATTATGAGGTTAAATACAGATTTAAAATCATAACAAGAATATTTTTAATAGCTATGATACTGAAAGGAAACACTGGAATTATGATGCCTTAAAAAAAAACAGTTAATCTTAAAAAAAGCATATACATAAACCCATATAGGAAATTAAGACTATCGAAAATTTTATAAACTCAACCATGTGTTTCATATTTTAGAGCAGTACTGCATTTATGAAATAAATAAATTAAATCTGTATGTGGGAGTGTGTGTGAAAAAAATCGATGTAACTCTTTGTAATCCTTAACATTTCATAAGATAATTTAATTACACATCTTTTCTTAGATGTAACTAATTACAATTACTTTAATTTTGTTAATCTAATTCTGTTACGTAACTAGTTACTCCCCACACTGATTCAGCCATAATTATTCTACTCTGAATAAAAGAGTTTATATACATCAGCTACGAGAAGCACATGTAAGAGACGCAATTAGCCAAGGGCAGTTCTAGACCCTTTTTAGGTGGGCTTCAGCCACATATTTGCGTCTCACTCCTAAAACTATAATCAGCACTGAATGACAGCAGTGCTGCTTCCTCAGAAAGTTTATCATTCTGCCTCGTTTATCGATCTCAATGTGGTAATCACGCACTGTGATAGATCGTTAATCTGCGCTCAACATTTGAATGAAGCACACACGCACTGAGAGGCACTCAAGACAGCACAGCAGCATGGTCTCATGCAAGTGCATTTCAATGGCACAAATTTCTGTTTCTATTTGGTGTGCGTATGATACGCACCTTCCCCACACTCCTATACCTAATCATTGTCTCATATTCAAGCCAAAGTCAGTTTTGCGTATAAATAGCACACCAAATAGAAACAGAAAATCATGCCATTAAAACGCACTTGCATGAGACTGTCATTCACTTTCCCGTCCTCTCCAGCAAATACACAAAATATTATGTCACAATGCTGTCTCGACGAGTATCCAAGTAAATGCAGTCGGTTACGTCTTAAACATAAACCGTTAAGTAAATATTGGATGTGTGTCAGTATGCATTTCTTATATTAGGCTAATGTTAATCAAACAACAAAAGAAAAAAATGAGAATCACTAAGTAACTTCTGTAACTTTAATAGGTAGTTTTCATAAGCACAGTAAAATACAGTTTATTTAGGTAACGTAATTTGTATCGTTGTATCTAAAGGTCTATCTGACGGCTAAGCCCCCCTAAAGATGAAATCCTAGAACAAATTAGCTGAACATATATTTGTTTAATTAGTGACACTTAGCCTGCATGTTAAAATCTTGATTTGAATGTGGCAGTTAACATTATTTTTTAAACCTTTATTTGCCCTACAATATTTCTATGAATAAATCTCTTACAGGGACCCCTATCAGCTAATTACTGTGTGCATATTTAATCAGCATGCTGACGTAATCTATGGCAACAAGGTCAACTCTGCCCTTACTCTTAGCTTAAGACTTCTCTCTATTCCTTAGTAAAAGTTTGTCTCAGCAGCTTTGTGAATAGGTTTTAAGAGAAAACTCTTAGCTAAAAGCTTTTCCTGCTTTTTAGGAGAACTCTTAGTGCTAAGATAAATTGTTTTGTGAATACGGGCCCTAATTTGCATTTTTTCTAACCTTATCAAAACACAGACCCCTTAATATGTAAATTACTTCAGTTTAATTATTTCAAATAATATCTACTGAACAACTAGAACAATTATGTCTGACTAATAATGAAACTAAAATCATACAAAAGTTGCTGAAAATAGATATAACAGTAAGCGCTCTGCTAGAATTAATTTGAAATAATTGCCTGGTGACACTTTTAGGTTTTAATTTAATTTTAAAAACATTATTCAGAGGGTTTTTCCCTACGTTCAATGGTTTAATGCTGACGATACACGAGACAACTTTTTGAGCAATGTTTCTTGGGCACTTCCAACTGAGAATGGGTAACACAATTTCTATCTGTATACTTTAGATCAGAGTTTGGACCCTGTGTCTCACCTAGTTGCCCGTTGATGGTAACATTAACCAAACATTGCTCAAAAAGTTGCCCCGTGTATCATCAGCCTAATTAGAGTTTTTAGGTTTAGCTCATCAAAAACCAATTCATATTAATTATACATTCTAAAAATGATATATTCCTACATTGTCTGCTGAGGTAAATCCACAACTAGACCGGCCAATAATAATAATTTAATGACATATATCAAATGTTTAAAAGAGTAAAGTCCCGTTCACACCAAGGACGATAACTATAAAGATATAGTTCTAAAAATCGCTCTCAATATTAAAGAATAGCAGAGTCCACACCACAGCTATAACGGCAAAGGCACAGTGAAACAATATTGTTGGAATCACTTTCAGAACAATTTTTTCCCATCTGATGAATGATACAAACATTGACACACAATCAGAATCCATCCTGCTATCATGAACTCGAGAATCGCGTGCTTAGAATAAACAGACAATATTGTCCGCTGGTGTGGACGCTAATATCGTTAGATTTATAGTTATCTTTATCGTCCTTGGTGTGAACGGGGCTTAGTTAGGGCTTAGAACAGGGCCCCCACAATTATCTGCAGTTTTTATTTTTATCTTTTTTAAAAGTGTCACTTTTGCTCTGAGCCACAATGGATACCTCACCCTGAATCTCACTGTTCAATAAAAATTTGCATCAAGCAGCTATGTTTTTTTTTCAGGATGTGGGAAAAACGTTCCTGTAAGTTGCCTTTCTATCTCTTTTTATCTAGATATGCATAAAAAAAGGTGTTTATGATCACAACATTCAGTGCATAATGCAAATCAAAGTGATACACATCTATGACTAACATATCTTCTTTATTGCCATGGTAAAGATATATCATTATTTATTTATTTACTATCACACAAAAAATCCAAGTGAAGTCCAATACATTTTGGCCAAGCTGGTCCATTTCTTCCAGTTGCTCTTAAGGCATGTCGATTATTAATTAGTCCATCAATCTATGTGTTCTTTCATTTCTCAATTAACGTATTGTGAACTCTAGGTCTGTGCATGGATGTTATCCCATACCCGGACCACATCAGGACAGTCATTGAGAGCCTCCAGCAGGGTGGACGCGGTCGCTAGCTGAGTTTGAGTCAGGAGAGACGGGGTGTGAGAAACAAACTCCAGACCGGATGAAAGCGTGTGTACCCCCAGACTTTCTAAAGCACTCCGCACAGCCTTCATGGACGCAATGTCACAGATAAACTGAAAGTGAAAGAAGGGTTAACAATTGAGATAATATTTTATAATGAATTTTAGACACAAAGAGATTCTACAAGTAAAATTCTACACAGACATCTAACTGCTGATGATTACAACACAGGAGTAATTATAATTCATTGAAACGTGCTTAATTCCTGATTTTGAACTTAATGCATGCTGTAAACAGGTTGCAGAAAGGACTTTCACCCTGAAAGATGTCTATTTGACATCTGCAAGATGTATTTTAGAGTGTTTGCTCATCTGCAATACTTCTTTAGATGTTCCCATCAGATTCAAAAAGACAATTCTTTAGAGTTTATGTTTGAAAGTATGTGAAACTCATCTTAAAGCATCGGTCATGTTTTACACAGCAGAAGCTTCCAGATAAGCAATCTTTAACAGACATCTTGACATAAATTTGTTTGGCACAGTGTTTTTTTTTTGATCTGCTTGAGCTTGATCTTTGTTCTATATATATATATATTATATATATATATATATATATAGAACAATATAATATAATATAAATGTATATGTATACATACATATACATTTACACTTGGATTCGTTTATGCATGTTTTCAACTAAAAGAAAGCCTTAGATATACCATAACGTGTTGTAGAACATTATGATTTAAGACAAAAGCTGTTCAAAATAGACGAAAAAAAAAAATGACAAATTTCTCAGTGAACATCATTTAAATAAACAAATATTTGAATATTGCTTTTTTATGAGCCCAAATATTTAAATACGATATTTTTGAAAAAGTGTGGTTATGGCTTATACAGTGGCTTTCAAACTTTTTACGTTTGTTTACAACTCTTTACCCCCCACTCCCCCCCCCCCACACACACACACACCCACTCACACACTCACACACTAGACACAAGGTATTTAAAAACATGAATGAACACATTCCTTGTAAAATAACTCCCTTTATATCAAACTCTTAATTTGTTTGCAAACTATTCTTAAATAAATTACCGTTTAAGAGATGGGTTTTTGATAACCTGATGTTTGGCAGGCTGTATCGGGGGAGAGTTACATCGTTCTCTGTGGACAGTTTGACGGTTTGTTCTTTATACCAGTATTAAGAATGCAAAGGTCAGTTTTTTTTGCAAAAGGGCATCAAAGTTACAGCACCATTTGCAGTAAGGGTAAAAATCTTTGTGAGGTAGCAGCCATAAACCTGACCGGAGGCAGCTCCCAATCCCATCATGCCAACCCGGGTCTCCTCCTATATTTTTTTTACCTGTCTGGCATTACTAATATATAACTGCTTTTTTTGGTTAAGGCTTAGAAGGGATACAGCTAATGGACATCAATATACAGTTTTTTTGTCACACTGTACACAATAATTACTGTTTTTGCAATTGTAAGGGGTAGGTATGACGTATAAAAAACATTCATAGGTAAAATTGTATTTATTGTTAGCGTCGGTTTTATGTATCCCTCTACACAACCCCATTTTTACAGGGAGCCACAACTAAATAACCACATGCTTTTCATGCCCAAAGATCTCTCGCTGAACCGGACCAACTTAGTTAAAGGGTTCAAATTCCTTTCTCTTTGGATTTACAAGCTGATTGAGCAATAAGATCCCTGAAGTTGCAAAGACTAAAGTCTAAAAACCAAAGAGATATTCTTTACAAAGTTAAGACTCTGCCACGCCCCCCTAAAATGTCATTCAAACACGCCCCCCAATGTCTATCACGATGTGGAAATATTTGCATAAGGCTGGTTTCTAACCAGTTTGTGTGAGCCATTAGCGAGAAGCTGTGTGTTTCTACAAAGCAAAAGCACTTTATTTGGCCTTCTGAGATGATGCATTTAAATCATTAAGATTACTCAACAGAACAGCAATTATTTTATGGATGACAGTTTCGTGAACCTAGGAGAAGAGGTTTCTGACTTTACTATGACAATTGGCATTCTAAATCAGTGACTGCATTTTTTGTTATTAGTTAATTTGCAGAGCATGCGGAGTTTGCAATTGTGTGTGTATGTGTGTGTATGTGTGTGTGTGTGAGAGAGAGAGAGAGAGAGAGAGAGAGAGAGAGAGAGAGAGAGAGCAAGAGAGAGAGAGAGAGAGAGGAGGAGAGAGAGAGAGAGAGAGAGTGAGAGAGAGAGAGAGAGAGAGAGAGAGAGAGAGAGAGAGAGAGAAAGGGTCAAACGCAGCGTTGTGTGTGTGTTGTGTGTGTGTGAGCATGTGAGAGAGGGAGACACGGTAAAAAAGTGGCTTGTTTGCAAAAATATGAGCTCATCACTATATCTGACGCGACTCTGTCCCCTCTCGGGCTTGAGGGTAAAACTAAGGACATTATTAACTGCTTATATTTTGAAAGCTAAAGCTTTTATGAAAGGAGCGTTATATTATTTCACTCGTGCTTATGGGGTTTGGCCAAAAATGCTCTGGGTCAGTTGGCCAATCAGAGCAGACTTCTTGTTGGAAGGAGGGACTATAAAAAATTAAGCGTTTGAAAGGCGGGGAATAGAGGACCTACAATAATGTCTTTTGAAAATAATGTGTTTTTTGAAAAAAGAGTCAACTTATTCTGTTACACCAAATCACAAAATAATGATGACCTTTAAAAATGACAATAACCCACTTCCCTCCTTTTCACTGTAAGCCTACCTATTTCCCACATTACCATAAATATTTTTTCCTCTCTTTTATATCATAATGGGCACGCGTCCCATGGTAGTAAGTGTTGTGCACGCTTTAGCCTCCTCTGTATCCAAATCCCCCCTATCTCCTCACTATTCCCAACATTAGCACATCTTCACTTTAAGGAGTGAATGAAAACGAGTGAATGAATTCGGAAACTAGTTTTTTTTTGCCTGATCAGATTTTTATTTGATTTATTATTCATCCTTTATTTTACCAGGAATTATCCCAGATATAGATCTCTTCTACCAGGGAGTTCTCACCTAAATTATGTATTTCATTAAACCATGTATTCTACATTTCAGGGAATAAATATGCATAATAATTAGTCAAATTCATTGACAATATTTTTTGTCACAAATCTACAAAATGTGAAATTCCTCTTTTGTGTGAATTAATACATTTGAGCAAAATCCTCTTCAATTTAAGTTACATGCTTTCAGAGCATGTTTGCAAAGTCAATTCAAACTCATCTAAAAAAGTAAAAACTGAAAGGCATAAACATCTTATAAAGGGAGATAGAAACTTTTTCATATCTGGCTCCTAAACGTGGATAGCCCTTCGTTCGGGTTCACACACTCTCTCTGTTTAAATCTAGATTAAAGGACCCTCTTTACCAAGCATTCATATAATGTCTCGCAATCTTGACTGCCAGTCTATCTGACAAAGAAAAGTTTAGGTTATACTGATAATTTCACCAGGGTTATTCCTGTGGAACAACTGTGCTAATTGTCTACTGTTTCTATGTTTCTGCCACGGGATACTATTACTAGGAATTACACAAGCTCTTGATCCAACCTTAAAACGATGATCCGAACACCTAGAAAGAGACATGACAACCCCTCGGAGGACCTCAGAGGAAGCCAACCATACTTTTACTGACTTAACAAAGTCTGCCATATGGAGGATCAGCACCTAGAGACAAGCTCAAGCCCTGATGTCAGCGGAAGTCTAGGACACATAGATGAGCCCAGAGACAGATCTCCAGAGACCTTCACCTAGACTCCATGAAAGACCCTGGAACCAGTGGACCACTTACAATCTGACTTTTAGCAGTGGAACAAACTTCTGATTCGTTGGCCGGAGGGGAAACTCCCCGAGAGCCTGGATTTTCTCCCAAGTTTTTTTCTCCATTCTGTCACGATGGAGTTTTCTCCTGCCGCTGTCGCCTCTGGCAGGCTTATGGGGACACTTCATTTCCAGCAAAATCATCGCGTGCACAGATATTATTTAAACTGAACGCTGGACAATGCCATCACTAAATTCTATAATGAAATGTCCTGATAATTGAGTGTTAAATCTGTCATTTCACATTATTGACACAATGCCTATTTTGATATTGTGCATGCTTGTTACAATTTGTATTGTTAAAAGCTATATAAATAAGTACTTGACTTATATTTTGAAAAAAAAAAAAAAAAAAAGTTCACTAAAAAATGTCTTAGTAAAAAGAGTGCTCAGACCTGTAGTATGGGTCGCTCCTCCTCATCCTCTATCTCCTGCACATCTTCAGCTCCTGCCTCAATGGCCAGCTCTAGAGCTTTGTCAGAGGAGATCCCATCTCTGGATGTTGCCACAACACCTTTCCTGTCGAAGTTCCGGCGTGCTCCTTCACACAGCGCCCCACTGTGGACAAACAAAGAAAAGTGGTGCACCAAGTTGTGCCTAAATACTATTACTACATCTTGATTTTGATCTAGCACAAATCAGTACTAACCTATATTTCATCAAGATATGTTTGATTTCTTGATGGGACCGCGTGTTGTTGTCAGTCAAAACCTCAATGAGCAGCGTGCACCCGCCCGGTCCCATGGCCTCATACAAATACTGTACTCCTGGCTTGGACTTCTATTATACATAGAGTGTTATTATTAAAACTGATATCTCATCAATACATAATTAAGAGAATAGAGGAGCATTTTAAAAAGTTGTTTTTCAGTGACAGTTTATAGTGACTACACGTCAAGCTGCTAAAATGACATGAAAATATTTAAGGAATAAAAAAAGTAATATGTCTCCTGAAGTCATATAATATGAGTGTGTATGTATTGAAAAGACTGATATGTCAGTCATAATTCACTGATATCCTTCCCCTCCACTGAGATACAATTTGTATGGACTGCATTTACTTTACTTTTATAGTCTTTGTGTCATTTATGGAGCTGACAGACATGATGAACACTGCAAACTATTGGTGTTTGGGAAAAAAACATAATGTATACAAGGTGAGTAAATAATGAGTCTTCAGTGTCACATGATCCCTCAGAAATCATTCTGATTCATTACCAACATGTTTATTTATTATCAAAGTCGGAAAAAGTTATGCTGCTTACAATTTTTTGGAGGATTTTTTTCAGGATTCTTGAATGATTTTTTTTTTTTTTTATAACAGCATTTATTGAAAATACAGATCTTTTCTAACAATATATGTCTTTACTGTTACTTAAACTATTAATTAATGTGTTTACTATTACATATCCTTGCTGAATAAAAGTATTAGTTTCTTTCCAAAAAAAAAATGACTGACCCCAAACTGAAGGGTAGAGCATATTTTTACTAGTGCTGTCAAACGAATCGCATCCAAAATAAATGTTTTTGTTTGAATAATATATGTGTGTGCGTGTACGGTGTATGTTTATTATGTATATATAAATACATACACATACAGTATATATTTGGAAAATATTTACATGCTTATATTTATATAATTTATAATTATAAATAAATATATTTAATACATACAAATTTTAATTTTCTGAAATATATACATGCACGTATGTGTATTTATATATACATAATAAATATACACAGTACATATATTATGTAAACAAAAACTTTTATTTTGGATGCGATTAATCGCGATTAATGGTTTGACAGCACAATTTTTTACAAAGAATTTCTATTTTAATAGAAATAATACTGTTCTTTTTTACTTCAATGAATCCTGAGAAAACTATCACATGTTCCCAAAAAAATAAGCAACGCAACCGTTTTCAACATTAATAATAAATTAGCATATTATAATGATTTCTAAAGGATTATGTGACGATTAAGACTGGAATAATGGCTGCTGAAAATTCAGCTTTGCATCACAGAAAATGAATACAATTAAGTATATTAAAATAGAAAATCATTATTTTAAATTGTAATAATATATTCACATTTTTGTTGTGTTTGTATTTTTGATCAAATAAATGCAACCTTGATGAGTATAAGAAACCTAAACATCTTACTGATCCCAAACTTTTGAAAGTTTTCTTTCCCTTCATTTTTTTTCTAATTTTGTTATGTTGCTGCCTTATGTTAAAGTACTTTAAAATACTTTTTTTCCACAATCTAGACTCCATATACCATCATTACAAAGAAAAAAAAACTGATGTGACAACTTTGCAAATTTATTAAAAAACTGGAATAAGAAAAAACTGGAATAAGTATTAATACCCTTAACTCAGTACTAAGTTGAAGCACCTTTACAGCCTCAAGACGGTTTGGGTATGATGCGACAAGCTTTGCAAGTTTGCATGTCTGCGATTGGCAATTATTTGACATTCTTCTCCTCACCTCTTCACCTCTCAAGCTCTGTCAGGTTGGAAGAGGGCCGACAGACATTTTCAGCTTTCTTCAAAAATGTTCGATTGGGTTCAAGCCCAGGCTATCAAGGACATTCACAGAGTCCATAAGCCACTCTTAAATTGTCCATTGTTCAGCCCAATCCGAGATTCTGAATGCTCTGGACAAGGTTTTCATTAAGGCTATCTCTGTATACGTATTGCTGCATTGAGCTTTCCTTCTTCTCTGAAGCGTCTCTTCTGTAAGTTTCTCCCATCTCCATGCCATCAGCTTCTTGGTAACCCCTCTAACCCCTTAGCACCTTCTCCATTGATTGCTCAGTTTGGCCAGCTCTAGGAAGAGTCCTGGGCTGCGTTTCCAAAAAGCATCGTAAGCTTAAGTTGATCATAGCTCCATTTGTTTCAATGGTCTACGATGTACTTAAACTTACGATGCTTTTGGGAAACGCAGCCCTGGTTGTTCCAAACTTCTTTCATTTAGGATGAAGGCTACATGCTTCTGTGAACTTTCAATGCAGCGGAATTTTTTCTGAACTCTTTCCCAGATCTGTCTTGTCAAAATTCTGTCTCTGAGCTCAACAAGCAGTTATTTTGACCTCCCCCCTCCCATGCTTTAAAACATAACTAACCAGCATATGCTGTTTTTTTTTAAACAGGGTCATGGTTAGGTTTTTGCTCTGATTTACATTTTCAGCTGTTAGACCTTTTATTGAGAGGTGTGTGCCTTTCAATTCGATTGCATTTGCCACAGGTTAACTCCACTCGAAGTGTAGTGACATCTACAAGAGATGTTTTACTCCTCAGCTAAATTTCATGTATGAATACTTATAGAACGTAATTAGTTGTATTTTTCATAAATTTGCAACATTCACAAATCTGTTGTTTTTTGTTGCTTTGTCATTCTGGTATATGGATTATAGTGTAGACTGATGTGAAAAAAATTAAGTATTTTAAAACAAGGCCACAATATAAAACGTGGAAAAAATAAATAAAACATACCTTCACCATACCTGCAAAGTGGCAGTACTGTGAAAAGTGTAAAAATTCTATAAAGTGATGATGCTTTTTAAAAAATAATGTCTTAAATAGATATTATTTATCAATTAATTTATATTAATTGACATTTGTTGTGACCACACTTTGCACTTAAAACAGCTTTTGCCCTAGGTACAGTTGCGCTTAATTTTCCAGCAAGTTTTGCACACAAGTTTTGACATTGCTACAGTTCTTCTGGATTTAGTCTGTCTCAGTTTGTTCTGTTTCTTCATGTCATTCCAGTCAGACTGATGATGATGATGATGAGATTAGATCTCTGTGTGGAGCACTGGCTGTTGTCAGACTCCTTGTGTAAACAAAAATCATACTGGATTATTAAAATTAATGGCAAAATGAATGTTTTGAAATGTAAACCGTTATTTCCTACTGACTACAGCAAAAGCTATTTTTTGTCATTGTGAAAATACTAATGATTAATACTAATACTAAAAATACTAACTAGGAGTATGTTAAAATTATTCAGAAAAATTATATTTTAATGTTGATAATTTAATAAGATAAAACATTGTGTTGAAAAAAAATGAGTAAACCTTCCTATTACAAAATAAAGCTAAATAGAAAAATTCTGGTGCAAGCTGGAAGGCCATTTTTATCAACTGGTAAATTCTTGACAATTAAAAGTGTTACAAGAGCCCACTGAATCATTCTCAGACAAAATGCTGACAACAGAATGGAACCACTTGAGAGGACATACAAAGTACAAAAATATATTATTTGTTGAATTTAATCAAGGGTGTACTCATTTATGCAACCCTTCATTTAAACAAATTTGGCTAATTTACTTATTTTAGAAATATTATTGGCATATTTTCTATATCTTTATTAAATATTAATATATTTCAATCTGCTCTTACTGATGGAATGTGAAATCAGTGAATATTGGCCATCATTTACAAGCGTAAAACCTCCAACACTATATTTGCCAGCGTTTCAGTTTCATTTTCCAACCCCTGTTTGTGTGTGTGTGTGTGTGTGTGTGTGTGTGTGTGTGTGTGTGTGTGTGTGTGTGTGTGTGTGTGTGTGTGTGTGTGTGTGTGTGTGTGTGTGTGTGTGTGTGTGTGTGTGTGTGTGTGTGTGTGTGTGTATAAGTACAATAAATACATTTTTAATTGTGTGAAAATGACAGTTTCTTTAGCAGTAGATAGGCTGTTTAGCACTGTGAAATCTATCTTACGGCTCCTTTTAAAGCTCCTTCTATGGTGGCTTTGGGTAGATTCTTGTTCCGACACTGCTCTAGAAGTTGTGCTAAAGCAACATTAAATTCTGGATTGGGTCCTCCCTCTGAAACATAAGCACATGGTCAAAGGGTATCAGATGTTTAACATGGTACATACTTTGTTATTTTTCATGATACGTGTTTTTTTTACCATGGCACACACATACTTGATGGTTAGTAACGTTACCAGATTAGATCAAATCAATTATTTCAGTCAAATGTTACGCATTCACCTTTTACTACAATCCTGATCATCATGGTGAACTTGGCAATCATCCGGGCTCGAGCAGCATCTTTGGGTATTTTAATGTCCTTTACTTTGGACCATTTGTTGTGTCCTGCCCAGAGCGCAGGGCTGGAGTGCAGTGCTCTGCGTGAAAGGAGGGCTGGACACTGACAGCGGCTCTGAGTCTGGACCGCTGCAGACACTCTCACTGTCAGTCTGAAAGCCCTCAGAATCATGTCTCCTAACATTGTTCTTCCCTCACTAAACAGATGCGTAGCTATGTAAGTGACCAAAGCAAATGACTTTGGTCAAATTTTAAAATGTCATAATGTCTTTGACTTACACGTTTCTAACATGCACGTTTACTCGGATTTTTTCAAGAACGATTTCACAACCATGATGCACTATATTCCGTTATTGTTACTTGCGAAAATTAACAACAAAAAAAAAGGCAATTTATACCATAGTTCTTCTGTGATCCAGAGCTAATTAATCACACACGGGCCCAAGAGGCAGCAACACCATACGCGTCACTACCGCCGAACAAACCATGCCAAAATAAAAGTCCTCAGGCGCGATCGTTCTGAGGTTTTGAATGTATTTTGAATATATACATATATATTGTGGACTACATACATGTATTTAATTTATTACCGTATGTATTTCATTTAAGGCTAGCTTATTATGTGTTAAACAAATTCACGTGTTGATTAAAAATTATGCACCGTATATTATAGTGTTCCAGGGTTATAGTTAACTTAAACGAAAATAAATCACAGATTTGTTTTCTTTTTATTTCAGATGAAAGAAAAATATAAAATACAAAAAATAATTCAAATATTATTATATGTATTCAGGGATGGGCAGTATTTGAAATACATGTATTTGAAATACAAAATACTATTTTGTTTTTAAATACCTTTTTGCATTTAAATAAATTTAATCTAAGTATTTTTGTCATTTCAAAATACAAAAGGTACTTTGCCAATCAACCTCCTTATTATTAGACTGCTGATTTACTGCAGGGATGGGCAGTATCCTATTTCAAATACACGTATTTGAAATACAATTTTGAAAATACAAAAATACTAAGCTTAAATGCATTTAAATGCAAAAAAAGGTGTGTATATATATATATATATATACATATATGGCATATTATGTATCTGGTTTCATGTGTCACACTATTTTTTCCTATACTTATTACACTGCAGCATATACCAAATACATAGACATTCATGAAATCGAACTGAATTTGTAATGTGTGTGCATCAATAGACTTAGAAAATAGCAACTCTGGAAAGGAGTAGAGTTAGGGCTTTGTCTTCTCATGGCAATGAAGGGTTAACATTTTTCATGCCCATCCCACACAATAAACAGTGGTGGAGCCCAAGAGCCAAGGGCCAATGATGACCACCACACTATTAACCTCACTGAGCACTCTCACAACACACATATTCACACACAGGAGATCATGTCTCTACAATGACATATGCGTCTCTCCTTAACAGGTCTCCAAATGGATCAACAAGTTTCATCTTCAATCAAGGATAAGAGACCAAGAATCTGAGAAATGGAAGCATATCATCTGTGATGGGTAAATAATATTAAATTGTCACATTTCCCTTGTTTTTCACTTTAAACATTTTACTAAGAATTGGATTTTACTCTTTTGAAATATGTCTATATATTCGAATGTAAGGGTATCCAGGTAGTCCATATCCGCAGCTAAAACAATCTATTGATCACACTCCAACAGATGAATAGCTGGTGGATGCAACGACATCAGAATAACAACAGCTTTAACACAACACAGCAGTAATGGCTCCAAACGGCACTTCTCTGCACCTCAATTAGACCACCATGTTCTGAAGAGAAACAGGAGCTCTTTGGTGAGCTGAAAATTCTGGAAAAGGTCAAAGGTCTTGGGTCAAGCATGGTGTCAGTGGAGGTCTCTGTGGCTCTTGTGTTGTGCTGTGTGCTGATGAAAGCCAGAGCTCTGGTGAGTATTTCACTACTGCATTTGCTTACTTCCCTGCGTTAACACGAATACATCTACCGTGGGGCCAGTTTGCACATCTTTGTCTAGACTTAACCTTGTGAAAAAGAATGTGCTTAACTGTGTTGAATGTGCATGTGACATGTACTTCAGATCTGAAGTGTGTGTATTACTTTATATTACTACAGATAATATATTACTTAAACAAAAGGTCACTTATGTTAAAGAGACTACACTAACGTGCACTTTTAAAAAGAGCATTTTGTCATGTCAAATATTTACAAAAGTTTTGCTTCAAAGAACATTTTAAATCATTGTTTTATAATTTAATTTAATGTTTTATCATGTCGTTTTGTCCTGCTTTAAAGAAGTACACTTTTTGATTAGTTAATATACTTTAATTGTACAAAATTGCAACTTCGTCATTAAAATGGGCAAGTATCAATAGAGATGACATTAAAAACATATTTAGGTTTGCTATTAATGTTTGTCAATACATTCGGCAGTAACCATATCTATTTCTATTCTGTCTATTTTTCTTTTTATTTATTTTAAATGATATTCTAACACTAGTAGTCTCTATAGCCTACATTTTCTATTCTATTTGCTTGTTTTCTTTTTATTTATAAAAAAGTTACCTTTTTTATAAATTTAAAAAAGGTAACACTTTATTTTATTTATAATAAGTTCCTTCCTAATTTTGCTCGTCTCTACAACAATTTTGATTCATAGAATTGCCTAAAAAGTATATCAACTTATGTGAAACTAATCAAATTTGTTGTGATAAAGAATGAGACCATATCATTCCTGAATGTGAATCTGCAAACTCTTACATAAGTATCAGATCAACATAAATGAATACAAAAAATATACATAACTTAATCAACAAATGTTATGAATGACTGTGCATGGTCTTTTAGAGATATCTCGATCCCACTTTATATTAAGTGACCTTAATTACTATGTTCTTACATCAAAAAATAAGTACAATGTACTTATTGTGTTCATATTGTATTGCAAAACACTTTTGCTGCTATTGTGGTGGGATATGGGTAAGGTTAGGGACAGGTTTGGTGGTGTAGGTTAAGGGTGGCTTAAGGTATAAGGGATGGGTCAACAAGTGTAATTACAAATGTAATTATAGAAATGAATTACCTGATGTAATTACATGCAGGTATTTAAAAAAATATAAGTACAATGTAAAAACACGCATGCACACAATAAGTGCATTGTACCAAATTATTAATTTAAATGTAAATACATAGTAGTTAAGGCCAATTAATATAAAGGGGACCGATATCTCTAATGCTTTTAATCTTCTCTAATGTGACTATAATTTTAAATGGATTTTTACTTTAAATCCAGCTTTGAATCCAATTTAGAATTCAGCGTTATTGACTACTAGTTGAACACAGATGATCATCTTCAGTTAAACAGTTTTCCCAATTGTCTATTTGGATCGATGTCTCATCAGCCACATACATTTTGTTTTGTCCACGAGAAGAGAAGACAGCTGACAGTGTGTGTGTGTGTGTGTGTGTGTGTGTGTGTGTGTGTGTGTGTGTGTGTGTGTGTGTGTGTGTGTGTGTGTGTGTGTGTGTGTGTGTGTGTGTGTGTGTGTGTGTGTGTGTGTGTGTGTGAGTGTGCGCGTGAGAGAGTGAGAGAGAGATTCCCCAGCCAAGAATCCACTCAGGCATAGGGAAAATTACCCTGTTCACCTTTCACTCTTTCATGACGTTTTGTTCACATTTTTGTTAGGTATTATATGTAGAAAGAATATTTTACTTAAAGTGGAATCAGCAAACTACAAATGTGGAGGCTCAATTAAAAAAATAAAAAAATTCTGTTCTGAAATCTAAGCTTGGGTGCAAAGAAATGTATTATAATATTTTTTTCATGGTTGTGCATATGTCTGTCTATTGAGGAAATGAAAGTGTCTCTTTGTTTGTCCTGTCAACCTCAGAAAAATTACTGGCCAATGCATGTACATGTTCAATGAAGCAGAAAACCAGTCTGTCGGAAAGAGATGAATGCTCGATAAACAGACAATTTAGAAACAGTATTAACAAGACCCCGAGAAGCACTATTGATCAAGCGCATTGCCATGCCACTAATTGCACCTTTACTGGAGAAGACCGGTGTTTGAACATCCAAGTGAAATGATCTTCAGAGTTAGTAAGATGTTTTTAGATTATCTGGCAAGTTCGAAAGTTTACCCCTCGACTACTGAAATAGAATAACCCTCTTCAAACATGAATTAAATGTTTAATGAAATAAATATTTACTTATATCTATCAGATGACATCTATACACTTGTTTTAACGCTGGGCAGTCACACAAACCAATTAATACGAATCAATGGCATTAGATTGTGTGAGAGTGTGGTTCATTAATTTCCTGTCTTCTTGGGGTAAACAAAAACACAAATCAAATGAGACAGCTAGTTAATTGACTTTTTGCAGTTTTAGTTTTAATCCATTAAGGACTGTGAACTGTAATGATGATGCTGTGATTATTATGTTATCTGCGTATGACATTTTAAAGCATTATAGAATTGCATTATTTTTTTTTTATTTGTTTAGACAAAAAAGTTCATTACATAATTATGTATTTTCTATGTTCCACAAAAATTAACAGAAACAAGCAAATAAATTATTATATGAATAAATTATTAACAATATTAACAGTGTTTACTATGCAAAATAGCAGGATACATTTCAATATTTTGTTATCAAACAGATATATCAAAGTCAATTTTGTTAAATATATGTGTTAGAATTGCATTTTTTATTTGTTTTATTTTTTATGCTATTACAAAACAAACAAAGAAGATTTTAGAAATACATTCACAATGTCGTATTTTACCACTATTATTAATATATTCAGTATAATTAAATGCAAGCATTACTGTTACAATTGCTCAAATTAAGGGTTCTGATTAAGATCTGAACAAACTCAAATTATTAATTTTTCCCAATTCTGAGTACTACAACTGTGCTGTGAATAATTCCTGAAATCATGTGGCTTGTTGAGGGATGATATTTTATTGTTTTTCTAAGTGACCGGACAATTTGGTGCAAAGCATTAACTATATATAAACAAGTCATATAGAGACCAAAATATCATGAAGAATTGGACGTGGATTTCTTTTTCAGTAAGAAAACAAACAGGGTCATTTTGATTTCATGGCAACTTACATTGTAATTTTTTTTAGCAGCCCTTTCTTTCTTTCTTTCTTTCTTTCTTTCTTTCTTTCTTTCTTTCTTTCTTTCTTTCTTTCTTTCTTTCTTTCTTTCTTTCTTTCTTTCTTTCTTTCTTTCTTTCTTTCTTCTTTGTTCTCATGGTCAGTGTGTGAGCTTGAAGTTTTGTTTGGTGGTTGTGAATGTATTCAGGGCACAAATGCTTGTGTGTTTCTCTACTCGTGAGGACTCATAATGTGGGAGAGTGGTGAGGGATGGCCATGGGTGTGGGGTGTGTAAGGTTGGATATGCTCTCTCATCCTGAAGGCTGAAGAGAGCTTGTCACATACCACAGGACTGTGCAAAAATTTCACAACACTGAGAGACAGCACATCAGCCTAAAAGAAGTTGCGCCAGATAGTGATAGATGGATGATATGTCAATGATTTCAGCTGAGATTGTGGAAAACCATTAACCATATGCATGGAAACTTAGGGAGGTTGTTGTAAATCTTTGTAATCTCACATGTGTAGATTAAATGGTAAAACAACAATTCTTTCCCAACATGTTTATGTATATTATTGCACTCTTTGTTGAGATCATGCACTTAAACATGTGAAATTGATTTTTATTATGTATTTTAATAGTTTAAGTTTGAAAGTCTAGAAAGAATGCAGGAACAATAAAAACAATATATACACATAAAAGGCTTTTTTTAATTATTATTGCAGTTTTATGTTACATTCATATCCCTTGAGTACTGTTGAATCTACTGACAAACATAACTTTAAAAACGTTAACATTAAATATTTAAAATATGTTAACTCTAAATGTAATACTAATCAAGTATTTTATACTTATGTTAGTTATAAGTGTACGTTATGAAAGCATGACAGAATTGTTATTAAAAATTTTTAAAAAAATTATGTACGATGTACTTTAAAGCAAAACTTTTAATTTCACCATATTACAAATTGGACTAAAGTGGTTTATAAAGTATGCCATTTATTTAATTAATACTATATTATCTGCAATTAAAGTTTTTTTTAAACATTTCAAAGATATTTAGAACACTACAGTTGCACATTCAGGACAGTTAAATGCACTTATTTTTGGGATAACATAAAGAAAACCACACCATGGGACTTAAATGAAAGCCCCCTCCCCCCAATTTTTTTTTTGAATAAAACAAAATGTAAATTAATGCACATGCATTTATAAATAAATTTTTTATCTATGTAAAAAATGCACAATAACATTAAGAAAAAAAATTACCACTATCTTTCAGAAACAAGATATATTGATTTTGATGATACTGTGCTGTTGGTATTCATCATGGTGTGGTGACTAGAATTGTGTAAAGTGAAAAATGTGAAAGGAGAGTAATGCTCTCTCTTTCTATGTTGCTGTTCTTACAGATTGATTCTGATGATGTCATCACCAGAGATGAACAGATATTTCTTCTGATTGATGCACGGGCGAGGTGTGAGAGAAGCATCCGTGCACAGTTAGATGGTGTCAGAGGTATTATAGTGTATTTCTGCTTGATTTGTGCACTTAATTGTAAGATTGCTTCAGTGAGAAATGTGCATGTAATTATTGTGTGAGTTAATGACTGTTGTACAATGTCAGAAACAACGCTAACCCCAAGTATATCCTCTCAAATTATAGGGCCTGATGAGGAGAAGCATGCAATTACTTGTAAAGCCAAAGTTATGATTTTCAATTAAGAGGAGAAAAAAATATGACTCATATATTCTGATATCTACCCTATCTACCATCTCTAATTAAATTAAATGTGCAATTTTACATAATATAAAGCTAACAATAGTTGTTGCGACAAATGGACAACTATACTGAAGCAATCAAAAGATGGTATCTTCCTACCCCCACAGATCCAATTTCCCGAAGACAGCGAGACCTATGATTATGGCTGTGGCCCTGTTTATATGACCATTGATTTTAAGATAAGAAATATTGATTTGAGCTCAGGTTCCTTTGTTATTCATATGATATATTATATATATATATAGGATATAGAATTACCTAATTGTGTGATGAATGCAGATCCATCTGCTGTTGGGTTATATCAAAAATATACCGTATTTACTTTTGGGTTACTACAGTATATGTTGATTTGACTTGTCACCTTCAAACATTTTGTTGGAGAATACTTTGAATGCATGTTTAGTTAAATATAGATGCATTTCATGTTATACTTTTGGTAAAAAAATATGTATTTGTGTATTTTGTCAGAAGATCACTGTGTTCCTGAATGGGATGGGATCATTTGCTGGCCCATGGGAAAGCCCGATCAGACGGTTGCAGTTCTCTGTCCTGAGTACATCTATGATTTCAACCACAAAGGTCTGCTAAACCACCTGAACAAAATGAAACTAACCTGATGTAATTTCTCCAGTTTCAAGAAAATGAACCTATGAATGCCTTACTTACATTACCCTGTATTTTAAGCTGGGAGTGTAAAATGTGTTTTAAAGAAAAGTTGAAAAAAAGAACAACTGAAAAGTTAACCCTTGCAAAAAAAAAAAATAAGTATATTTCAAATGTATTTTATTAAGTAAACTTTGGTAAAACATACTTCATGCAATAAGTATACAAAAAAAAATCTATGTACTAACAGTATACTTTATACTAGTAATATAATTTCAGTACTTGGAAATAAATGGGCCCACATTTTATTTAATAGAAACAGAGTTTTAAGTAAACAAAACATGATATTTACCCTCACTAGGCACCCGCTAAGCACCACCTGACAGTGTAAGCAAAAACTACACCAAAAGAGGGGGAGAGAGTGCCAGGATACCCGGGTGAATTTCATGGAGGGACCTGAGGAGGAGGACACACTGGAGAAGCCGGTGGAAGAAGAACTCACATTGGAGCTGATTGATGGAGGAGCCAGGGTGGAGATTTGGCTGTGGATCGAAGTTAACAAGGCGATCAATTGAGCGAGGCGAAGCTGGGAGAGTTAGAGACCCAGGCGGAAACAAGGAGATGAAAACCCAGGGTGACACCGGAGCCATGAAACGGGATGTAGCCAGTAGAATGGGAGGAGCCAAGCAGCTGGGCAGGACCAGTGAGGATGACTAGGTTTTGGATGACCTCCATGGTCAGGACAAGGAAACATGGTATGGCCTCCATGGTTGCGATGCAGGAGCTTGAAGGCTGGATGGATCCAGCGGAGATGAAGGAGCTTGGAGACTGGAAGGGGAGGAAAGTTTCCAGACAGGACCAGAAGAGAAGGAAGAGCTTCGAGGGTGAGGACACAGGTAGGATGTCCACTTCAGGATGTCAAACTGGATTAGTGCTCTCTCTGGGCCAGACATGGCTGCAGGTTTTATCTCTGAGACAGATATGGCAACAGGTTCAGGGTCTGAGACAAACATGTCCTCCGCATCTAGCTCCATGACGAACAACTCCACTGGCAAGAAGTCAGTGGTGAGTGTTAGCTCTAGGTCTGTGACAGGTGAGTTGTAATCAAAGCCCTCCTCCACTTCATCCATGGTGAAAGAAAAAAATCAATACATTTCCCTCGCGTACCATCAAAAGGAAAAAGGATATTGGTTTTTAACTGTTCATGAAACCCAGTGCAATAAAATGAAATAAACAAACTGACAAGGTAGAGTTATTCATGGGCATGTTACTATTCACTGCAAAGCTTTCCAGGTCTGGTACTTGTTTTTATAGCTTTATTTTTGACACAAAGCTAAGGATAAACACAGAGAGAGATTACAGGCAAAGTCAAAGATTTTGAGGCTGAATTATAGTATATTCACAAGATAATGAGAAACTCAACAAGGAACAGGTGAGCATAATCAGTCAGTAACCATAGAATCAAACTAGCAAAAGAAACCAAGTGAACAACAAACACAGAATCTAAACTAAACACAGGAAGAGAAACCAAAAGAGAATGTGACAATATGTTACTTATGCACTTTAAGTATACCAGTTTATGTAGGTAAATACTCGCTGTTGACTTGTAGTCTTTTCCTTCAGTGGATTTTTTGATAATAATTTATGTATTATGAGTTACTATTCACTGCAAAGCTGACTTGTTTTTATAATTTTTAAAAAGTAAGTGTATCAAATAGTATATAAATCATGCTGGAATACTACTGTGCCTCTAAGCTGTCAGTTTTTGAAAAAGTATGTAAAAAGCTGGTATATCAAAAGAGTAAACACAACTACAAGCCAAGTATACTTAGAATATTTAATTGCACTTTTCTTAAGTATATCTAGATCAAGGGTGTCAAACCCAGGTCCTGGAAGTCCTGGAGAGTTTAGCTCCAACGCTAATTAAACACACCTAAACCAACTAATCAAGGTCTTCAGGATTTCTAGAAACTTCCAGGAAGTTATTTCAGAGCTGGTTGGAGCTACACACGGCAGGACAGTGGCCCTTTAGAAGCAGAGTTTGATAAATGTGATCCAGATCCAAAGATAAGTTCAAGCACTGGCCAAATATTCTTTGACTTTTCTGTACAAGCCAAATGTAATTAAGTATAAATTTGTATATATCTGATATGTAAGTACATGAAAAGTAGACTGAAAGTACATGCTCTAATTTTTATTAGTATACTAATTAGTGTTAGTAGACTTTCTTTTTTGTAAAGGCTGGGACACACCAAGCCGACTTCAAAGAACTAACGGCAACAAAGCTGATGATGTCCTCTCGCTTCGGCAGCATCTGGATAAAAACTCTTCACTTGAACACATAGTGCCAGTGTTCTGTGCCTGTGTGAGAGGAATTAGCTGTCTATATTAGCATCTATCAATCAATATTCGCCATTTAAAAGGAGAAAACTAAAAATGGATGTACGACATATACGCAGATATGCTGAATGTAAACAAAGCAGTGCTTGCTTACCATTTTGAAGATCATTTATTTTGATAACTTTATTCATTTTAAGTGGCTCATGTTGTTATGAAGATATTTCCATATTGGAATGTTTGGGAAAGATCATGTAACATTAGAACAGCCTGCTGTCTGTGCCGCCTTCATTTACTTAATAGTTTTCATCACTTTTGACAGAGGTAGGTGTCACAGCCACCTCAGTTGGCTGATCCAGGTGTCTGTGAGCTGGTTTAAGGTGTTCAGTTGAGACACATTCTGAACTACATCAATTACGAATCTGAGGACTCCAGAACCTTGAATGGACCATGGTGGTTTCAATAGCCCTCTGTGTGCATCATGTCGAATGAACACAAATTTTTCAGAAGACCGATCATTGGGAACCCAAGCCTTGTTAAGTTCATGCAGAGAGGTGGTCACTGGAACGAAAGTGGAGTCATGGCTTCGCAGAGTGGGATTGTGTTCTGATGCAGACCACGGAGTGTTCATACCAGGAACAAAGTTGCCATGCACCCTAAAGTGTCTGCCCATAAACAAGCTCTGCTTAACAAGCAAGTCAATTCTCCTTAGGGGCCATCCGAAGTCCCAGCAAAACCAAAGGGAGCCAGTCATACCTGTTGTCATCCTTCAGGGCAGCCCTCAGTGCAGACTTCATGGAGCGTTGAAAATGTTCACACAGGCCGTTCACTTGTGGATGATAAGATGTTGTGTGATGAAGCTTAATGCCCAGATTATGCACAACTGCCGCCCAAAGTGCAGATGTGAACTGTACACTGCAGTCTGAAGAGATGTCTAACGGGATGCCAAATCTGGAAATCCAGGTGCCAGTAAAAGCATGTGCAATATCCCTACTTGATGTTGAGAAAAAGGGCACAACTTCTGGCCACCTAGTAGTCCGATCCACCAGTGTGAGCAGGTGAGCGTACCCCCGAGACAGAGGAAGAGGACCAACAAGGTTAAATTATCGAAACTGCGTTCCAGTACCTCAAAACGCACCAGCGGTGCCTTAACGTGACTCTTGCATTTTTGCTCATTGGCAGGCGATGCATAAAACAGACCACACTCTCATGCATCTTTTATAAGACCATGCAAGACAATTTTTTTAAAACATAGATTGTTGGCATTTTTGCCTTTATTTAGATAGGACAGTGTAATGACAGGAAGTAAAGCGGGAAAGAGAGGTGGGGTGAGATCGGGAAAGGTCCACAAGCCTGGATTTGATCTCGGGATGCCCAAGGCTGTTTCTAGCCATTTTGATGCCCTACACAGGGGGCTCGTTTAACAGGGTTACCGCTTGCGATGCTGTGGAGCTGCTGAGCAAAACCCCCCACCACAGGCATCTAAACATCCTTAAACATATCAAGCACTGTATGTGAATTATGTCACATCTTTAAGTGTATGCAGCCACACTATATACTGAAGTATAAGCATTATGGTTTTATGTGCATTTTAGGATACGCATATCGCCACTGTGATGCATCAGGTAACTGGGAGCAGGTGTCCACTGTAAACCGAACATGGGCTAACTACACAGAATGCACCACCTACCTGCACACAAACCACAGCGATCAGGAGGTGTGTATTTTTCATAGCTCATAGGCAGCTATTATCCAATTTATGGCATGCATTACATTGCTGCTGCTCATGTTAAACTATATATTGCTCATATCCATACTATATACATTTAAGAATGTAACTCTTTGGCAGAGTCAAGTAATTTACATCACCCGGAAGATGGCTTCAAGACAAAATTGAAACAAAATGGTTATAAATTCAATATTCAAACTTCAATAGATTAAATTGAAAGAGGGACCTGAACATTTCTTTAGACCAGAATATCATAGATAGTTTGACATGTACTCTTTTTACATGGTTCAGTCACCAACCACCTATAGCAACCACACAGAAACATCAGCATAGCAACACACAAACATAACAAAAAAAATTGTCCAAAAGGAATAAAATAAGAGCATGGACTAAAGTGTACAGGAATTTACAGTCACATGTACATACGCTCAATAATATGTGTACTATTTTGCTGTGTTTATTTAGGAGGTCTTTGAGCGACTTTATCTCATGTACACTATTGGATACTCCATATCACTGGCGGCATTACTGGTGGCTGTCTTTATTCTTTGCTATTTTAAGTAAGTACAAAATTAACATTTAGACCACTCTAAAAAAATGGTGCTATATAGCACTAAAAGTGGTTCTTGGCTCGTAATCATAGGGGAACCACTTTTTTAAAGGTGCTATACAGCATAAACCATAAGAGTTGCCCTATTGCATTGTATTTCTTCAACAAAAGTGGTACTAAACAGCACCAACAGTGGTTCTTTGGCTCATAAAGAACCTTTAAAGGGGCTTAAAAGGTTCTTTGTACGGCAGTGGTGCTATATAGCACCTTAATCACCCAAAGAACCGGTGAAGAACCACTGAAGCATCAAGATTTGGTGCTATCCACCAAAAGTGGTCCCCCTGTGATTATGAGCCAAATAACCACTTTTAATGCTTTATAGCACCATTTTTTAGAGTGCAGTATAAATATCAAGTTTTTAATGTAAGAGTAGCATTGAATATGATATTCATGTGTTCAGATACAGACTTATGATATATCTTTGCTATGATCTATACAGACATTAAGCAGATCCTCTGCTCACCGAAGAAGCAGAGAATAGTTGTAATTTACCCATGCAGAACCAAAACTTTGCATTCAGTTCACACTAGTAATTGATAATAAGAATCAAGTAATTGTAAAATGACATATAAAGATGTACTTAAGTCATATTTTAAGGGTCCAAACACCCGTAAATTCAATTATTTTGCAATTATAATTTTCCACAACTACTTCAAAGTCAGTTTGATTATTCTCCTTTCTCTGTTTCTTTTTTCCTATAGACGTCTCCATTGCACCCGTAACTACATCCACATCCACCTCTTCACCTCATTCATTTGCCGAGCAATCAGTATATTTGTGAAAGATGCCGTTCTTTATGCTGTCACGGATGAAGGCAAACTAGAAGATGGGGCCATTGGTCAAAGACCCTACATGGTACTTACAAAAACACATTTGCACATGAATACATAAATACTGTACATAAATAACACAAAGTGTCTGCAGAACCCAACATTGGTTTTATTGTTCTGTGTGCTGACAGGTGGGCTGCAAGGTTGCTGTGACCCTCTTCCTGTATCTCTTGGCAACCAATCATTATTGGATCCTGGTGGAGGGTCTGTATTTGCATAGTCTGATCTTCATGGCCTTCCTGTCTGATAAAAACTGTCTGTGGGCTTTAACAATCATAGGCTGGGGTGAGTTGTCACTTTTGATTTGAATATAGCATTTGATAGTAACATTTTGTAGAGCAATACATTAAATCTACAAAATGTAGATAGTATTCTGCTTTAACATCAGTCTCTCTTGCTTCCTCTTTTACAGGAATACCTGCAGTGTTTGTATCCATATGGGTCAGTTCCCGGGTGTCTCTGGCAGACACACAGTAGGTTCACACACACAAACAGGTGACACACATGCATGCAGTGCCTACATACAAAGGTTTCTGTTAAAGCTCTCAATGGAACCTTGGAATATGATCTCCTGAGTTCCCTGCCTTTGGCCCGAGACTCTGGGATTGGCCCTAATATCCCTACATAGGACATGCAGTTTGGAAAATAAATGTATTATTTTCTGTGTGTTGAGCATTGTTTGGCTTGCACTTTTAGGCCAAATAGGTCCCATCAAACCACAAAACTTTTTTCCCAAAAGGTTTAGTTTTGTCACATAGTTTTTAGCAAATTCCAGGCAAGACCTCATGTTGGCCTTTCTAAAAATAGTCTCTGGCTGAACCTGTGAAGTCAAGATATTTATGGTGCGTTCAAGCAGTTGTTTAAGTAGTTCATGTTTTTATTAATGTATTTATTCATCAGCTATATTAAGCAGAGGTGTGCTGCAGGGTTATATTCTTGGATCAAATTTATTTGCATTTTATTTTTTTCAATTAGTTAACTTTTTTTGTAAACACAATATTTCATATAATTGACATGCTGATGATGCGCAGCTTTATAATATACTCATTCAAAGTGGTTCTTCAGTATTTTGTTTCTTAGTAGGGCCTACATTGTTTGAGTAAGACTAAAGCCTGGATTTCTAGTAATTTCCACCATATTAGCACAAATAAGGCTTTTCTGAGGTAAGATTTTTGGTAACAATTTACAATGAGGTTTTATTTGTTAAAGTCAGTTAACTGTGTTAGTTAACATACACAAAAGTTTTACAAAAGTTGCATCTTTTATTATTAGTTAATGCACTGTGAACTAATAACAATAACATAATATAATTTGTATTAACTAACATTAACAAAAGTTAATAAATGCTGTATAAATAAATTATTAATTGTTAGTTCATGTTAGTAATGCATTAACTAAAGTTAATAAAGGAAATCTTATTGTAAATGGTTTCCAGAATTGTATTATATTACATTTTTGTTGGATGCTGTCCAGGTGCAGCAAGATTAATGTGCTAATGTTAGATCAGTATAGTCAAAGAACACACACGGAGGAGTGCTGCGATAAAATATCCTCAGTCACAGACATCTGCATTCGGAAGGGATTCGATTTCTCAAATACCATTTAGTTTATTGAAAAAGTAGGTAATTTGCTCTGGACATTTTATAGAGGATGTGTGAGGAAAATATTCAAGAAAAACTTTGAATTTATGTTTTTATGCTGAACTGTAATGAGTGTCCCATTGTAAAAAATAAAGTTTTAAATAATTAAATATTCATTTCACATTAGAACACAGTAAAATAAAGATAATAGATGATTGAGAGTGCTTTCTAAAGCATTGAAGGCTGAATTTCTTCATCTCTAGATGCTGGGATATAAGCGCCGGCAATCTCAAATGGATCTATCAAGTACCTATCCTGGCAGCCATTGTTGTAAGAAAATATATATTTTTCTCTAATTAATACTAATAATAATTCAAATATTTAAATTCAATATAACAAAAATATATACTTTATAAAATGGAAAATATATTATCCATATTTTATAAACACTAAATGCTTCGTATCAGAAAATCCCTACTGAAAAGTCACTTATTTTTGTGTTTTATTTAGGTAAACTTCTTTCTCTTCCTCAATATCATCAGGGTTCTGGCCTCTAAGTTGTGGGAAACAAACACTGGAAAACTAGACCCTAGACAGCAGTACAGGTTATGAATGACCACACACACACCTGCGTGTTTATGCATGTAAATACACATGAGATTTGAAGTGATTTGTTTGCTGTTTGTTGTACAGGAAACTGCTGAAGTCAACCCTGGTGTTGATGCCACTGTTTGGAGTTCATTACATGCTGTTCATAGCTCTTCCATACACTGAGGTCACAGGTCTGCTGTGGCAGATTCAGATGCATTATGAGATGCTCTTCAACTCTTCACAGGTATAGTCTAGTTTAAAAAAACAAATCAGATCCACTCAGCTGGGGTCAGGGGTCTCCTTTGACCTGGCAAGTTTTCCCCAAGGACATTTTTAAATATGTATATTCTGCAAGTAATAGATATGAAGGAATTACTTTGGGATTCAGTTGCTAAAAATGGAATAGTCTTTGAAACAGTTATGTTCACAGTAGTCTCAGCCTCAGACGTCGTATTTGTACTTTTTATTCATATTTGTTTACATTTGTCAATAAAATTTTTATTTTATTTTTACTGTAGCTCATGTTAACTCAGGTCCTTAAAATAAAATTTAAGATACTACTTTTAAACATACAAATGACTTGTCAATGGAGCTTTTCATGTTGCTTTAATTTGGTTAGGGAACATGAAGCATCATACTTGGTTGTTGCCCTGAAAAATGACATGCTTTTTCTGGTTATGAGTTCATTGGGATATTTCATTTCCACAGGGTTTCTTTGTGGCATTTATTTACTGCTTCTGCAATGGGGAGGTGAGTGTTTCACACTTTAGATTTATTCATGTGTACTTTTACTGTATTTACCCAGTGTGACTTGATCGTGTGAATTCGAACAGTTCAATAAGCTTTCTTTGAAAAATACAGGTTTAAATGATTAGTTCACTTACAGAATAAAAGTTTCCTAATAATTTACTCACTCCCATGTCATCCAAGATGTTTATGTCTTTCTTTCTTCAGTCGAAAATAAATTAGTTTATTTTGAGGAAAACATCCCAGGGTTTTTCTACATATAGTGGTTTCAATACAGTTTCAAAAGGCTCTCGTCTATATGCTCTCAGGTGAGGAATAAGGGTCCTATCTAGTGAAGCACTCAGTCATTTCCAAAAAAAAAAAATAATAATTATATTATATTGAATTAGGCAGAAGTACCGACCCAGTGTTGTACAATGTGACCATGCAAAGAAAGTCAAACGCCCTTTAGGTAAAACAACCTTTCCACCATGATTAGGTAATGCATGAAGTCACGGATGTGCATCGTAGAGCTAGTGCAAGACGAGCATTTATGGTTAAAAAGTATAGGCTATATTTAGAAAATGATGATCGTTTTGTTAGATAAGACCCCTTTTCCTCGGCTGGGATCGTGTAGATCCCTTTGAAGCTGCATTGAAACTGCAATTTGAACCTTCAACCCACTGGGTCCCATTGAAGTCCACTATATGGAGAGAAATTCTGAAGTCCTCAAAAACCTTAATTTATTTTCGACTGAAGAAAGACAGACATAAACATCTTGCATGACATGGGGGTGAGTAAATAATCAGGATTTTTTTATTCTGGAAGTGAACTAATCCTTTAAAGGTGCAGAGTGTAATTTATGACAGAATGGATGGCCTAATTATAAGAATAATGCCTTTAGTTAATGATGCTGTTTTGGGCTGGTTGGGGTGCTCAAATATAAACAGAGCAATGTTTTATTGACAGTTACAGTTTTTTGGGGAATCAAACACAAATGGCTTATATTTGTTTCATTTGTCTCTACATATTTAAAGGCATAGTTCACTTAAAAAATATTTACTCAAACTTTTCATTCTGAAATTCTTTTACACAATTTGTACCGACAAAATTGAATCCAGGATTTAAATTTTTGGGTTAATTATCCACCTTATAATATTTTGCAACACGAAAGATGCCATTTTCTGTGAGTGGGCAAGACTTCTGATTCATTAGTCACTATTAGATAAATTAACAAGGCGAATAAAAAGTGCTGTAAACAGTCAAATATTTGTGTTACAAACCAGTGTGTCTATAATTGCAATAACATAGTACTACATTAAAATAATAAAATAAATACCAGTTTCCAATATCAAGCTGCACAACGAGCTGTTTTGTATAGATGAAAATACCTGGAAGCTGACGACACCAGAAGCCTTTTACATTTTTTACTTAAAATTTAGGTGGAATGATGTATCTCAGTTGATGTACTTATGCACTATGCACTTTGGTAGCATAAAGCGTAGCGGGTTCGCACTGAAAATGTCAACAATAAGTGCACTTCACATACTCAGAACAGTCTTCTCTAGTAAGCTTTTATGCTACTGTAAGACTGAAAATGTATTTTCTTGCCCCTAAAGTACATTTTGAAATATATTTTATTACATAAAGGTTAAAACTAAATATTTTTTCAATTTCAAAAATATATTTAATTGAGCTTTTAGCATATATTTAAAATATATTTTGGCCAGAGAGTGTTTTTTGTTGTTGTTGCTGTATTGGTAATATACCAGAGGGGTAAGGGCAATGAGACTCCAATGCCACATGACAAAATAGCCTTCATACACTAGATAGTATAGTATAAATGGTTTTCATTTGGGACACAACTTATTTCTTTAAGCTGGAACAAGTGAATCTATTTTAACATAGAAGAAACCACATACATCACATTTAGATTTGTGTGTGTGCCAGTGTCTTAGCCCTTTTTCTTTGTCTCTTTCCTTTTTTGTCTCTCCATCATGAACAGGTGCAGGCAGAGGTTAAGAAGGCTTGGCTGAGGCGCAGTCTTGCAATAGACCTGAAGCAGAAAGCTCGTGTCAACAGCAGCGCAGGATGTGGGAGTGGCTACTATGGAGGCATGATGTCACACACCACAACACAGAGTGTGTGTCTCAGTGTCAGCGGCACTAAAGGCCTGCCTCTGGGTACCATGGGGGCCAAAGGACAATCACGTCTCCACAATTCAGGAAACTTACCTGGGTATGCCCCTCATGACACAGAGACTGTGTTTTTTACAGTGCAGCAGCATGAGCTGGTTCTGAGGCAGAATAATGGGAAAAGGTTTCCCTGCAAGCAGATCAGCAAGAATGCAGAGGGAAGTGAGCATGATTTTGAGCCATATTTTGTAGCAGATGATGAACATTCAGGATCCATGTCTTGGAAAGAACTGGAAACAATGCTTTGATGGTCTCCTGTCTGAATATTAATGGTGTTTACTATGGTTAGAAGCCCTTAGTATTAAATAGTCTAGAATGAAATACAAGTTACGCTCAGTCAACAGCACTTGTGGCATATTGTTCATACCACAGGTATGAATTTCAACTCAGCTCTCATTTTCTTAAAAAAAGGTTACATGCAAATGTAAATGTTGAAACTCGTTGTGTATAGCCACATGATGTAAACAATGTTAACATGAATATTTTAGTGTGAAAAATCACTTACTAACCTTTGTGTGTGTGTCAAATTGAACAAGGATAGCTGACCAGACGTGTGTGTGTGTGTGTGTGTGTGTGTGTGTGTGTGTGTGTGTGTGTGTGTGTGTGTGTGTGTGTGTGTGTGTGTGTGTGTGTGTGTGTGTGTGTGTGTGTGTGTGTGTGTGTGTGTGTGTGTGTGTGTGTGTGTGTGTGTGTGTGTGTGTGTGTGTGTGTGTGTGTGTGTGTGTGTGTGTTTAGTGTGTGTGTAGTGCACATACAGTCCCCATGCTGCGCACATGTGTGTAAGTGTGTGTGTGTGTGTGTGTGTGTGTGTGTGTGTGTGTGGGGGGGGGCATGTTTATGTGGTTTATGAGGACACAAATTTGTATAATGACATGGGTATGACATAGGTATTACAAGGAGAAGGTGATTTATGAGGACATTTTCAGTGTCCCCATAATTTAAAACGCTTATAAATCATACAGAGTGAGTTTTTTTGAGGGAAAATAGAAATGCACTGTCTCCTGTGAGGGCTAAGTTTAGGTGTAGGGTAGGTGTAGGGCAATAGCACATACGGTTTGTACAGTATAAAAACCATTACGCCTATGGAAAGTCCCCGTAAACCATAAAAACCAACATGTGTGTGTGTGTGTGTGTGTGTGTGTGTGTGTGTGTGTGTGTGTGTGTGTGTGTGTGTGTGTGTGTGTGTGTGTGTGTGTGTGTGTGTGTGTGTGTGTGTGTGTGTGTGTGTGTGGGTGTGTGTGTGTGTGTGGTATGAGACATTTCCAGTGGGGTCATAGGTATTACAAGGAGAAGGTGATTTATGAGGACATTTCCAGTGTCCCCATAATTCAAAATGCTTATAAATCATACAGAGTGAGATTTGGGGGGGAAAGTAGAACTGCACAGTCCTGTGAGGGCTAAGTTTAGGTGTAGGGTAGGTGTAGGGCAACAGCACATACAGTTTGTACAGTATAAAAACCATTACGCCTATGGAGAGTCCCCATAAACCATAAAAACCAACGTGTGTGTGTGTATAAAATCATATTTAGTTTCACAACTTTCAAAGTTCAGTTTCACAACCATACACTAAGATCCTAAAAAAAAATTCTTTAAAAAATTGTAATCAAATCTACCGCTCAAATAATAAATTTTAACAGAATAATTAATGTATTAATAAAATAAAGTAGCTAAATTAATTTATAAAAAAAATTATAAAACTTAAATCTTCCAAAAACTGGCCTCAATCACTTACACTGTAAGTGACTCACTAGTAACTTTTGATTTTGCTTTTATTTTTTTTATTTTTTTAAGAAAATTTGAAATAAATCTAAATTACGTGTTATGGTACATTATGCCACAAATACTGGTTTTCACCTGCCAGACAATTAAACAAACAAGCAAACAAAAATCCCATGGATTCACATTCAAGAAAGAATGATTTCTAGATGCCTCATGGAGGAGTGCAATTTTGACTATGGCCAATAAGCAACCATCTAGCAACGTCCTAGCAACCACCCTAAACACCCTACATAGCAACATGTTGAAAATATTTAGAAAACACCATGGTAAACAACCAGCACACTAGCATTGTAGCATTATTACATTGTAGAGTTTCTAAAAGTGCAAGCACCACTCATATTCTTGAAAAAAAAATAGTTTTTAGTATTGTAATTATGAATGTCTGTATCTGAGATGTCAAGGAACGTATATGTGTCTGTCATGCATATTTTGCATATAGAGAAAATGTTTTATCACACAGGATTTTACTGGACATCAGAAGACAGTATGCTCTTCTCCTGATACTTTCCTTAGTTGAAAGGTTTGTGCATAACGAATTCCGGAAATGTTGGGAGTTTGGAACATTTTTAGAAATTTAAATAAAATGAAAACTAAAAGACTTTCAAATCACATGAGGCAATATTTTATTCACAATAGAACATAACAAATGTTTAAACAGAGACATTTTACACTTTTATCAACTAAATGTGCTCATTTCAAATTTGATGCCTGCTACAGGTCTCAAAAAGTTGACACGGGGCAACAAAGGGCTGAAAAAGTAAGACATTTGAAAATATTCAGCTTGAAGAACATCTAGCAACTAATTAAGTTAATTGACATCAGGTCTGTAACATGAATTGCTATAAAAGGGATGTCATTCTGAGTCTCTCAGAAGTAAAGATGGGCAGAGGCTCTCCATTGTGCCAAAAGATTGTGGAATACTTTAAAAACAATGTTCCTCAACGTCAAATTGCAAAGGCTTTGCAAATCTCATCATCTACAGTGCATAACATCATCAAAAGATTAAGAGAAACAGGATAAATCTCTGTGCATAAGGGACTCAGAAGACACTGCATCACTCAGCGGCATGATTCTGTCATTGACATTACTAAATGGGCCCAGGAATACTTCCAGAAACCACTGTCGGTAAACACAAACCACCGTGCCATCTGCAGATGCCAACTAAAGCTCGATCATGCAAAAAGGAAGCCACATATGAACACAGACCAGAAGCGCTGTTGTGTCCTGTAGGCCAAGGCTCATTTAAAATGGGCTGTTTCAAAGTGGAAAAGTGTTCTATGGTCAGACGAGTCCAAATTTGACATTCTTGTTAAAAATCACGGACGCCGTATCCTCCGGGCTAAAGAGGAGCGAGACCTTCCAACGTGTCATCAGCGTTCAGTTCAAAAGCCAGCATCTCTGATGGTATGGGGGTGCATAAGTGCAAACGGTATGGGCAGCTTGCATGTTTTGTAAGGCACTATGAATGCCGAAAGGTATATAAAGATTTTAGAGCAACATATGCGCCCCTCCAGATGACGTCTATTTCAGGGAAGGCCTTGTGTATTTCAGCAGGACAATGCAAAACCACATACTGCTGCTATTATAACAGCATGGCTTCGTAGTAGAAGAGTCCGGGTGCTGAACTGGCCTCCCTGCAGTCCAGATCTTTCACCTATAGAGAACATTTGGTGCATCATTAAACAAAAAACATGTCAAAAACTACCACAAACTCTTCAGCAGCTGGAAACCTATATCAAGGCAAGAATGGGACCAAATTCCAACTCCAAAACTCCAGAAACTCATAACCTCGATGCCCAGACGTCTTGAAACTGTTTTGAAAAGAAGAGGAGATGCTACACCATGGTAAACATGCCCCGTCCCAACTATTTTGAGACCTGTAGCAGGCATCAAATTTTAAATTAGCTAATTTTATGGATAAAATTGTAGCATTTCTCAGTTTAAAGTTATGTTATCTATGTTCTATTGTGAATAAAACATTGGCTCATCATGTGATTTTAAAGTCTTTTAGTTTTAATTTTATTCAAATTTAAAAAACGTCCCAACATTTCCAGAATTCAGGTTTTAAAAATCTATGTGGATTTAAAGGGGCACAATGGGTAGAATTCTTTTTAGGTCCTTTGTCATTCCTTTGAGTCTGAAAATAAAACCCTTAGTAAGTAAGTGAGGTAATGAACCTGTAGGCCAACTAGAAATTTGCATTATACAAAAGTTTCACATTTGAAATGAACTGTAGAAAAGAATGTTTACTTATTATATTGTCTCTTTATTGTTTCAAATATTTGTTTAGTTAATGTTCAGCAAGAATCTAAAAATAACGTCCTGTTAATACTGCATTAGTATTAGTGAGACAGCTCATGTTGTGCCATCTTTTCAAATCTTTGCCCAAGCCATTATGATATTATGATGCTTACTTTAATCTGCATTTAGAATATGAGCTCTAATTTTGGAGATGTTTTGTTGCATTTAAATGCATTATTAACCAAAATCATAAGATTGTGATGTTGTAATGATAATGATATTCTGTGATTTTGTATTTAGAAATCCACTCGACGACTGACAAAAAAAGACCATGTGGTGTTTATTGTAAATGTATTATTTTTTTATGTGTGTTGAATAAAATCTGTACTGTCTGTAACAAGTTTAAATTTTGTTTTAATTATTTATTAAATATGTATGTCACTGGAATATGTATTTAATTAATGGCAGTCATTATCATGTTAATGATGAACACAGTAAACAGTTTTACTAGGACACAAGGAAACCAGCACTTACATTAAAAATCACCTTGCAAATCAGTGAAAAAGGTATGTCCACAGTGTAAGTGGAGATATTAGTTTTCCTAAAAATATTTGATGCAAGGTTTAAAAATGGATGTGAAAGAATGCATGTTTTTGTTTTTGACTGGCAGATATTTCTTGACTTTTCAATTCAAAATTCAAAACAAGCATTTTCCCTTCTGTTGTGGATCCACTCTTTCCCTCAGTCTTTCTTCTACTCTAAAACTATATATTTCACATTCTTTCAGCACCCTGCCCCAGATGCCCTCTCACTGCAGTCAGGAATTTCACAGCAGAGCTTCAGGTCTAAACCTAGCCCTGGACATAGACAGTCTCGGTCACATACAAATGTGTAAGAACATTAAATTTAACATTAGCATTGTTGGTTATATTTTTGCCATTATGAATCTGCATTACACATCCAGTGAGCCATTATTGGCACCTTTTCATATTTACATTTCACAGTGCAACAAAATATGTGTGGGCTGTGTTGCATGTCTTAGCAATTAGAATGATGCTGACAAAAGGACCTATAGTTTATATATATGGGTAACTGCATCTCAATCAAGTTTTTGCTATGGAAAACATGTGGGCTATTAAAAGAAATAGCTCATCCAAAATGACAAATCGCTGGAAATGTACTCTCTTAGGCCAACCAAGATTTAGATGAGTTATTTTTCATTGGAACATATTTTGAGAAATTGATTATAACATCATTTGCTCACCAATGGATCTTCTGCAGTGAATGGGTGCCGTTTGAAATACGGAATTTGTTCTTACAAAAACGCATGGATTCATTATAGGAGGCCTTTATTCACCCCCCAGAGCCGCGTGAGGCATGTTTTATTATGGATGCGCACATTTTATTGGATGTCTTTTGGACTGTTTAACAGAAACAGCCACCCACTGCAATGATAACGCTTGGAATAGCAGTATATTTTTTTATATAGCTCCGTAATGAGTCGTCTGAAAGAAGAAAGTCATATACACCTAGGATGGCACGAGGGTGAGTGAAACAATGCCTAGTTTTCATTTTTGGGGGAACTAACCCTTTAAATGCATTTTATTTATTTAGTAATTTAGCAGACGCTTTTTTCCAAAGGGACTTACAAATGAGGACATCAATTTTAATGATGGTATTCACCATCATGTGAAGGACACATCGAATTTTGTAATCCTTTTCTTTTGGAAATTTCTTGTATGTTATCCCCTGTATAGTTTATTTAGTTATTTTCTTCTTTCTTTTTTCTGTTGGTTCCTTTGATGCTATTATCAATGTATTTGAGTTGATCCTCTGTATGTCAGGCCTATATACTGTTCTTGTTATGAAGAAAGAAAGAAAGAAAGAAAGAAAGAAAGAAAGAAAGAAAGAAAGAAAGAAAGAAAGAAAGAAAGAAAGAAAGAAAGAAAGAAAGAAAGAAAGATTACCGAGATTAGTAATAGTAGCTAGATTTCAGAACCTATTGACTGAAGCCCTCTAGCGGCCGCTTTAGTTCACTGCGTCCCCGCGGCATTGGAAAGGTCTGTGCGTCCTTCCTCCAAATAAGGCTCGACCTCACTGGACCCACCTGGAATAACATTTCCAGTTAATTAATCTTATTAATTTGACCTCATAGTTGTTTCATATGAAGCGCTGGGTGTTAAAAGAAACGTGAATCATCCTAAAATGATTTTGCTGATGCGGTGAATGCTGAGATCATGATGAGGTCAGTATAGAGGAGGGGTGCAGACGGTCGCCATCAGTGTCTCTCTTCTTTAACAGCGCTCAAGGAGAACGCCTCAGTTAATCTGCACCAATAGTGGAGAATGGCGTTTTCAAATCGACTGTTTTCGCCTGTCATGCCTCGTGTCTGAATGCGGTTGTGTGTGTATTTGTGGCGTAAGGGAGGGGTCCAGTGGGATGGAGCAGAGTTTTATGCAGTCCACGATGGCTATGGGTGCACAGTCCAAGAAAGGCTTCTCCAGGAGCATCGCCGTGGAGAGAAAAAACCTCATCACGGTTTGTAGGTGAGTGAGAAGCCTTCAGAAGTCACGTAACGTTATGTATGTGTGTTGCAATGTTTATGGCCTTCAGCGGACTCATAAACGGATGCGTCCGAAAAATATAATTTGCTCTTTTATTTCATTTAGAAAACGCGGCACATATGTACTGTGTATGGAAAGGCTTGCTGAAAACAAATGTGACGTAACTGTTATTCATCATAATCTTAAAGAAATCTGTTCGTTAGATTCGGAGTTACGTTTCGTCAGGTCTGACATAAATCGTAAACACCGGATTGCAAAAGATCTTTAGTTCCGTTTACTTCCTTATGTGAGTCTATAAGAAAATAATTATTAAAGGTGTTTTATGAAATGTGTGTACACAAATTATTTTTGAAACCGGACATTTCACGCAATGTGTTTTATCTCCGTTCCCCGGATGATATCGTTGCTATGACGACAACCTTCCTCCCGCAAGGGCAGCAGGGCTGACGGGGGCGATGGGAATTTGCTGTGTGCTCTGCTGTACAGAGAATAGGGGTCACAAAGATCCCAAAATAAAATGAACACTTATTATTAAAATACTGACGAAAATCATTGTTGTTTTGGATTAATTAATTTTATATTAGTTCAGTCTTTACATTTAAATTAATCATTTGAATTTGATGTAAAACATTTATTGTACTCATGTTTTTACATTGTACGTATATTTAAAAAAATGCATGTAATTCAAATGTACAATTTTATTTCTGTAGTTACACATATAATTACACTAATACAATAGTAGCAAAGGGCTTTTCAGTACAACATAAGTACTCTTTTGTGACACAAGTACAAGGTAGTTAAGGCACCTAATATAAAGTTTGACCAAGGTTTTTCTCTTCAGCTTCTGGCTGTCATGTTATACTCTGCCTTTTGTACTGCTGTGGAGGGCTGTACTGAAAGAGTCATTGTTGTGATCAGAACAATTGATGGTGAAGTCACTGCTGGTTTGGCATTGGCAGGAATAACATTGCTCCAAATATGACTATGCCATATCAAGGGTGTAGGTTTGCTTTCGACATTGGTGGGGACCCCCCCCCCCCCCAGCTTACAGAGGTTTTTTTTTATAAAAAAAAAAAATTATAGTATGTTTAACAGACAATAATTACACAATTATTATGATTTAGTGAACCAACAACATCAGCATCAGAGAGCTGGGCGTCTTAAAGGGATAGTTCACCCAAAAATGAAAATCCTGTCGTCATTATTCACTCTCAAGTAGTTCCAAACCTTGTATGAATGTCTTTGTTCTGCTGAACACAAAGGAAGATATTCTGAATAATGTGGGAAACAGAGCAGTTCTGGGGCACCTTTGACTTCCATAGTTATTTTTTTTCTACTGTGGAAGTCAATATGTTTCCATTCAAAAATGTTAATTAAACTTATGCGCAAAACTGGAATCTTGCATAAAACATTTGCGAATAAAGCACCGTTTCCATCCAACGAGTCAAAGAGAACAAAATCGTCACTTCCTGATAAACTGGCACTATATATCACAAAGAGAAGTAGGCGAAGCCACTGATAATAATAATTTTCATATATAATACAGTACTTGTGCAGAAGAAACAATAAATGCGGTCACTGCTTTCGAGGTGGATGCTGCTGTTTGGGAATGTGTCACGGTTCATGGGTCTGTGTGCTCATTCTGTGTTCGTCTATGTGGGTGGAACCGCTCGTTGTGCTTGTCAGCGTTGCCTAGTACCTGACCTGACGAGGAAATCAGAACGGTTACAGGTGTAGCTCGTCTGCACTGCCTATATCTGGCTGGCGTTGCTGTGCTCCGTTGTCAGATCGTTATTTGTCTTGTGGTGTCTAATTCTCTGTGTCAGTCTTCCAGGTCCCGAGGCGGTTCTCGCCTTGTCGCGTTTCAGTGTTCCCTGAAGGGGTGCGGACTAGACTGTATTCTCTGCCCGAGCTGGAGACTCTGCACTGCCGGGTTTACTGCACCTGCACTGCCGATGATATCTGCACCTCCACTGTGTTTTGGAGTCTGCACCTGCACTGCCAGCTTATCTCACCTCCACTGTGTTTTGGAGTTGTCAAATAAAGACTATCTGTTTTCACTCGCAATTGGATCTCGAGCTTTCTGTACCGTGACAGAACGATCTGACCAAGATGGATCCAGCGAGTGCGTCAGAATTAAGAGACTTTTTATCTCGCAGTAACTCACGCATGGATCACCAGGATGAACAGGGGGCTGTCTCTAATCGCGCTATCCAAGCCCTGGTCTCTCAGGTTTCGAAGCTGACCACCCAGTTACAGAGTCTCCAGACCGAGCCTGAACAGCGAACCACTGCGGCTAATTCACCTGCGCCCACTATCCCAGATCAGGCGGACCGTTTCATCGAGCCCCGCCTTCCACCTCCAGCCTTTTATTCTGGTGAGCCCCAGCTATGTCGCTCCTTCCTTGTCAAATGTTCACTCTATATCTCCCTCCAACCATCGTCGTTTCCTACCGAGGAATCGAAGATAGCATTCGTTATCACACTACTCTCTGGACGGGCAGCTCTCTGGGGAACTACCGTTTGGGAGCAGAAACTTCCCTGCTGCACTACGTTTCAGTCATTTTCGGAGGAGATCAGAAAGGTGTTTGATCGGGCGGCTTCGGGCAGAGAGGCGGCTCGTTTTCTGGCGGAGTTACGGCAGGGAGATCGGAGCGTCACTGATTTCTCCATTGAATTCCGCACTTTGGCGGCAGAGTGCCGGTGGAATTCAGAAGCGCAGTGGGATATGTTTTTTCATGGACTTGCTGATTATGTCAAGGACGAGATCTACGCACTGGAGTTACCCACGTCGCTGGATGGTTTGGTCAGTCTGGCTATTCGGGTGGATGCCAGATTACAGCAGAGAGGTCAGCGAGCACGCCGAGCTTCGGCGGACAATAGGCTGGACCACCTGCCTATCCCCTACCGCGACGCAGACATCGGTTTCGCCGAACCAAAACCCATGCAGATGGGCAGACCCCGTCTTTCCCTGGAGGAGAAGCGGAGGCGGCGTAACGAGGGTCTTTGCCTGTATTGCGGAGCTGCTGGGCACATCGCAGCACAGTGTCCCGTAAAAGCCAGAGAGACAGCGGTTAAGGGGTTACTGACGGGTGGGATCACATTGGCTAAATCCTCTCTTGCAGCTACACTTCTCACTGTCAAATTGCAGTGGTCCTCAGTCACCTATGACTGTCAGGCTTTAATTGACTCTGGTGCCGAGGGCAATTTTTTAGACTCTGATCTCGCGGACAGACTTAGACTTCCGGTGATTGCCCTTTCACAGCCCATTGCTGTTCATGCTCTCAATGGTCTGTCTCTTCCTTCCATCACTCACTCTACGGGTCCACTTAGACTCGTCACTTCGGGGAATCACACTGAGACTATTCAGTTTCTTTTAACTGACACTCCCGTTACTCCAGTAGTCCTTGGGCATCCCTGGCTTGTGCTTCATAACCCTCACTTTAATTGGAGTCAGAGTTCCATTCTCTCTTGGAGTGAGGGTTGTCATGCTACTTGTCTGTTGTCTGCTTGTCCTTCTGTGTCTTGTTCTGTGTTTCAGGATGAGCATATGGATCTGTCAAACGTGCCCAGCGAGTACCGCGACCTGAAGGGAGTGTTCAGTAAGTCTCGGGCTGCTTCTCTACCTCCGCATCGTCCCTATGACTGTGCTATAGATTTATTACCAGGTACGTCTCCGCCCAAGGGCAAACTTTATTCGCTTTCCGCCCCGGAGAGGGAGGCCATGGAGAAATATATTTCTGATTCTCTAGCAGCCAAGATCATTCGCCCTTCTTCTTCGCCGGCGGGAGCGGGTTTTTTTTTCGTGAAAAAGAAGGATGGGTCTCTTCGTCCCTGCATCGACTATCGAGGGCTGAATAACATCACGGTGAAGAATACATATCCTTTGCCGTTGATGTCTTCTGCCTTTGAGCGTCTGCAGGGGGCGGTCTTTTTCACGAAATTAGACCTTCGCAACGCATATCATTTGGTTCGCATAAGGGAGGGGGATGAATGGAAGACTGCTTTTAATACCCCCAGGGGGCACTTTGAATATCGCGTTCTTCCTTTTGGGCTTTCCAACGCTCCCGCAGTCTTCCAGGCACTCGTTAATGACGTGTTGAGAGATATGCTAAATCAGTTCATTTATGTCTACCTGGATGACATACTGATATTTTCTCACTCTCTCCAGGAACATGTTCAGCACGTCAGGCGAGTGCTTCAGAGGCTGTTAGAGAATGGGCTTTATGTCAAGGCGGAGAAATGCGTTTTCCATGCACAGTCTGTCCCCTTTTTGGGTTACATTGTGTCAGTCGAGGGGATGCGCATGGATCCGGACAGGGTTCAGGCTGTGGTTGATTGGCCAACTCCAGATTCCCGCAAGGCCCTGCAGAGGTTTCTGGGCTTTGCCAATTTTTACCGGCGTTTTATTCGCAGTTTCAGCCAGCTAGCCGCCCCTTTGACCGCCTTAACCTCCATCAAGACTCCGTTCAGGTGGTCTAGCGCAGCGGAAGCTGCGTTTACCAAACTGAAAGGCTGCTTTGTTTCAGCTCCCATACTCATCGCCCCTGATTCCTCCCGGCAGTTTGTGGTGGAGGTTGACGCGTCGGAGGTGGGGGTTGGTGCCGTTCTATCCCAGCGTTCTTCCTCGGACGACAAGGTGCACCCGTGCGCGTATTTTTCTCACCGTTTGTCTCCCGCTGAACGCAACTATGATATTGGTAATAGAGAACTGCTGGCAGTCAAGCTTGCCTTGGAGGAATGGCGTCATTGGTTAGAAGGTTCGGGGGTTCCTTTTATCGTCTGGACTGATCATAAGAATCTTGAGTACATCAAGTCCGCCAAACGTTTGAACTCTAGGCAGGCCCGGTGGGCTTTATTTTTCGGTCGTTTCGATTTTTCTATTTCTTATCGGCCAGGTTCCAAGAACATCAAGCCCGATGCACTGTCCCGTATTTTCGACCATTCTGATCGCCCGTCTTTTTCCGAGCCCATTGTGCCACAGAAAATTTTTGTTTCTGCGGTCACTTGGGAGATTGAGTCGAAGGTCCGCACGGCCTCGCAAGGGGTAACGCCTCCGTCCGGATGCCCACCGGGTCGTTTGTTTGTGCCAGAGACTTTACGGTCCGACGTCATTCGATGGAGTCATTGTTCCAAGGTGGCTTGTCATCCTGGGGTGAGTCGTACTACGTTTCTTATTAAACAACGGTTCTGGTGGCCGTCTATGGCTCGCGACATACGATGTTTTGTTTTGGCTTGCTCTGTTTGTGCCGTCTCTAAGACTTCTAATCGACCCTCTGCTGGACTCCTTCAGCCGCTGTCGGTTCCGTCGAGACCCTGGTCCCACATTTCGCTAGATTTCGTCACAGGTCTCCCAGCCTCAAGTGGGAACACGGTGGTTTTGACCGTGGTGGACCGGTTCTCGAAGGCTGCCCATTTCATCCCTCTGCCTAAATTACCGTCTGCCAGAGAGACAGCGGTTGCTGTCATTGACCACGTTTTTCGCGTTCATGGTCTCCCGACAGACGTGGTCTCTGACAGGGGGCCTCAGTTTGTCTCTAAATTTTGGAGTGAGTTTTGCCGTTTGCTAGGGGCGACTGTTAGTCTTTCTTCTGGGTATCATCCCCAGAGTAATGGTCAGACAGAGAGAGCCAACCAGGACTTAGAACGTATGTTGCGATGTGTGGTCTCTCAGAATCCGTCCTCTTGGAGCCAGCAGCTCTCATGGGTTGAGTACGCACATAACTCATTACCAGTATCTGGTACGGGCCTGTCTCCGTTTGAGGGTAGCTTAGGGTACCAGCCACCAATTTTTTCCAGTCTGGAATCCGAAGTCGCGGTCCCCTCTGCCCACGCATTTGTCCAGAGGTGTCGACGCACCTGGAGCAGGGCCAGACAGACCCTCCTCCAGGTGGGGGCACGCACCAAGGCCAAGGCTGATCGCCACCGGTCAAGGCCTCCCGTCTATGTCGTCGGTCAAAAAGTGTGGCTTTCATCTAAGAACATTCCTCTCCGTACCGTTTGTAACAAGCTTGCTCCTAAATTCATTGGCCCGTTTACTGTCACCAAGATCATTAGTCCGGTGGCGGTCCGCCTCAAACTCCCTCCAGCGTACAAGAGGATTCATTCCGTTTTTCATGTTTCCAAATTAAAACCTGTTTTTCATGCTCCCATTAATCCGCAAACCCCGGTTCCTCCACCGCCGCGACTCGTAGATGGGGAACCTGTTTATTCGGTCAAGCGTATTCTGGACTCTAGGCGGAGGGGACGCGGATTCCAGTACTTGGTGGACTGGGAGGGTTACGGTCCTGAGGAGAGGAGTTGGGTGCCTGCTAGAGACATATTGGATCACTCTCTTATCGATGATTACAATCGTCAGGTAAGTTCATCTGAGAACGCCAGGAGGCGTTCTTAGGGGAAGGGGTACTGTCACGGTTCATGGGTCTGTGTGCTCATTCTGTGTTCGTCTATGTGGGTGGAACCGCTCGTTGTGCTTGTCAGCGTTGCCTAGTTACCGTGCACCTGACGAGGCAATCAGAACGGTTACAGGTGTAGCTCGTCTGCACTGCCTATATCTGGCTGGCGTTGCTGTGGTCCGTTGTCAGATCGTTATTTGTCTTGTGGTGTCTAATTCTCTGTGTCAGTCTTCCAGGTCCCGAGGCTGTTCTCGCCTTGTCGCGTTTCAGTGTTCCCTGAAGGGGTGCGGACTAGACTGTATTCTCTGCCCGAGCTGGAGACTCTGCACTGCCGGGTTTACTGCACCTGCACTGCCGATGATATCTGCACCTCCACTGTGTTTTGGAGTCTGCACCTGCACTGCCAGCTTATCTCGCCTCCACTGTGTTTTGGAGTTGTAGAATAAAGACTATCTGTTTTTCACTCGCAATTGGATCTCGAGCTTTCTGTACCGTGACAGAATGCAGTCGTGTAAGACAGTAATTATATAGAAATACTTTGACGACAGACCAATAAAGGAATGACCAAAACAACATATAGATGATGTGAATGAGATCGGTCTGCTGCTAGTCAAGTTATCCCGTCTCATAGCGCAAAGTCACATGACTTTTTCGATGCGCATGGAGGAATTTATTCTGTAAATGTGATTCCATCATAGTTTATGTGCATTTTTCCTTATCGGATAAAAAGTTTATCCTACACAATTGCGCGTATACGTTTTTTATGCACATTTTTAATTTATGCGCATCTTGGCGTTTCCATCCGGCATTTTTTTATGCAATATTCCAAAATGCGCATAAAAATAGGTGGATGGAAACATGGTGACCCAAAACAGCATGGTTATACATTTTCTTCAGAATATCTTCCTTTGTGTTTGGCAGAACAAAGATAGCCTTTTCATTCAGGTTTGGAACTACTTGAGGGTGAGTAAATGATGACAGAATTTTCATTTTTGGGTGAACTATACCTTTAATCACACATCACTTTATTTTAATATTAAAATAAATAGTTTTGGACCCAGGATGGTTCTGAAAGAATACTCTGCTGTTGCTGTAGTAACGAAACTCATGCGCATCTGATTGACTGATAAACTGCATGCTCTTATATCATTGTTATTTTTTATTTTGTGGATATTTCAGCAAACAGTTTGATTTGTACAGTCAGTTGAACAACATTAATTTAAAGTTAAAGACTGTCCGCGGTGACTCAGGACGCTGTTCCAAATCGTGTTGCACCACAGAGTGCCACTTACATAGTTTAAAAAAATATATATAATCACATTATATTTGTTCCAAATTATTGATGTTGATGACTCTACCCTAGGCTGAAAGATTGTGAATCTTTCCGCACAACGTTTGTCTTTCTGTCTGTGTGCTTTATGTAGGGAGCTAATAATAGCATAGATTGCACTTTCTCTTTCCGTTTGCTCTGTTTTGTCAAACAAACACCACTTCAAACTCATCGATGCAACTTTGTTCATTCCTTAAGTGGGCTTTTATTGACTGCTTTAGACTTTTAGACAGTCTTGAAATGGGTGCAATACCTGTAATTTATAAATGCGGCTGCGCTTCTCCGGTGTGCGACTACATTACTCATAGCCTATGTATTAAAATGCATCAAAAAATTGGGACATGTTCAAATTGTGAATAAAAAAAGGAATGCTTTTACAAATCACGAAACTATATTTTATTCACAAAGAATTTAGATAACATATCATTTGTGAAAATGAGACAATTTTGAAATTTAGCCAAATTTGCTCAATGGATTCGAGAGCTACAACATTCCAAAAAAGTTGGGACTTGCAATAAGATGCCCGAAAAGTTAAATTACATATTGGTACAGCTAGGACCAATTGCAATATTAAGGTCATTAACATGATTGGGTATAAAAAGATATGACGTCACACAATTCCCCAGCTGCTTTGAAAAATGGAGCAATATCAGAAAGGAGTTTCTGAAAAAATGAAAGAGTTTGAAGTTATCAATCTAAGTGCATAAAATCATTCCAAAGATAGAGAATCTGGAACAATCTCTGTGGTAAAGGGTAAGGCCGAAAACCATTGGATGCCCGTGATCTTCGCCCTTAACGGCACTGCATATTAGGAATGATGTAATGGAATTCAAAATATCAGGAATACTGCTGTGAGTATTGGGTGACAATCCACCGTGCCATTCGCCGTGCCGGCTAAAATCTATAGTCAAAATAGGATATCTAAACATATCCAGGCGCATATTTTCTGCCAAGTCTCATTTAATTTCACTGGAACTGGAAAACTGTCTGTGGTCAGACTAAAATTTGAAGTTCTTTTTGAAAACTGGGACCCATCCCGACTAAAGAGGACAAGGACCCAAGTTGTTAAAGCGCTCAGTCAGAAAGCCTACTCTGATGGTATGGGTTGCTGAGTGCGTGTGCTGGGCAGCTTACACATAGGAAAGGCCATATTAAAGGTATACCCAAGCGAAACAACATTGCTTCCCATAACGTTCTCTTCAAAAACCTTATTTTCCAACATGAATTGCCGACCAATACTGCACCAATTACAACATCATGTGCGTAGAAGATGTACTGAAATGCCAGCCTGCACAGATCTTCAACCTAGAAACATGTGGCGCAAAAAAGTAAGATAACAAAAGAAACCTACAGTAGCAAACAAAGCCTATTAGACAAGAATGGACAACATCTTTGAGCAACTTGTCACCTCAGTCCCCAATGAGACTGTTATAAAAAGAAGAGGGATGCAACAGTGGTAAAATGGCCTTTCCCCCAACTTTTTTGAATGTTTTGATATGAAAATTAAAATCCTTTTTTTCTTAAAATTATACATTTTTCTCTTATATTAAACATTTGATATAACTTTTTTATTCTGAATAAAATATTGAATTTGAAACTTCCATATTGCATTCTGTTTTTATTCACAATTTGAGGTCATTTTTTGGAATCGGGTTTGTATAAAGCGCATCCTTGAGCGTCATTTTCTAACTATTTACTTAACTTGTAGGTAATATCAAGTAGGACGTTCAGAACAGCTGAAATGACAAACTTTTAATTATTGATCAAAATTATTGTAGGGATAGTTTTGTAGTGCTAATTGCTATGGAACCTCCCCTAATTCTAACGCCCCTTGCCATTTATGCGTTATATTAAATTATATTTTGTGTAGTTGTGTGGACACTGTAAATTATACAGTATATCTTCTTTCTAAAATGATGGCAACAGAAAACAAGAAATATTTCCCTTGATCTTTTGACATATAAGAGGTCATTGTATAAAAAGCATCCTGTAAGTTTCAGAACACAAAAGCTTTCTTTGTATAAAAACTTATTTCGAAGCCATTTTCAAAAGCCGCTGTGGAGTATAACTCTGTAATAGTGTGGCTAAAAAGAAGATCGACGTCTGCTTCTACAGCGCTGCCTGTTTAATCCCGCCCACTGATTCACACATATAGTGTAGGTCTATGCAGAAACCAAACGATAATTATGGGTCTGAAGATAACAAGATGCTGTGCAGTCTTTGCATTGCCTTCCTTCTGATCCCAATGTTAGGAAAGAGTGAATGAACTTTGAATATCCAGACATTGAGTCATTAAGAACACGGTTCTTTGTTCGCTTAATTTCGCTGTGAGAAACAATTCTACGCGGGATTTTCAGAAAGATTGAAACTAAAAGACGATGCTGTGCTGACTACATTGGGTCTGACAGTAATGTCGCCAAAACACACAAGTGCGAGTAACTGAGTTTGATTGTCTATTAACCCTTTACGCTTTGCCAAAAACGCCTAAAAAAGGCTGTTATGCTTGTTCGGGCCAATGATATTGCAGGTGTTGGTCTCCTTTGATCGATTCATATGAGTATTTATGTGTTTTTAAAAAAAGAAAAAAATTATTCCTATTTTTTTTGTAATCACATCAGCGTCATTGGGATCATCTGTTACCATTTGAAAACAATATAAGGACGTATCTAATTTATGTCTAGCTTCCAAAAAAATTACACTTGTCAAACATACAATCTGCCACGATTATTAATTTTGGGCAAACAGTATTCAATTTCCCATCCAGCTCTGATGAGGCATACACATTATAGGTTAAAAAAAATGTGTACACTTTTAAAATTACATATATATTTATAATTTATAATCATTTTTTTTCCTATATTTCTATTTCTGGACAGTTTGTGGGTTTTTTCTTATATTGGTGTTAAATATCCCTACTGCCTATGTATGTCTGTACTTCTAAATTCAACAAAAAGTGATGTTTTTTTATGTAAAAATAGTTGAAATCTTGATAACATAACTTTTTTTTTTTGTGGACCTTTACCTGTCACTACTAGGCGTCCGCCGGCAGAACGGCTGGATTCTTAAAGTACAATCGATTGATAAATTTATGTGTTTTAACCTAAATCACATCAACGTCCATCTGGAAGGACAGTTCAAACATACAATCCGACAATTATTCCAGTGCTTTAGGGGGTTAAAAAACAGAAGAAAATAGCCATCTTCTATGTGATGTTTTTTTATGTAAAAATCTTATAAATAAGTGGACCTCAGAGAACAGTACAAAATAAAAAAATTAGGCAGTAACCCCTAAAAGAACCATTTTTAAAGAAGTAATTTTTTGTAATTGTAACGATTAAATATTTAGGTTAAGTAAATTTATGTCTATGAAATTTGTTCACTCCATTTTTTCCCAATATTAGGTGCTTCATAACCCAGGGTTAATGCAGGTAGAACCATACCTTTCAAAAATGTGATACATTACGTAACACAGATTTCATTCTAAAAAGCCCCATTTAATATATTTTGCCTAAAAATATTTCTAGCAAGAAAGCAGGTGACATTCGGTCCTACAAAGCATTATAAAGATAATTATTATGTTAACAACATGACAAAATAATATCATGTTGTGTTATACAGTAATACAGTAGAACTCATACATAATACATAATGTACTGTAATGTATGACACTCAGTTGCTAGCAGTTCTATTCATGACCTCCCTAAGGATTGAGTAAGTACAGTAATAAGTAGTTAAGTAGAAAATGGTTTAGTCATTTCTCAGAAAGATTCAGTTATTACATTAATCCACACAGTTCAACGGAACACACTCATCATATCATCATTGGCTATTACCTCACCAGTGCTTCTAGCAACAGCTTATAATGAGTAGACTTAGTGTATTAAATATTTCAAATTTTCAAAGATTTTATATCTTATATTTGTATCTGAAATTGTTTTTGTTAAATATACAATGTATTAGCATGGACGAATGTAAATAAATTCACTTTGATGTTGATTGGGGTAATGCGTTTCCTCTAGATTACCTTGTGAAACCAATTTTTTTTTGCATTATCCTTTAATTATCCCTAATTATGCCATTTTAAATTATTTTATAATAATCTTTATTAAGATATTTATTTTGATGTGTTGATTGACATACTAAAGCACATGTTATTATAAGTTATGTTATTTGATAGTACATTTAAAGTTGATATGTAAAATGTACTAAATTGCAACTTCATCATAAAATATGTAATTACAAATATATTGAAGTACATGACAGTCAAGTTTCAATAGATATACATTAAACACAACAGTATTATATTTCAAAGACAATAGAGACAACAATAAAAAATATAATTCCTATTAATTGGGTCAAAAAACACAAGTTCATCTAATATGCTTTAAAGGGATAGTTCACCCAAAAATGACAATTATGTCATCATTAACTCGCCCTCAAGTAGTTCCAAACCTGTATGAATGTCTTTGTTCTGCTGAACACAAAGGAAGATATTCTGAAGAAAGTTTGTAACCAGGCTGTTTTGGGGCACCATTGACTTCCATAGTAGGAACAAAAAAATACTATGAAAGTCAATGGTGCCCCAGAACTGCTGTTTCCCACATTCTTCAGAATATCTTCCTTTGTGTTCAGCAGAACAAAGACATTCATACAGGTTTGGAACGACATCAGGGTGAGTAAATGATGACAGAATTTTCAGAATTTTTTGGGTGAACTATCCCTTTAATAAAAATGTACTACAAAATATTTTAACTCAGTTGTAAATAACATGCAGTTAAGTGTCTGAAAATATTACAATCTGTTTGCACTTTTTAGTAGTATGCTAAAATGTACTTCTTTTTGACTTGAGATTTCAATTACGGTCCACAATACATACAATAAACAGTTGAACTTAATAAAATAAGAAGACACTTTCTTGATGAAATCAACTGGAAAATCAAGTAGTAAAAAACCCATATGGAATCAGTGGTGTTCAATAGATATTGAAGCAAAATGGAAGAAATTATGGATTTTTTTCCATTTGAAGTACATTGTATTGTTTGTGTTTGCATGGCAGGTTTTCAGTGAAGACACTGCTAGAGAAGTACACAGCAGAGCCCATCGATGACTCATCTGAGGAGTTCATTAACTTTGCTGCTATTCTGGAACACATCCTCAGCCACCGCTTTAAAGGTAAGAAAGTATTGCATTTTGCATTTATAAGAACATTAGGGATATATTTAAGCCAGTGATGTAAATGAAAGTGATCTCTCACATCATGTCTTTTGCAGGCTCTGGCAGCTGGTTTGATGGTCAGCGCAGTTTTTGGGACTTCATCCGTCTGGCCTGCAGTAAAGTGCCCAATAACTGCATAAGCAGCATTGAGAACATGGAGAACATCAACTCCTCACGAGCAAAGGTGGGAACACAAATATCTGTACTTAAAATAGTTCAATTAGAATGGGTAAATAATTCCAAAATCATGAATGCTTCAATTTAATACACAAACAAAAATCCATTGTACATTTTTGCACCACAGTTATGTAAGATAGAAGTACATTGGAGTACATTAAGTAAGGGTTTGTTCTTAAAGGAATAGTTAACTCAAAAATGAAAAATTCTTAATTTCCATGTTGTTGCAAATATGTATGACTTACTTTTTTCTCTGTGGAACATGAAAGGAGATATATTGAGAAATGTCTCAAAAATTGATATTTTTTTCACATATTGGAAGTCAGCTTTACAATTTTTTTTAGGTTTCCAGCTTAATATCTTTAATATCTTTTTTGTTTTACAAAAGAAGAAAGTCAAACAGATTTAGAATGACATGAAGGTTAATAAAAAAATGACAGAATAAACTATGTTTGAATGAATTTTTTTAGGATTCTATTCATTTATTTGATTGATATAATGAGATAAAAGAGCCTGATGTACATATAAAAATATAATGTAACATGCAGAACTCAAACTAGTATTTTATTTATTGAATTAAAGCTAAAAATATATTGTTATGAACGGTTATGAACTTACAATTGAGAGAAAAAGTGATTCCCATGAAATACTAAAATATGATTGTTTTTGGCACCACCATTATAATTTGACTTTTTAAGTTAATTAAATACCATGACAAAGTACTGTACGTTTTTGTCAGGGTAGTATCTTCTACATTACTGTATTTAATTTTTATAGATACATTTTTTACAAAAAAGTTGTTACAAAAATGTTACAGAATACTCTTAGTACAGGGGAAAATTTCATTTTGGTGAATTGTAAAATTGTAAGGTTTTCTTCAAAAAATATGATTTTGGTGTATGTATGCATATTGATGTTTGATATGGTTTGTAAGATGAAGCTTGCCTTGATTTGTGATTTTTCTGCATCTCTAGGGCAGAGCATGGGTACGGGTTGCACTGATGGAGAAACGGCTGTCTGAATACATCGCCACAGCTTTGCGAGATAGCCGCACCACCAGGTCAGACTGAAAGAGAAAAACTCAATATTAATCAGACTACCAATATGATCCTTTTATGCAGTCATACCCAGTCATCAATATCCAGTGTAAGCATAACAATTGAGACAGCCATTACACTATTGCACTATCGAATACATAAAATGGTGCATCTATAATGTAACTATTCATGTATTGCATGTGTGTGTTTGTCTACAGGAGGTTCTATGATGAAGGTGCCATAATGTTGCGAGAAGAAGCAACTGTTTTGACCGGAATGCTCATCGGACTTGGAGCGATTGACTTCAGGTTAGAGGATGGGTAATGGAAGGGGTAATAAACTGAAGGGGTAATAAAACTACATAGCACACAAGCTATGTTTCAAAACCAACTGAAATGGAACCTCATAAGGGACTGATTTGGATGTTTTACATCGGCAGAAACTCTGCACACCACACTCATGTAATGCATATGATACTTTAATGCAGGTTTTGGAACTGAGCTATAATGTATAATGTAATCAATGTTGCGTAATCCTTGCTGTTCTGTGTTTGTTGTCAGTTTCTGTTTGAAAGGGGAGGCTCTGGATGGGAAGTCTGAGGCTGTTATTGACTACACTCCATATCTGAAATTTACTCAAAGGTGAGGAATATTTATTTCCTACAGTATGACACAGGGGATCTTGCAGAGAATGGGGTCGGCTTTGATGTTTAGATTTTATTTATATCTCTTTATTCTAGGGCTGCATGATTAATCAAATTTTAATCATATTGTTATTGTTCTCTCAATTAATATGCATAATCATTGGAAATATTGTCCCACTGGTTATTTATTCTTAAAAAGTTGTTTTCATTTGACATTTCAGTTAACTTGTGCTGTTAGCATGCTTCCGCATGATTGGGGTTGCCAGATATTATGAGTTTAAATCACCCAATTTCTCTTCCCATTCTTCCCATTGATTTTTGAGAGAAGCCTTTTACAGGTTTACCATTTTTTATAATGTAGAGAGTGTTCAGAGTCAGTTATAACCATTATTGTATGCTAATGGAATGCTTGATATTTATATGGTTTCCTGAAAAAAAATAAAAAAATTATGTTAGTGCTAATACTGTATTATAGTTAGTGGTCAACTGATATCACATCTGATCACATTGTAATATTAATAATGTTTTATTATATAAGAAATACACAGAAATAGTTTAAATGTAGTAAATACAATATTCACTTAATATTCAGAAAAAAAATGAGTTCAGTAAGATTTTGATTTAGTAACTCTTCATGGCTACGTTTTTCAAAAGCATTGCAAGCTTAAGTACATCGTAAACCTATTGAAACCAATGGAGCTACGATCAACTTAGGCTTACGATGCTTTTGGGAAACGCAGCCTAGACAGATTCAGCAAGTTTTTTGTTAAACTGATTCAAACTGATGAGTCATGTGACATTTTGACCTGGTCAGCGCTGGTCAAATTGACTAAAATCAAGTATTCCACTGAGTGCTGCTGCTCTGTTGCCAGAGCAATGAGATGTTGTGTTGTGTGTGGTTCAGTTATGATTATCTTAGTGACGATGAGGACGGACAGAGTGTGGACAGCAGTAACAGTGATGAAAGTGTTGAGCATCCATACATCCCTCTGGTCACTGATGAGGAGAGCTGGAGGAACAAGTGCCGCAAGATGGAGCAGAGGTTCAAGATCGTCAATGCGCAAAAGGTTAAACACCACACACGGGCACACACAGAACAATACAAGATTTACTTTAGTGGGTACGTAACGTAATGCAATGTAATGAATGTGTCATGTGCATTTGTATTATTTGTTCAGGGGTACCTTGAGGAGCTGGTAAGGCTGCGGGAATCTCAGCTGAAGAATGTGGAGATGGAGAATAAGAAACTAACAGCTGGACTAGAAGAACTGCAGCTGCAAAGCCAGAAAGAAAAGAGAGAACTGGAGAATGTCATACTGGAGCTGCAGGAACAAATGTGAGAGAAACATACCCACATACCACTGATTCTTAAGATATGGGAAGTTTATGGCATTCATTTTAGATTAATTTGGTCAGACATGGTGAATTTGGTGAAACATTCTGCTTCCACTTTTCCTATGAATAATTCAATATATAAACTGTCAGATTAAAAACATGTACTGTCAAAACAAATATGAAAAAACATTCATATTAATGAATGAATGAATAGATAGTATAATAAAGAATAGAGATTTCATATTCACTTATTTCGAGTTCACATTGCAAGATTTTAGCCCCGATTTTCACTCGCCAACAGGTTTTGTGAAATCGCCTACAAATGCCCGAAATCGGAGGCAAATCGGTGCTTGTTCACGCGAATGACAGTCACGCAGTGTGAATTATCAAAAATACGATCTTAGAGAATTGCTGAAGCATCGCCAACGCCCGCGAAATATTTGGCTTGCTAAATATCGGGACCTGTCGGTGATTCAAAATTTTCTGACTGAAAAATACATCGGCGAAGATCTACAGCCAATGAGAGAGCAAGATACAGTGCAGCTGGAAATTCGGGAAATACCTTTTTTCTTCATTTTTTATTATTATTTTTAAGCAATTAGCCATGTAAAAACAACGGGGTAATATCTATAAATTTTTGCGTTAGAATGTAGTGAACAGGTGCATAAAGAAATATATATACACTGCCGCTCAAAAGTTTGGGATCAGTAAGATTTTGAATTAGGGGTCGACCGATTATCGGCCTGGCCGATTATCGGCGCCGATATTAAGCATTTTTACGATTATCGATATCGGCCATTTTCAAAACAGATTTGCCGATATATTTATTTAATTATTTTTTTTATTTATTATGCAAACAATCATACTATTTACAGGTGACATTATTTATTGGTGAATAAATAATACAGGTGAAATTATTTAATTTTTAAATGCACTATTTGGCTCCGATGCAGCCTGTCTGAGCTCAACACTCTGTGGCCTAGAGCAATCTCCGCCCACCGCTCATCTGATATGTAGGGAGTCACGAGTCCGACCAATCAACGCGGAAAACTGAAGGCAGTCTCACACCGAAAGCACTTGCTAACTGGAGCTGCGTCAGTGATCACGCATCAGTTGTCTCTCAAAGGTAAGGCAGCAGCAGACGTTGCTGAAGTTGCAATAAATCACAATCCACTACACTGAAGTTGCAAAACACCTCAATATAACCTATGATGTCCGCGATGCGGAAAATGCGGGCGGAATCGCGGAATGCAGTCATATAATGGAATTTACCGTATAACGCGGAATGTCATGGAATTTGTCGAAGTTTGGATGAATTAATCAAAAGTAGGTCAGTACACTTAAATCGACTCGCGCTATGGACTAGTATCTATAAATATTAAGCTGCAAAAACACTATTTAAATATGAATCCTGCATGTTCTGCATCTCTGTTAATGAATGACACAGACGTGCGGTTTCATTTACTGCACACATACATACTGAAGCGCGTGCTGCTCGCGGTGTTTTCAGCATCTGCCGTCTCACTAAATGAGGACATAAATACATGAACAACATCCCCAGAACTGCTCGGAGAGTCACTTCATGAGCATTTGACCGTTTCATTTGAGTAAAACGATCGTCATATCATATATACATAGGCTACAGAAACTTAAAAGGTCCTCATGGCAACCTGTCAAAATATAAGTTCGGTTTAGCCGAATATATTACTGTGGTGCAGTAGAATATACGTAATACAACTACAACAATTATTACAACTTTTGTTGAGAATAATCACACAATTCTTCCATGTTTTAATTTTAATAGTAAACTCATTTGTTTGCCAAAAATAAAGTTTAACTCTCATTTGATTAAAAGATTGGATTGGGACTACTAATTGTTGCCCATTTTATTAGCTTATAAAACTTCAGGGAGCTATTACATTTATTTTCCATTATTTGTTCATTTGTTGCTTGTTGTTTACTTTAAGTTTTACAAAATGTTTACAGAATGCTTCTGGGTGATCCCTGCACTTATGTTATTATTAATATTATTAATATTACTGTTTATTTAATGTTGTTGTTATTAACAGTTTTCAGAATTAAAGACATGTTTAAAAGCATTTAAAGAACGTTTTTTTGTCAGAGCTCTTGTTATTATTAATTTTGGCATTCATTTTTATTTTTACACCAGACACATATATCGGTTCAAAATATCGGTTATCGGTCTACTTGATCTGTAATAATCGGTATCGGCATCGGCCCTGAAAAACACATATCGGTCGACCCCTAATTTGAATGTTTTATAAAGAAGTTTCTTTTTTAGAAGTTTGAAGTTATTTTGTAAAATATTATTGCAATTTTAAATTATTTAAATATACTTTAAAATATAATTTAGTTCTGTCTTCAGTGTCACATGATCCTTCAAAAATCATTCTAATATGGTGATTTATAATCAATGTTGAAAACCGTTGTGCTGCTTCATATTTTTTGGGGGACCTGTGATATTTTTTTTAGGATTCTTTGATTAATAAAAAGTTAAAAAGAATAGCATTTATAAAAAAAAAAAACTATTGTGTTACAATATACAATGCTATTCAAACGTTTGGGGTCAGTACAATTTTTTCTTTCTTTCTTTCTTTTTTGGTTTTTAATAAATTAATACTTTTATTCATGAGGGATGTGTTAAATGAATAAAAAGTCATAGTAAAGACTTATATTGTTAGAAAAGATTTCTATTTTGAACAAATGCTGCTCTTTTTAACTTTGTATTCATCAAAGAATCAAAGAAAAAAGTATCACATGTTCCAAAAAACAACATGAAGCAGCACTGTTGAACAGTTTCAACACTCATATAATAAATCACCATATTAGAATGATTTCTGAAGGATCGTGTGACACTGAAGAGTGAAGACTGGAGTAATGATGCTGAAAATTAGAAATTGCAATAAGATTTCACGATATTACAGTTTTTTCTGTATTTTTGATCGAATATATACAGCCTTGATGAGCAGAAGAGAGTCCCTTAAAAAACATACAAATTACAAATTACTGATCCCAAACTTTTTAGCGGCAGTGTATATATATATACATATATAATACAAAAATTAAATTAAACATAAAAGAGATTTATTGAAAAAAAAATCATCACTTTGAGCGCTTTTGTATAAGAAATAAACTCATTTTAAAGACACATTTTTTTTTATCTTCACACACTTTGGCCTAAATATCCACTATTTTTTTATATATATTTTGTTACCTTGAAAGGCTTTGTCTTCATAACAGGGAAATTAGTTTGGCTGTAAAGCTCAGACAACTTGTAAATTAGTAAAAAACCAACATGATAAAGAATCGTGATATGATATTTTGGCCATATAGCCCTGCCCTACTCAGAGAGCTTTCAATGCCCTATAGGTGTGAGGGCCCTCTCCACAAATTAAATGTTTTATATTCAGTTATGTTACAGGGCAGAGGAATAGCAATCATTTCAGAAGTGAGGGGGACAGAAATGTCAAATGTAGTAATAATAATAATAAGTATTATAATATTTATGTATGTATAATTGACAAAACAATTATCGCTTTTTTAATTGGCTAAGAAATAAAATATACTGCTGGACAATAATAACATCATATGCTATGAAGCGTTTTAGCACTAAAACTAGCTCCTAAATCTGTGAAACATTAGGAGTAGTGAAGAGGACTTCAAAGTCACTAAGACCAACTCACATCTATCCTAAAATGGCTGTTGTCGGCAATCTGCCTCGAAATGTAAACATTTTAGAAACATTTGACGATAATGAGCTTTTAAAAAGGTATCGTCTTTAGGCTTTGGAGGTTATCCCTACTCCAAATTTACCTTTGATTATATCCTTTTCATTAACCAGTTGGGCAAGAAGTTACAGCTGTTCTTGCATCCAGTTTGGTTTTCTTTTACGTTTGCATGTCTTACTATCAGCCATAATTATTCTACTCTGTTAATTAAAAGGCAGTTTATATACATCAGCTACGAGAAGCATACATGTAAGAGACTGTCAATTAGCCAAGGGCAGTTCTAGACCCTTTTTAGGTGGCTTCAGCCTCCCTAAAGATGAAATCCTAGAACCGCCCCTGCAAATTAGATGAACATATATTTGTTTAATTAGTGACACTTAGCCTGCATGTTAAAATCTTGATTTGAATGTGGCAGTTAACATTATTTTTTAAACCTTTATTTGCCCTACAATATTTCTATGAATAAATCTCTGACAGGGACCCCTATCAGCTAATTACTGTGTGCATATTTAATCAGCATGCTGACGTCATCTATAGCAACAAGGTCAACTCTGCCCTTACTCTTAGATTAAGACTTCTCTCTATTCCTTAGTAAAAGTTTGTCTCAGCAGCTTTGTGAATAGGTTTTAAGAAAAAACTCTTAGCTAAAAACTTTTCCTGCTATTTAGGAGAACTCTTAGTGCTAAGATAAAATGTTTTGTGAATACTGCCCAGTACTCTTGCTGCATACAAAGCCACAACATGTTAAATCCCAGCTATCCTTCCATTACCAAAACATACCTTTTTATGTGCTGATGACAGACAATGATTAACAGACATTCACTGGAATCTGTACATAAATCTATACATTCTTAAAATTAAAGATTAAAAGATAAAGATCTTTTAAAATTAAAGATTTTAAAAAGAGAGATTCCTGGGCCCATATTCATGAAAAATCTTAGTGCTAAGAGTTGCTCCTATTAAGAAAGTTCTTAGAAATATGGGTGTTTCCTCTTAGAATTAAAGAAAAGATCCTAGTAAAGAAATAAGCAATTCAGAAAGCATCTTAAAGGGATAGATCACCCAAAAATGAAAATTTGATGTTTATCTGCTTACCCCCAGGGCATCCAAGATGTAGGTGACTTTGTTTCTTCAGTAGAACAATGCAAGTCAATGGGCACAGAATTAAACATGCAAAAAAACATGCACAAACAAGTAAAAAAACATGCACACACAAATTCAAATTGAATTCTCGTGATGATACATTGATGTCCTAAGACACGAAACGATCGGTTTGTGCGAGAAACTGAACAGTATTTATATATTTTTGTTTACCTCTGATACAGGCAATATCCAACTGCCCTGAGCTCATTCCCAACATCCGGCGCGTGACGCATCAATGGCTCTGGAACATAGATATGTATATACATAGATATATACGTAGATCCTTGCGTATCACAGCCCATAGAAACAGTCGCTAATGAGGAATCTATGTATATATATTTGCCAGATCACGTTACGCGTTTCTTAGGACATCAATGTATGGTCATGAGCAGCAGGGTTTAATTTGGATTTGTCTGTGCATGTTTTTTTTACTCTCAAAGATTCTGTTCCCATTGACTTCCAATATATGACTGACAGACTGCAACGGTTTGAGTTAAAAATCTTAGATTGTGTTCTACTGAAGAAACAAAGTCACCTACATCTTGGATACCCTGGGGCAGGAGTCGGCACCCCGCGGCTCGCGAGCCGCATGCTGCTCTTTCACCCCTCTGCGGTGGCTCTCTGTAGCGCGGGTGTACAATACGCGGGGGAGGTGTCCCCCCGACTTTTAACTCTTACCCTGCACTTTTTCTAAGTCAACTGTGTTAAAGTAGGGGTTTTCAAGGGCCAATGTGAGTAAATCTAAATTTAAATTAAAAGAGAAAAGATATTCAGGTCGTTTTGGATACATTTGTATTCGTATCCAAAATGATGTGAACATAACGGAGCGTTGAACACTCACACGCGCTGTATGTTTCATTCATTCTCGAAACCAGAGGGCGCTCTCGCGCAGAAAGTCCAAAACGGACTCATATGAGAAGTAATAGTAAAGTTTGACAGGCATCCCGCTATCGCTGTAGCTAAGCTGAATAACAACCATAAAACTTAACTGATGAAACGTGAAGACGATATGGTTTATGTGTTTTTCAAGTCTTCTCCAGGTAATAAATATGAATGATACAGTGGTAATCGACAGCATTAATTACAGTACAGAAGCTATACAATATACAATACAAGACAAGGGTCACCCTGGACCACAAAACCAGTCGTAAGTGTCAATTTTACAAAATTACGATTTATACTTCATATGAAAGCTGAATAAAGAAGCTTTCCATTGGTGTGTGGTTTGTTAGGATCGGACAACATTTGGCAGATATACAACTATTTGAAACTCTGGAATCTGAGAGTGCAAAAAAATCAAAATCGCTTTTAAAGTTGCCCAAATAAAGTTCTTGGCAATGCATATTACTAATCACAAATGAAGTTTGGATATATTTACGGTTCAAAATAACTTCATGGAACACGATCTTTACTTAATATCCTGATTTTTGGCATAAAATATAAATCGATCATTTTGACCCATATAATGTATTGTTGGCTATTGCTACAAACATACACCAGCGACTTAAGACTGCTTTTCTGCTACAGGGTCACATATATTTTCTGCCTTATTCTGTGAAAAAAATGGATAAAAATAAAAGTGTTTGTAGTATATATATATATATATATATACTGATTGTATAATCATAGCCATATGATGTTATTATTGTCCAGCAGTATATTTTATTTCTTAGCCAATTAAAAAAGAGATAATTGTTTTGTCAATTATACATACATAAATATTATAATACTTATAAAAATTATTATTATTACTACATTTGATATTTCTGTCCCCCTCACTTCTGAAATGATTGCTATTCCTCTGCCCTGTAACATAACTGAATATAAAACTTTAGCTATATGCCGTGTTATCTTTATTTGGGCATCAAATATTTTGTGGCTCCACGTGAATTTTATTCGGTAGGAAAGGGGCCAAAATGGCTCTTTTGACGTTGAAGGTTGCAGACCCCTGCCCTGGGGGTAAGCAGATAAACATCAAATTTTCGTTTTTGGGTGAACTGTCCCTTTAACCCTTAAAAGAGGTCTTTAGGTCTGAAATTGTTAGGAGTATTTAGGAGGACTTTTATTAAGAGTCTTAAGAGTTTCTTTAGCAGTGGAGAAAATGGATGAAGAATGGACATGAAGAGGAATGTGTTGCACACAATGCATGACAGTGAGTTAATAAAACGCTACACATTAGATTGTGCAGGGATCATGTTTGTGACCGATCTTATTAGAGACAAGCTAACACCTCCGACACCGCGCAGAAATGCCATAGTGCCAGAAATGGATGTAATCTCTACATTAACTACATCAGAGGTTCTCAATTCCAGTCCTCGCGCCCCCCCGCTCTGCATATTTTGCATGTCTCTCTTTGTTAACACACCTGATTCAGATAATCAGCTTGTTAGAAGTGCGCTCCATGCATGAACAGTGTTCCGATTGACATGCTCCCTACACAGGGTCCATTGCTCCCTACTCCCTGAGCAGGGGAAATCCGCTGAAGTTTACTTTATTTCGGAACATTCATTCATGGATTTGCGCTGCGCAACGTCTCCACGCACGGACGAGTGTGACATCATATACCTCTGTAAATATATACAATTTTAATTCACGTCTTGCACACTTCAATGCACTTTGAATGGAATATATACGTTCGCTTCGAACTGGAATCATGGCGGAATATCCTGTGATGTCCACTTCGCAGGGCACTTACGTTCGAATAGAACAAACATCTGAAGCGATAAGAGTAACATACGAAATATGCAGAGCGTGGGGGACGCGAGGACTGGAATTGAGAACCGCTGAACTACATTAACATATTTAGCAACTGGAAAAATGCAACTATGCAGCAGTGATTATTTGGGTCTGTCACAACCTTCTATAAGCAAAGTGATCACTGCTGCATAGTTGCATTTTGTGCTGTTACAAACAATAACAGCACGTTCAGAACCTTATTGTGTCGCTGTACATTTCCTATAAAATATATTAAGTATGACAGCATGGTAAATAAAAAAATAAAGAATATATACATATATGATGTGTGTGTGTGTGTGTGTGTGTGTGTGTGTGTGTGTGTGTGTGTGTGTGTGTGTGTGTGTGTGTGTGTGTGTGTGTGTGTGTGTGTGTGTGTGTGTGTGTGTGTGTGTGTGTGTGTGTGTGTGTGTGTGTGTGTGTGTGTGTGTGTGTGTGTGTGTGTGTGTGAGAGGGAGAGAGAGAGAGAGAGAGAAATAGAGAGAGAGAGAGAATAAGTAAAACAGGAAAAAGTATGACTGTAATTTTAAAGTGAAGGCTTATAATAGACCCTACTCTTAAAAGCGCTCTTTTATTTCCTTCTTGGGGTCAGCCCAGCTAAGTTAAGCTAAGTTAAACTTGCTTTCTGGAATACACCCCTGGCTTTCATTGGTTGAGTGTTGTTGTGTTGCTAGTATTTGTTGTAGCATGTGGCTTGTGAGGCTTTTCATTGGCTGCATACCTTCCAGAAAGAGATACATATCAGAAAAACATCTCTGATATATTACCCATATTATGGGTTATGAAATTTTCATATTTTGGTTTTGGGAGTCCCCAACAACAGGTTGAAATGCATGCAAGGTAATGAAACACTTTCATTGTCTTATAATATGCATTTATTTTTACCTTATTTGCTCAATGACTCCCAAACGATTTGCTCAACGATTCATTTTTCCAAACCCCTACTTTGCGTTAAGCTAATCTCCGGTGATTGGTCCGATTGGTCAATTTAATTTAAAGCAGTGTTTGTGAGCGCAGTGCTGCTTTGTGTACAGCAGTTACTGGGAAACAGCTATTTTTACCGCTCCAAAAGTGGCACCTAGTGGCAAAAAATGAATTTGCATTTTCATTCAGACAACATGAAAATCTAATTTTTCCAGGTCTGCGTGCAACAAGTGGGCGGGCAATACTGTTTCATGTTGACGTCAACATGAAACGGCTTGGGATTCCTTTTAAAAACGACTCGTTTCAATGATTCAGTTGAGTCTTTCGTTTGAGAGACAATAACTTTATACATGGTGCACTTTCAGATTTAAAACTTTGCATGATGTTTTCATTCACTAAGAGCTGTGTTACACACTGCATGAAAGGTCATTTTCAAAAATTAGTAATAAATTAATTTAAACAGGTAACTTCATTACTTATTGCACTATTAAAATTAACTGAACACAACAATGCAATATTTATAAGGAACTATGCTAGTTTACTTACACCACATACAAGTCTATCAAATGGATTTGAACACATTCTGAACTATTCTTGCAACAAACATTCATGTTACAGTTTTACATTGCGTGTTATTTGTCGTCATGTTTGCTTGTTTTAGGGTGTGAAATATTTGTCCGTCAGGTTGTGTCCTCCACATTAGTTCAGTGTTACTCGGGAGTCCCAGGTTCATCAGCTTTTGCTGCAACTGTGGACAAACAGAACCATCAAGCGTTTGTGCTTATAGTCATCTTAAACATGTCATTCAAGCATTTGCATTACTTTAACACAGGCTAAATATTATAAAATGCAAAGACACATAAAATAACATATACCTTTGTTACAAAACCACTGTGTATTATTTGACACTGACCTGTTGTAAAATGGTGCTGTTAAAATCACTGACGTTAAGGTTCAGTGGTGACTGCATGTTTATTCTCAGTATTTGAATCTTCTTTGCTACAGGGATTGAAATATTCAAATCAGTCATTTGCAACAGTAAATTGTCTTTGTCCTAACCCTCAATGGGACATCATCATTTATAAATGACACTAAGAAAATTGCAATTAAAATACAAAATGAATGCTCAACCAACAAAATTTATTTTAGTGATGTCATATGACATCCCCTTCAACCAGTAATTAACATTAAAATGTATTTGCCATTTGTTTCATTTTTGGTAACAAAGTAGTAAAGGAGACATTAGCACATGTTAGGTCTCATGCTCTCAAGTCTCCATAGTGAGCTCATTTTAGACTAGAAAATACAGTACACTTTAGAATAGAGAACAAAGGTACAACTTTTCCCTCAATAAATTCCTAATTTGCTGCTTATTAGTTAGTAAGGTAGTTGTTAAGTTTAAGTATTGGCTAGTATTGTAGATTTAGAATAAGGTCATGTAAAATAAGGCATTATTATGTGCTTAATTACTACTAATAAATGGCTAATATTCTAGTAATATGCATGCTAATAAGCAACTAGTTAAGAGACCTTAAAATAAATTGTTACCGAAAATACATATAAATTCAAGTTATAAAAAATATAGTTGTACATCCAAATGTGTTTTCTAAAGTTTTTTTATTATTATTTTTAATGCACTTTTATAAAAAACAATAACTCCGAGACCAAACAATCTGAGCATCACGCATAACTGACAAAGTCCTTTTATGGGATGCATATTTTGTGTAGCACTAGCCAGCATTGACAGGCAGTATAATAGCCTTTATGCATGTTTTAGGTTAATTTTTGTAAGATTTTTGGAAGACGAAGAGACAAATCTGTACTTATTTCAGAAGGTATTGATGATAGGGATAGGAGTGCATCAGAAAATCAGGTTATAATAATAATAATTTGTTACATTTATATAGCGCATTTCTAGGCACTCAAAGCGCTTTACATACAAGGGGGGAATCTAAATATTTTATAGTAACTAAAATAGTTGTTGAGGAACAAGGAGGATATAAGCAATGAGGGTGAGGGCAGTGATGAAGAATAGGTTGTTGTGGAAGTCAGGCATTTGGGTGCATTATCGTATGGCAGTTTGAAAGATGTGATCCATACAACAACCAGTGGTCAGGAAAGATGCCAATGTCTATTGGCATTACTATTTTGACAGATAGGGATACTCTAATGATGACTGAACAAGTCAAAATCTACTTAAGTGTGGAATGTGTGGGGTACACTGATAAAGAAGTATCTTGTTGACCTTCACTTGTGCTGAGATAATTGATTTGAAATGTCAAGATGAAACACAATGTTAAAGTTGTTTTAATGCTTTTGAAACTGCAATTTCAATGAAATTGCATCTGAATTTGAGACATTAGACATTTTCACATGAGTTCCAAATCAAATATAGCAGCAGAAGAAGAAATTGAATGTTCATAAAGATATCTTAATGATTTTTGAAAGAGTACAGCTTTTTCACTTCTTTTCAGATAGTGAAAAAAGCATTTGATTGTGTGTTAAGTTTCAGACAATTTGCTAAAAATAATTAACTTTAATGGGACAAAGTCAGTTATAAATGACGGAACCCTAAAAAAGGTCAAAGGTCATATGTAGAAAACATATTTTGGAAAATGATTTTACTCATAAATATGTGTCAAATATAAAGTCAAATTTTTTTTTCAAGCTGTGAATTCACAATTAGTCCCATAGGATCATATACACATCAGCAAACAAAGAGGTTTTCTTACCAGTGCTACAGACATATCTGAGTTTAAATGAGCATGATACATCATTCCATTGTGCATTCAACACATACAGTTGTGCACAATATTCTTTTCCTTGGAAATTATTGGGTTCCGAGAACTTCCAAGCCCTGAACACGGAGCTACTCTGATCTGACCATTTCCAGGTGTTTCTGTATAAACCGATGTAAGCTGAATCCACATTTTGGTCACTGAGCAGCAGCTGTAGTTTTGTGTTCTCATCTTGGTTTTCTATTGTAGCCAAATCAGTGTGATACAGTCTGCAGTAGTTTAAAGCATCACTCCAACTTTTGTTCTCTTGGATTAAGATAGTTGTATTCGTTGTGGCTGTGGGCATATAATTCATTTAGAAATTATATTTGTTTAGTTATTTTTGAATATGTGTATTTATATCTATGTATATATTAGTTAAGTTAGAAAAGTACATTCAATTACCATTATAACACAAGACAAAATAAGGCTCTTCACATGGCTGATCAGTCCAAAATCCTGTATAAGATAAAATAGCGCAAGCCTCGTTTGATTGATAACTGTCTGGATCGTTTTCTGCCCAGTCGGTGTATGTCATGTTTTTTTCATCATTGGACCATCTCCAGCTGTAGCGATCATCATACAATCCTATCCAAACACTTCCAGTGTAACCTCCGCTCACCAGAGTTTCAACGACTTGGTCGTGTTCCTCCTTGTTGTCAAATGTTGCTAAATCATTGTAGTATTTTCTGCAGTAATATTGCGCCTCAGTCCAGTTCTTGAACTCATTGATGATGTAATAACGATGAGAAAAGCACCATTGAAGATGCACAAATCCTTGAAAAATATACAGTGAAACTTCTCAGTGTTGTTCTAGTCAATGTAAGGATTGCAAGGAAGTGTGGTTTAATATATTTTTTAAACTTAAATGTGAAACACAAATAAACAAACACATTTTTAAACTTACCTACTAACAGTGCTGTAAGAAACATCCTGTGTACAAACTCCTTTTGTGATGGATTGGGAATTATATATTTAATTTAAAAACACAAAACAACAAACATTAGGTCTTATGAAAAACAATGATGGCAATGATGAAAATATATGCCAGGCAAAAGTAATAATAATAATATCACTTGACATATGTTGTTGCTGCTTCCAGTGTGAGGCTTTAAAAGCCACACTGATAGACTTGCAAATGTTTCTTTTCTTATTTCTTCCCCCTAGAACCAACCACAGTCCTTGATTCTGCCTTAAAGATCCTCCCCTTCTATTTTTTTTTTAGTTTATTTGCACAAATATATAAAATATATAATAAAACAAAATAGCACAATCCATATTCTGTGCAGGGAGAGGCAGAAAACCCAAAAGCAACCACCTAAACAATAAAGAAAACTTCTAAGCTAACTTTAACCCTATCGTGCCAGGATATACCAACCCTACCAGTCCATGGTGTAATAGTACACTGCATTCTGAGTTATCAAATAACCACCCATTAGCCAAAAATCAGCTCATGAAAAAGTGAAAATTCCTGAAAAATATTTTGTCATGTGATCTCCACATGGCAGCCACTGTAACTGGACTACCCTAATATAGATTAATCTTTTCACGGTAATTGATGTGTATAATAAATTAGCATCAGCAACCTATTTGACCTGGATACATCTGATTTGACTTAAAAGGGATTATGTAAGAACCATGTGCAACATTTACTTAACAAAATCTGTCCATGCATCAAGTGAGTTGATTTGCATGAATTTGGTTAAATCCTGTTAAGCTTAGTAGTGTAAGGGAAACAGGTCAATTTAGCTCAAAGGAAAGCATTTATAATTTTATAGTGAATTTGAACAGAATCATTGTTTTACGGCCAGCAACGAGCCGTATAACATCAACTCTGCACTGGATATTAAAATCCTAAATATAGTGAAAACACTATTAATTAGCACAGTAACAAGATCGGCAGTTTAAGACATTAACTTGTAAGCACAAAACACAAGATACTTCTCTTTTCAATATAAATAATTGGATAAATATTGGATAAATCTAAGACATGTAAACTAATCTAACACATAATCACACACACACACACTCACACATTCACACAAGTTGCAGGAAGGGTGAAAGTGAGGAAATAATGAGTTTAAGAGAATGAAAATGTGAAATCCCAAGTTTATAGCAATATGTGCAATTGCATAGACCCGAACAACCATCAATTACTTAATTAATCCTCGCATTGAGTTCCTCAATGAGGTTAAAATTTATATTAAATGCACCAGTTCAGCTAGAATCTGGGTTTGTACTTGCGTTGCCTTTGTGTTAAGGTATTGCCTTTTGTCATCGTCTTTGCAGAAAGGGGGGTTTCCCAATGTTACTGATTGGCTGAAATTCAGAAGTCGTTGAAGTGATGTCTTGGGAAGCCAATGGTTGGGCGTTGGCTGAGGATGCGAAGTTGTGGTCTGGTTGAAGTTTTGAAGCGGTCACTCTCAAAGTGAACTCGGAGACAGGAAACTCTCAACGGAAAGAAAATAAAATTAAGTAAAAGAATAAAAGGATGTAACGAGACTAGGTGTTTTTTCTTCTCATCGTGGTGTTAAGTAAGTAGCAGTGGGCGTGAACAGCCTGATTTGAGAAAGGGTATTTTAAAATAGTAATTTAAAATAAACCACTGGGTTGATTTTTATCATTATAGGATGGATGTGTACACACACTTCCAACACACATTTACAGTATCTCACAGAAAGGAGTACACCCTTTAAATTTTTGTACATATTTTATTATATATTTCCATGTGACAACACTGAAGAAATTACACTTTGCTACGATGTAAAGTAGTGAGTGTACAGCTTGTGTAACAGTGTAAATTTGCTGTCCTCTCAAAATAACTCAACACACAGCCATTAATGTCTAAACTGCTTGCCACAAAAGTGAGTACACCCCTAAGTGAAAATGTCCAAATTGGGCCCAAAATGTCAATATTTTGTGTGGCCACCATTATTTTCCAGCACAGCCTTAACCCTCTTGGGCATGGCGTTCACCAGAGCTTCACAGATTGCCACTGGAGTCCTCTTCCACACCTCCATGACGACATCACGGAGCTGGTGGGTGTTAGAGACCTTGCACTCTTCCACCTTCCGTTTTAGGATGTCCCACAGATGCTCAATAGGGTTTAGGTCTGGAGTAGGGCTGCAACTAACGATTATTTTGATAATCGATTAGTTGGCCGATTATTCTTTCGATTAATCGGATTAAAAATATTTTATTTTATTGACAAAAAACACACTATTCCACATTCTGCTCAATGTCCTTCAAACAAACTGAATGCTATGAAAACATACAGTGCTTAATTTATTAAACCACCTGTCATAAAGAGAAAACTAATATTTTAGGAATCTGTCAAAAATTGTTTAAATCTAAAAATGTTAGTCATTTATTGGGCAAATTACATACAGAAACAACTAATTAGTATTTATAATAACAAAAATGGCCTCATAACAGCTTGCATTCTTGCTTGCATTGTTTATGTACTTTTTGACTGTAATTGGGTATCTGATAGAGCCCTGAAAGCCTGTCGGTACCCGGGTTCAGGCCATTTTTTTTTTTGACAGATCGGGCTCAGGCTCATTTAGCTTCTCACCTTTTATTGTGCCCAAATACGCGCACACCACACATGTACTGTATGAAATATTGTTATAATAATTATATTATAAATATTATACATCGCCTATGCAATAGGCAAGTACGCAATGTATATACTCATGCATTAGCATACAGGTGACAGTTGACCATGCAGAGCATCAGGGAGAAGTTGGAGCGTGGGGAGTTACTAAAAGTTCCCAATGCTTTGGGAAAAGCTGCATTTTAGCAGAGTTTTGTCTGTATTGATATTTGTGGGCATGATTGACGGTAGTGTTTATGTTTGAGGCATATAGTAAAAGTTTATCTCTTAGTAACGTGTGTGTGTGTTTGTGTGTAGCAGAGACAGCACGCGTCAGAGAACGCGCGTCAGAGAGCTTAAAGTGATATTGATGTTGGTCTTGGGTCGGCATGAATGTGTTCGGGGGAAATTTTATATTAATATTAATAAACTAGTGTTTTCTAAGTCGGTGTCGCAAGGATGAAGTTGCAGATCCCGACTTGCATTCTCCTCATTAGACCCGCCTTTAATAAATGCATCTACGGATTATGATTATAATGAAATAGTTTTTGTTTTCTATATGTTTTATTTCGTTAAGTACTAATTTAAAGCTTTCTATAGATATATTTATCATGTCTAAATTGATCAAACACGCTATGACCAGCTCACTGTCTGCCGCTGGCTGCTAGCTACTTTAAAAAACAAAAACATACATTTAACGAATAAAAAAATGCTCCAAATGTTTTTCTAAATTGCCTTAATAAAATAACAAAACGAAATACAACCACTTTGCCATTTCATACAAAACTGAAGTATTCTAATTGCTGAAACAGTATAGTATAAGCTATTTTGGGAGAAGGGAAAAATAAAATACGGGCTCGGGTCGGACTCGGGCTGGTAACTATGATAAGCTGTCGGACACGGGCCGGGCTAGGGCCTGAGCATCTCGGGCCAGGGCCAGGCTAGGGCCTTTCTTTCATAGATATCAGCAATAATTATATTATAGCATTAGAAATAGCCTACTACTGTTATTAAAGAGCTTACGCATTTTGGAGGCCTAACCAATACAGAAAGCTAAAACATGATTTTGGTAATCACCAATGCTGTTAGTTTAGAGCAGCAGTGGCACAAACCTTACATAATTTGTTAAAAACCTTACATAAATTTGTTTTAATAAATGTGTTAAGCATTGTATATAGTGATTCGTACACAGTGAAGCATTGTATAAAAATGTAAATAATAATAAAGATAATAAAGACTCAGTGTTAACCAACAGGTGAGGAATGTTCTGCAGGAACACACGTTCACTTTGATCACAGTCAAGTCTCTATCTTCCTGCTGACGAAAGTTATTACAAAAAGAAAGTAAATTTTTGACATGCAATTCCCTTTTCTACCAGTAGAGGTAAAATGGAAGGTTGTGAAAGATGTCCACTGTCCCCCTCTCTTGATTGACACTGGTCTCATGTCTATAGGCCCTTTAACTAAAATGCTATTACAAAAACACCGCCCAGTGAGCTATAGCAAAAAACGAAGAAAACTTGCACTTTCCCCACGGTTCCTTACTGAAAGCTCCGCAGAGAGCGAGCTCTCCCGGCTTGATGCACATTGAGACGGCTTGTGCGGGCTAGTGCTTATTACATCGAGCGAAATCTATGAAAAAGAAGGCTGTGAAACATGATCAACTTTGCCCTTTTGGCGGTCACACTGTTTAGAATTTTTTTGGGGCAAGTTGATTTGGAGTTATTGCCGTTTATCGCTGAATGTGTCACGAATATCGAAAACAAAACCAACTTAACACCGCTCTCTGTGTTAAGTAAGTGTACTTATTGCACATCTTATTCTTCTTTATTTTTTCTTTTTTTTTTTTTTTTTTCTTTTTTACCTATATTTATGTATATTCTCTTGTGTTGTGTTACAATATTTTGCACTGTCCATTGAGCGAACCTGACCTGACTTACATTTCACTACTGATTATATTCTGTATAATTGAGTATGTGACGAATAAAACCTCGAATCACTCACATGTTGTCCCAAACCTGTATTACTTTCTTTCTTGTGCTGAACACAAAAGAAGATATTTTGAAGAATGTGGGTAACCAAACAGTTGCTGGTCCACATTGAATTTGATAGTAGGGTAAAATCATATGAAAGTCACTGTTGACCAGCAACTGTTTGGTTTTCCACGTTCCTTAAAATAGCATTTATGTTCAGCAGAAGAAAGAAACCTCATTCAGGTTTAAAACTAATTTTGAGTGAGTAAATGATGGTATAAATATAAAACACTATGACAGAATTGACAGACAGATGACAGAATATTTATTCTTTAATGTTAAAACAACAAAACGCAAAGAGAGAAAAAACATAATAATACAGCTGTTTTAATAGGAATCAATCTATATAGAGTTTTACTGTTATATTTGTTCATTCAATTTCTTGAATGCTCCGGCTAAAAACACATATTGTACCTGAAAATAAAGCACTGTTTGTTTTATTTGTATATTATCTGTATTTGTAATGTCTATCTTTGTTCTTATTTTTAATAACAAAGATTTTATCGCCCACCCCTAATTGGGCCCAATTTGGACATTTTCACTTAGGCGTGTGCTCACTTTTGTGGCCAGCGGTTTAGACATTAATAGCTGTGTGTTAAGTTATTTTGAGGGGACAGCAAATTTACACTGTTATACTAGCTGTACACTCACTACTTTACATTGTAGCAAAGTGTCATTTCTTCAGTGTTGTCACATTAATAGGTATAATAAAATATTTACAAAAATGTGAGGGGTGTACTCACTTCTGTGAGATACTGTATGTTCAAAAAAATTTTTTCATCCGATGACCCCTTTAAATTGGCTGATACGCTCTTATATCCTACAGTAGAATACTGAAGAAATACACATTTTGCTATTAAGATAGCAGATAACTAAATAGGAAAGCTACTTTATTTGCTAATGACCTAAAATCAATGTGTTTTTGTTTTACTTTGCTTTTTCATTCAAAAGCTGACATGTACATAAACACTCTTATGGGGCGGGGGGGTCCCGCAGCGCACGCGGGCTTGCCAACATCACAATTGGGCCCCTGGCGATGAATAAACGCGTCCAGTGTAGGCAGGCTTTAGCTGTTGCGGCGAGCGTGGCACGTCTGGTGTAGACACGGTGTTACTCACCTATCGAGAAGAAACAAAGCAACCTCGGTGTCCGATCGCAGGCCTTCCGCTCCTTGAATTCTCTCCAGCGCTGGAAAGCTGATCCGATCCAATATTTACACGTGTCCTACTTCTTGCCTTCCGCAGAAGTTTTCCTCTTTTATTTTTTTATCCGCAATCTCTATCTTTCTGTCACTCAGCTCGGCTGTTCAATGAAGGCACTCTCCTCCATATCATGAGTAGATAGGCCCCTTACTGCTGATTGGCTACAAGTTTATTTTGGTACTCGACCCCGACTCAGTGTTCTAAAACGTTTTTGAAAAATTGCTTACCCTGCCTTTAATGGCACAGATCTAATAAATAATTAAATTGTCTAGGGATGTCAGATTTTTTTTGTGCCCCTGATCCGATCCGATCTGAGTCATTGGATATTGAGTATCTGCCGATACCATGTCACAATCCGATACTTGTATATTCCTAGTGTTTGATGCACAATCCAAGTACATTAAAGTTATTAAATAAGATGACCAGACATGTCACTTCCCAGGGACACGTTCTGCACAAGATTTCTAAATAGCTTAAAATAACCAGGTGTTGGTTGTTTGCTGAATGATATCAAAGTACCACGAGAGCTATAGAGAGCATAGCAGATGGCTCCATACTCTCGAATCGCTCTCGCTGTACTTTGGTGTCATTCAACCTTTGATTGGCGCAGCGCAAACAACCAACACCTGGTTATTTTAGGCAATTTAGAAATCCTGGGCAAAACATGTCCACAGGAAGAGGTATGTATACATATATAAGATACACTCTCTCTCTGTGTATACATTATCTGCTCATACTTTATAAAGCCATTGGTAGAATATGAGACTACTGATCTAAACTTGTATTTTATATATACGATAAGCAAAATAATTGCAACATAAAAGATAAAAAAGTAGAGATAAGAGAAAGCATGAAGCTTGCGGTGTCAGATTGACAGTCTGTCAGTCAAATCCGAAGTAAGATGGGGAATAGCATAGGGTTGGAGATTGTAAACCAGTGTTAATTTTTTATTTAGTCTTAATCTTTGTCTTGAAATGAAAATGCTTAATAGTCTTAGTCACATTTGAGTCTTTCATAGTTTTAGTCTAGTTTTAGTCGACGAAAAGTCATTGCTTTTTTGTAAACTTTTAGTCATTACTTTTAGTCAAACTGCAGTTACCAACATTTATTTTGGTAAATATTTTATATGTAGTATTAGAGCTGGCTCGATACCACTTTTTCAGAACCGATACCGATCTGATACCAAAAATTCTGAGTATCTGCCGATATCGATATCGATCCGATACGGCACAGTTTTTTTAAATCAGTGTAGAATTTCTATATCTCAGTGTGTATTGACCCGCTCATCACTCTTTTGTGTTTTACACACAATCTACTAAATATAGACAACTTTACTGTAAAAAAACAACAAACAACAATAAAAATTCTATGATAAAAAACAAAAAAAACAACAACAAATGAATGGATATGTAATTATAATCTATGACAAAAATACGTTTATAAACTAGGTTAGTGGTTAATTCGGTAGCAAAATTTACTCTAGAAAAATCATGAGTGCACAATATTTTTATAAAATCTAAAATTTGTGAAAAAATGTTTTGTTGGGGAACAAAGAAAAGTGTATAAGTGTAGGACTGAATCTTGTAAAAAATTATAATACGAAAGGCTCCAATACAGAGCGGAATAAAGCACTTATGCGCATCCCGTGTGCAGAATGGTGCGCTTGAAGCAACACTGAGTCACAGAGCGCAGGCCCACAGCACTTATGAGCGTCCTGTGCGCAGAATGATGTGCTTGAAGCAACACTGAGTCACAGCGAGCAGGCGAAAAGCGCTTATGAGCATCCTGTGCGCAGAATGATGCGCTTGAAGCAACACTGAGTCACAGCGCACAGGCATCAAAGCGCTTATGACCATCCTGTGCGCAGAATGATGTGCTTGAAGCAACACTAGCTGCGTTTCCATTCACCTATTTTATGCGCATTTTAGAATATCGCATAAAAAACTCTGGATGGAAACGGCAAGATGCGCATAAATTATAAAAATGCGCATAAAAAACATATGCGCACATTTGAGTAGGATAAACTTTTTATCGGGTAAGAAAAGATGCGCATAAACTACGATGTAAACACATTTACCGAATAAATCCCTCCATGCGCATCAAAAAGTAATGTGACTTTGCGCTTTGCGAGATGGGATAACTTGACTAACCAGCGGGCCGATCTCCTTCATAACATATATAAGTTGTTATGGTAATTATGAAAAGCCTGAGTAAAGTCTGTCGTCAAAGTATTTCTGTATAACGTTAATTGTCTTACACGACTGCGTTCCCAAACTGCTGGCATCCAGCTCCGAACGCAGCAGCATTTATTGTGTTACGTCTGCTTGCTCTGAGGTGACGATTTTGTTCTCTTTGACTCGTTGGATGGAAACGGTGCTTTATTCGCATATGTTTTATGCGATATTCCAGTTTTGCGCAGAAGTTAAATTTGAATCTTTGTAAACAAAAAGTAGCCAGGATGAACTCTTCACGTTTTTACAGAGTTGATGTAGGCGTTTACATGTCGCGCGTCTCACGTGGATGTTTAGAATTTGAAAAGCGCGATCGTCTCATGGGCATGATCGCATTAGAGATAGTGGGCCTCATTTACGAAACAAACGTACGACCGAAAATTGGGCGAACGGTCGTTTCTACGCAAAACTTGGAATTTATCAATATGGACGTGAGCGTTGGCTACGATCAAATCTCAGGTCTGAGCTCGTGTACGCAAGTTTTTGAGTTAGCCTGAACTTGCGTGCAGCATAGAGAATTTCAAAGAATTGTATAATGAAAGCATTTTGTTCATTTAGATTATTTTCCTAAACTGACAAACGAAGCATTTGTTCCCCTTTCTTTCATGGCTTAAGCTTTATATGCGCAAATAGCAGCATAAACAACAGACCATGAGGAATCACACTTCGTCGTATATATCACGCACATGCAGAGCTTCTGTGAATGGAGAAAAACAGAAATTATAAAAGAAATAAAACAAATAGGGCTACACAAAATATATTTCTCTTAATTAACAGATTAACAAAAGAAAAGAAATACAGTGCAACAAGTATAGGCCACTTTCGTTTTTGTGACACTTTAATGCATTTTATTTGTTTTCTTTATATCTTTAGTTTTAAAAAGTTAACTGATCAGTGATCACAAGGTGCCTAACATGCACACACACAACATTTCAGCGTTACTAACTTGATATTTTAGCCATTAATCAAACTAAAATGCAGTCAACTAAACATAAAAGGTACACTGTAAAATCAGCGTGCAGCACCGAAACAAACGTTTTTGCGCATGTGAAGGGCGATATTTTATGTAGATATTGGAACACAAGTACAAAGCCTTGTTTACATCATAGATAATAGTTTAGCAACCAAATGTTACATGGCAAAATATTTAAACATTTTGATGTCGAATGAGAGAGGGTTGTGAGCCCAATGCCATTTATTTTCGCTTTAATAAATTCATTCATTTTAATATAAAATGTAATAGCTACTCGTTTTTTCATTCTTGTTCTGTAATACCGTTAAATTTAAAGGGTTTGTTGTGGATACCATACAGATTATAGCTAAATAATCTGTATGGTGTTTATAATGTTTATAAATGTTTCGTTATATTTACTGGTATTTAATATACATATAAATTAATTCCATTGTTTGCAATTGTAAGGTTAAAGGGTGTTTTTAGAGTAAGATCAATTTCTCTTTCATGAGATTACTTCCTCTTTTTGGCCGGGTTATGTTTCTCTGTGTCGTAAACTCTAGGGGCGAGACTTCTAAACCGGGGTGTTTTTAGGGGCGTGATATTCAAATTATGATTGTTTTCAGCCACCACATTTATCAATGTACGATCTTTCATACGATGGGATTGGCGGCATACGAATGTTTCATAAATCACACGTGAACTCTGTCGTAAGTTGATTTGTGCGCTCGGATCTGCGCTCGTTTCTATGTTAGATTGATAAATGAAACCCAATAAGTTTAGACAGGAAAAAATGGACATTGCGTTGGATTCATACAGATTACTTTATCAGAGAATATTTGTTTTGAGCGTGACTTCATTTAAAAGTGGACATTTTAAGCATTCTATACATATATTTATCATGTCTTTGAGGCAAATATTCGCTGAGATTCAGGTTGTTTTATTTACGTATCTGTGAAGAGAGGTGACAGAGGCCGAGACGGCAGAGAACGCACCCTGTTTGTTTTCTTTATTTTACAAAAGCACATGTTTTGTTGTTATTATGACTTGACACAAATAAAAGTAAACCCTTTGCAGTTTCAAACGATACCTTGTTCTTATCTGTAAGATAAAAATTACGGAGTATTTTTAGTCCTTTTCGCGGTCATCAAGAAAATATGAGACAGATCGCGTCGGTGCGGGCTTCGACCCCAGAGGTTTAAGTCTTTGTGGCGCTTTTCATTGCCATTTGGGATGACCCGAGAGGGTTAAAGGGATACTCCACCCCAAAATCATAATTTGTAATTTTTCACTTACCCTCATGTCGTTCCAAATGCATGAAAGCTTCGTTCGTCTTCGGAACAGAATTTAAGATATTTTTAATAAGAACCGGGAGGCTTGTCCCATTGACTGCCAAGAAAATTACACTGTCAAGGTCGAGAAAATCATCGCCAGTATAAGCCATCTGCCATCAGTGGTTCAACCATAATGTTATGAAGTGACGAGAATACTTTTTGTATGGAAATAAAATAGAAATGCACCGATTGACCAGCCAGAGATCGGAATCGGACGATTTCTCGCATGACCGGCCCGGATCGGTGACCGGCCGGTCAGTCTCCCGTCTTGCCGATTCCGAACCGATCATTTTATTGCCTGCGGTGCAGGCAGAGACGTCACAGCCACGCGCACACTCACAGTAGATATCACAGTCGCGAGTATACATGTCGTTTCGCGTGAGAATGATTCTAATTTTAATGGCATTCAGTGTAAACGGCGATTGATAATATATTTATGTCGTGCCAGATGAGGCTTGAACAGCCTGAGTGAGTGTGTGAGAGAGACAGCACACACAAAGTAACTCTCAGTAATGTATGGATGCATACTGCAGTAGAAAAATAAATAAAAGAGATTTACAAAATATGATTTTGGTAAACAACATTAGACGGCCATGATGTTTCCCTGAATTACAATATCAGCACGATTGCGATGTGACACTGATTTTATACAGTAGAATTTCAATAAAAAAGAGGTTGAAATTAAGTGACTTAGATTTTAGACTGAATATTGACTGTTTTTGCTAAATTTCACTGATGAAAATAGTTGTGATCAAAGCCACAGCAGAACTGTTGTTTGTCTCTGAGCAACACACAGCGGTGTTTCGTCACTGAATGAATCCACGTTTGAACGAATCGAGTGAGTCAATTGATTCAGTGGTCCATTCATAACGACAGCCAATTGACTTGTTTCTGAATGAATCAGCCGTTTGAATGAATCGGTTGAATTAATTAATACATGACTCGCTCATTAAAAATTTGCTGCCGCCTACTGGTGGTATAGTTATATTTAAAAGTATCATTGCATTTTTTTCAACATTTATTTGTATGTTTAAAAAAATATGTAAAACATTAATCTTATAAAATTATTTATGCATTTGAAATGTTGCAGTGTAAATGCATTTATGGCACCTCAGCTTCATCAAACAGTCTGTGTAAATACATCTAATACCACTTCAGATGCAGCTGTTTCCTCAGCAGTGGAAAGATAGAGTTTGTTAATACTAACTTCATTTGAATGGTAACAACTCTTCAGTTTCTTATTATGCTAACGGAATTAATTGAAACAAAGTAAGAATTTGATGTGAAAGATGACACATTTATTAAGGTTAGGGGAAAGAAATGACCATTTATAAACAAACTATTTCTTCCCCTTTCCAGTAACAGAGCACTTTATTTTGAGAGTTGTTTAAGTGAGAGAAAATCTGTAAATTAGTCCAGATTGGGGTAATTGTAATTGTTTTATAATTTATTTTATTATGTAAATATTTTTTTAGTTGATATTTGCATAGAGATTTGTTTGTATATGCTGTCAATTATAGTTCTTAGAAAGAACCATCGGCAGATCAGACTTCCAAAAAATCGGAAATCGGATTCGGCCAAGAAAATTGCAATCGTTTAATCTCTAAAATAAAACAAAAATAACAACTTTATTCAACATTTAGGCTCCGTAATGTCTCCCCTGTGTCAGGGTAGGGCCATTTTGGAGATTATCCCCTGGATGCTAAATGCGTACAGTCTTCTGTATCAGCCTCTCTATCACGGTGCCTTTTTGTGAAGTCTGTTAATGTTTTACCTTCTTTTTGATATCATCTGTGAAATTGAAAGCGTTTGGCTATCAGTATTGGTTTTGGCTTGAAATGCAGCAACAATGTTTCAGTCATTTCTTTATATATCAGATCAGTCACTTTCCTTGTTTGACTCAAATTATTCAGTAGTCCATACTCTGTGGGACCCAAGACACTCAGAAACATGTACACAAAATCATTGCCATTTTGCTGTCACTTTTTGTTGTTTATAACCTCCGTGCAATCCAGATTTTTTATTTTTTTTATTCCTGTTTATTTTCTCTCAAAACTGTTTTCTTGTACTTGCAATTTCTTCACGAAGTAGCCACGGCTACCCCTAGATGCCACTCTTCTGCTTTTCTGGAGCTGCAGCCTGACTAATCTCCACCATCACACTATGTGATCCGTTGCAGACTTTCAGTTTCTTTAAAAACTGGCAAACTATTTCTGTAGTATTGAACACTCACTTACACATTAACTACTATCACTTTGCTTCTCTGTGGAATCAATGTCCTTGTCGCCACTGTAGTATTTTTATGGGAGAAAAGACAGAGAGACATGAAACTATAAGATATGCCGTCTTTGTTAACTTCCTTAGCCTGGGGCTAAACAACTCACAGTGCATGAGCATAATAAAAATACCATAACACATGTAACAGTTGCACTAATAGTAAACCACATGCTGGATATGGCAAACCCCGGTTTAAATGCATACACGAGACTGCTTATTTAATTTAACCCGTTCTCATATCTGTTACTATTAGCGTGTCCACGGAGCAGTTACATGCTCTAGACTGCATTTTGCTCCAGCTGTATAAACACAGATGCGTAAATGCTGCTGCTAATATGGTTAAAATACATTTGTAAATTACTTATTAGTTATCAACAAACACCTTTATTAACCCTCTACAAAGGTAACCTTAATGTAGTGTTACCATGTTATCCTTATAGAAAACGTGCACAGTTCGTAATAAGACAATCACCTTAATGCATTGTTTATTATAAACATGCAGTTATGAATTATATTAAGAAGGTCCTAAATAGAAATTAACGACATAACAATGATCTCCGAGACTGTTATTTTAAGCTGCATTCGTCGTGAAATAGCACATTATTAGGAAAGGTGATTTGTAAAGATTAATTAAAAAACTCACTTTTTCTGGAGGTGAAGCTGGATCACGAACAGTTGGTACTGATCCATCCTTCAGGAACAACTTTTTAGCAAAACCTGCTTTGTACTAACCCTAGTTTACAAAGCAGTGTGCATGGTGTAAAATTATTTGTGCAAACATAAATGCATTTAGGTGGATCCGGGGGTGCATTCCCTTCAAAAACAAAAGTAATCCACTGCGTCTTCAGCAGCTCAGATATCGGGAGTAAATGTTGACTTCTATGTTCATTATTGCATCCAACAACAGAACACCTCAATCGCTTAAGAGGCCTTTTTGTCTTCACCTGCTCTGGCGTCGAAACCATGCCGGACTGTTTACAGCTCACTCAAGGCGGGTCTATGCTAAAACACCAGTGTCTGTCTACAGTTGTGGGAGGGGCCTGTGCAAAGTGGCGTCAATTTGCCCAGAATATGTGAACGGCTTGCTCTGAGAAAGTGCTTATGATTTGTGGGGATTTTTGAAAAGCACTGGGTTGTTTTTTATTATTAAAGGGTGGTTGTGTACACACACTGCCAATACATATTTAAGTTATAACACCATGTAAAAGTGAATTTTTCATCCAATGTCCCCTTTAAGGACCAATTCTCACTGTTGCTTATTAGCATGCATATTACTAGCATATTGGCTGTTTATTAGTGCTAATGTCTTATTCTACATGACCATAGCTGTACCCCATACCTAAACGTAACAATTACATTACTATTAATATGCCTCAAATTAGGAGTTTATTGAGGCAAAAGTCAGTTTATAGTCAGTTAATAGTGATAATTAAATGTATAAATATAAATAAAATGTCTTTACTATTCATGTGACTGTTTACATTTCATAATTATGTCATTAAATTTTACTACTACTACATCTCACCAGAGCCTTACTGAATTCAGAATAGGTTGTTTAGAAAGATCACATTCAGAATGACAGAAAACTTTGATTTTTCCTTACTATTTAATATAAATATCTGACCACGTTTAACTAAAAACATGGTTTCTTTTAAAGATTTATTTTTAAAGTATTATAATTGTTTAATTATATGATGTATTGATTTATGGTCTGAGAACAGATGATTTCAGGGGTTGTGAAGGATGATGTAATGCCATATTTGTAATAAAATAAGAGTAAATAGACTGAAAAATGGTAACTAAGTCCACTAAAACTGCTTCATATTAGTAATGGCTGCTAAAACTGTGGCACATACAGTATCGGAGAATCTGTGACACACACTTACCCACTAATAACATACAATGTTTTTGTCTTTAACTGTATCACAGGACAAGTCTGATTCCAGGTGAATCACATCCACTCTCTAAGGATTTGTCAATCCCTCTTGTTAACCAATGGCCATCACTGCAAAACTACAACAACCAGGAGGACAGGAAACTGTACCACAGGTGAGAAGAGGCTCTCTTTTAAGTGGACCATTAGCTTACTCAAAATCCCAGGCATTAGCCAAACAACTGGCTTTTTGAAGTTTGTGTTGCATCTAAAATGTGATACAAATTCAACGGCAAAATACACTTGTGCTGTGGGTCTGTTGTTGTATTTTAGGGGTAGTTTCCCCAGCCCGGAGCCACATATAAGCCTAACCACAGACTCTCAGAGGACGGAAAGGAAACAGAATGGAAAAGCCTGGTGCACAGCAGGTACAGCTTAAAATCCACCCACAACAAGCTTATTGTGGTACTGTAGGTTTGTTTTGACTTAGCTGTCTAGTCCAAGCTGGTTTTGGTGGTTGATCAATTGAGCTACTAGCTGTAAGATGGTTAAGCAGGTTTTTGAAGCATGGTAGCTAGTTTGTGTCATGAAACAGAAACTCAAGACCCAATTGCGAGTGAAATAGATAGTCTTTATTAGACAACTTCAGAACTCAACAACAGTAGACGTGCAGAATCCGGTAGTGCAGAGTCTCCAGCACAGGTAGAGAATCACTCCGACCAGTCCTCACCCTCAGGAATCAAGAGCAGCAAGCAGGCGAAAACGGACTCAGGAACTAGAAAGACTGACAGAGAGCAAGACAGGACATGAGCAACAACGATTTGACAACACACCACAGAAACGCCAGTCAGATATAGGCAGTGCAGACGAGCTACACATGTACACAACTGGGCAATGCTGACAAGCACAACGAGCGGAACCACACACACACACACATAGAAATGAGCACACGGATCCATGAACCGTGACAGTTTGTTGCTGGACCAAGATGGTGTACCAGCATGGGTATTTGCCCAAAAGTCTTAACGGACACCACCAAGCATACACACCAGCCGACGTTTGGCCGTCGGGCACTTTTTGTCGTGGCCGACTAAGTTTTCTCAGTGTGTTCACTGAATTGGTCTCGTCGCTTGTTAGTTGTCCTCGCGGCTTGTTTTCGGCGATGAGTTGACGGCGTCACGGATTGATCTCGTCGGTCAGTTGGCTGTTCACTAATGCCTGAGAAAAAAGAGTTCCATGGTTTCACCCATGCGCGAGAAAAAAAGAGTTATTTTTCGCGGCCATTCTTTTTCTTCCCAAGGAAGACCAAGGGCTTTCCTCGTATTTTTCCGGCCGCTTCTTCTTTTCCCTCTTCCACAAGCAGAAGACCAAGGGCTGACAATAGTGCATTTCCGCAAAGTGTATCCGTCTGTGGTGAGCATTCTGTGCTGCTTTTTCAAATATCACCTTTGTTTTGTTTTGTATTTGTGCTGCTTTTTCAGTCTTCCGGTTTCCAGTTTGATGTTTTGTAATCAAACAAGACTATTCACCTGCCTTTCCGGTTTTTCCAGTAAACAAACACAGACTGGGTGTGGTATTGCCACCTGCTGGTACGAAAGGGATTTGGTGGTCAGGGCACTGGGTGTGAACTTGGCCGTCGGGTGTCGAGACGCTGCCGACCGGCCGACTTGGTGTGTCAGGGCTTTTGTGCACTATTCGTCGCGTCGCTGTAAGCCTTTAAGGACAGACACCTCAGATGAGTTGCACTAGTTTACACTTTATTTTAGGCTTTTGGTGTGTACAGCCTTTAACGTAAATACACATTTAAGACAGACACCTCAGCATGAGTAATATTAATTAACATGTTACACTTTATTTTTAGTGTCCTTGTTAGGGTTTGCTTAGGGTTACATACACATTTAAGCATAATATTAATTAACATTTTATTGTTATTATAATAAATTATGTATTTATTGTTATTATAATAAGTACATGTAACCTGTAACGCCTGTTTAACACATACTCCGTTTGCAGTGTGTTTGCGGTGCGTATATTTTTCTGCACCCATGTTAACGGATCAGAGCGTTCACACTGCACATGGTTGCAGTCCTGCAGTGCGTTCCAGGAGCGGTGCGTCTGCAGCAGTGCAGCTATCGTTCCCGCACCGAGTCTATTTTTGCTGTGCGGCACGCGCTGAATTAAATAACAGCTCTTTGATCGCGGTAAATTTAACATGGGTTAATATGTGGATTAACCCACATTAATGTATTAATTTCACAATAAATAGATATAATTAAAGTCTACCGTGTTTCACAGGCTTTTTGGCTAGGTTTAAAACAAATAAAAGTGCACTTTCAGAGCTCTTTAAGACCAGCGGGACTGTTTTTAATAAATATTTAAATGTATAAGGCATGAGAGCTGACTGTTTCTGTCAGTGGTAAGTTTGAATGTAAAATATTTGTGATAGCGTAACACAACGTTGGCTATATGCTGTGTTTAAATGTTTCCACTTGCTTGAGCAACTTAATATACAAATCTATGGCCGAATGTATTTATACGTTGTTTATATTAATTGAGTTTAAACGTGAATATGTCTATGAAAGATTGTGTAACTGTACTGTGATAAAACAGGATCACAATGCTGAAAAAGTACTTTCAGTATAGGCTAACAACGTTTGGATTTGAAATAAAAATAATGGATAAATGTTGTGTTTGTGGTAAACAGCCGCGGATCAGGAGCGGACTGCAAACGTGTCCTGTGTGAAAGCACAATGAGTCCGTGCTGCTTCTGCACATCATACGTAACGCACACGGACTGCATATGCACTGCAGACGGAGCATGTGTGAAACAGGCGTAACAAAACACCTCAAAATAAAGTGTTACCCAGTACCCTTTCAAAAGATACACCGTTGTACCTTATATACTTCCTGAAGGGTGCATTTTAGTACCTTAAAGGTACATATTTGTACTTACAGTGTACATATTAGTACTTTTTGTAAAGGCACTGCCCAGTGGCAGCTTTTGTAAGTTATTTTCTGAGAGTGTTTTTTTTTCAACATCCGCATAATATTATATGGTCAAGATGGCGCCGAGGATGGCAGCCGTGTTGCGTGCTCCGGGAAAACTTTGCAGTTTTTCGTATGTTTTATTTGTTTTTTTGTTGTTTTACGTGTTAGATGTTGTTAGTGTAACTGTCTACGATAGAGACACGCTTTTGAACATTGGTTCCTCCGTCGCGCAACGCAAACCGGACTTTGAGTTTTTGAATGCCGGTGGACTGTTCACAGACACGGCATCAGAGCCCTTTGTGTGGGTTGCGAAATCGAGGAGACGCCGACGACGCCGAAAAAGGGGAAAAAGAGCTGGCGTTCTCGTCAGACTGAGACGCCGAGCTTTCCGACCTCCTCTTCCAACCATTTTACTGGCCAACGTTCAGTCACTGGATAATAAACTCTGCGAACTGCGGGCGCGCATCTCATACCAACGAGAAACGAGGGACTGCTGCGTTATTTGTCTCACAGAAACCTGGATGTCTGCAATGATTCCAGACTCAGCCATCGAGCTCACGGGCTTCTCCGTGCATCGCGCGGACAGAACGAGAGAGCTCACAGGGAAAAGCAGAGGTGGAGGTGTTTGTTTCTATATCAACAACTCGTGGTGCGATGAAAGGAACATACACTCTATTAAATCCTTCTGCTCCCCTGATCTGGAATTTCATACGCTTCTGTGTCGACCATTCTGGCTACCGAGGGAATTTACAGCCGTCATAATCACGGCTGTTTATATACCTCCTCAAGCCAACACAGACCAGGCACTCAGGGAACTGTACAGGAATATAAGTGAGCAGGAAACCGCGAACCCAGATGCAGCTTTGTTGTCACAGGGGACTTTAATAAAGCCAACTTCAGAACAATAGCTCCAAAATACTTTCAACACGTCACCATCAACACGCGTGGAGATCGTACACTCGACCACTGTTACTCCCCCTTCCGGGACGCATACAAGTCCCTCCCCCACCCACCTTTCGGCAAATCGGATCATTCTTCCGTTCTGCTCCTGCCTGCTTATAGGCAGAAACTGAAGCGTGAAGCACCCGCCCTCAGGACAGTCCAGTGCTGGTCGGACCAATCGGACGCTATACTACAAGACTGTTTTGATCACGTGGATTGGGACATATTCCGCGCGGCGTCTGATGACGACATAGAGGCGTATTCAGATACGGTCACGTGTTTCATCAAGAAGTGTATAGATGATGTAGTTCCGACCAAAACAATCCGCATCTACCCCAACCAAAAACCGTGGATTAACAGCGATGTTCGATCAGCCCTGTCAGCGCGGACATCTGCCTTTAAATCCGGGAACTCTGACGATCGGAAACAAGCCAGTTACGATCTCAGGAGATCCATCAAAGTAGCCAAACGAACATATAAAAACAGAGTTGAAGAACATTTCAACAACAATAACCCAAGAAGCATGTGGCAGGGTATCAACAACATCACAGGCTTTAAAGGGAATAAACCAGCTACTGTGAACATTGCCGCCTCTCTACCGGACGAGCTCAACACCTTTTATGCTCGGTTCGAAGCTGATAACACCGCCCACACAGAGAGCGCTGCCGCGGCTGCTGCAGAAGAGGTCAGTCCACTCACGCTTTCTGTCGCGGACGTAACCCGATCCTTTAAACGGGTGAACATCCGTAAAGCCGTAGGCCCAGATGGTATACCAGGCCGTGTGCTCAAAGCATGCGCTTTCCAGCTAGCCGGGTTTTTACAGACATTTTCAATCTGTCCCTCTCTCTGTCTGTGGTTCCCTCATGCTTAAAAAAATCAACCATTGTGCCCATACCGAAGAAAAATAAAATCACATGCTTGAATGACTGGAGGCCCGTTGCTCTGACACCCATCTTCAGCAAGTGTTTTGAGAAGCTCGTCAGAGAACACATCTGCTCTGTGCTGCCTGCTTCACTGGACCCACTACAATTTGCATACCGCAGTAACCGTTCCACAGACGATGCTATTGCCTTCACACTGCACACTGCTCTCTCCCACCTGGAAAATAAGAACACCTATGTGAGGATGCTGTTCGTGGATTATAGTTCAGCATTTAACACCATAGTGCCTGCCACACTGGTTGCGAAGCTCCAGACTCTAGGACTGAACAGATCTCTGTGCAGCTGGATCCTGGACTTCCTGACAGGCAGAAGTCAGGTGGTCAGAATGGGCAACAACACATCATCTCCCCTGATCCTCAACACTGGTGCACCGCAGGGTTGCGTCCTCAGCCCACTCCTGTACTCCCTGTACACACACGACTGTACAGCAACACACAGCTCCAATGTCATCGTCAAATTTGCTGATGACACAACGGTGATAGGCCTGATCACCGACAACGATGAGACGGCCTACAGAGAGGAGGTGAGCACCCTGGCTAAATGGTGTCAGGAGAACCACCTCTCACTCAACATCGACAAGACAAGGAGCTGGTGGTGGATTACAGGAGACAGAGCAGAGAACACACACCCATCACCATCGACAAGACACCTGTGGAGCGGGTGAGTAGCTTTAAGTTCCTCGGCGTTCACATCACCGAGGATCTCACATGGTCTGCTCACACAGATGCAGTGCTGAAGAAGGCACATCAGCGTCTCTTCTTCCTGAGACGGCTGAGGAAGTTTGGAATGAGCCCCAGAATCCTCAGATCCTTCTACACCTGCACTGTGGAGAGCATCCTGACCGGCTGTATCACCGCCTGGTTTGGAAACAGCACCGCTGGCAACCGCAGGGCTCTGCAAAGGGTCGTGCGAACTGCCCGCCACATTGTTGGAGGTGAGCTTCCCTCCCTCCAGGATATCTACACCAGGCGGTGTACAAGGAAAGCCCGGAGGATTATCAAAGACTCCAGCCACCCGTCCCACAGACTGCTCTCTCTGCTGCCCTCAGGGCGACGTTTCCGCAGCATCCGATCCCGCACTAGCCGACTGAGGGACAGCTTTTTCCCTCAGGCTATCAGGCTAATGAACAGTCACAAATAACTCACCTACATCACACTCCCACAACATGCCATGCACTTTAATACAGTTCAACTGGACTACACGCACACACTGCACTAATATAACCTATCTGCTATCACTGGACACCATACAATGCACATCCACGACACTGCATATGCATAATCTGTTGCACCTTTGCACAACTATCTGCTGTTAATTTATAATCTGTTGCACCTTCACATTATTACTATGTATAGACTACATAATGTATAGATAGTGTACATAATGTAGATGTGCCCATACGGTGTATAATGTGTAGTTGATAATTAAGTATGTCTTTATAGTACACTGTGTACTGAGTATATGTATGTGTATTTTGCACATTGTCTTCTGTACAGTCTGTAAATATGTACTGTCCATTTGTAAATTGTTGTTGTTGTTTTTTTGCACTGTCTGGAGCACGCTCGTAAGAATTTCACTCACCAAGGCACTTGTGCTGTGGTGATGTGACAATAAAAGTGATTTGATTTGATTTGATTTGATATTAGGGAAGTATGACATTGTAGATGCAGTCCTCTTCTCCTCTCTGATGACATCTTTGGTGTGAGGGCTGGACAATAATTTCTCCCTGGCAATCTGTCACTCACAGCAGCAAAACACACCAATGATCCAATCAATTCCCAATGGACAAAGTCAAGTCCTGCCCACAGCCATTTCATTTTTACATATATAGCATTAGAGAAAAGATAATTGCAGCTTCTGTTTCATGTTGATTTTAAAGGGATAGTTCACCCAAAAATGTTTTACTTAATTTATTAATATTTTACCATTTACTTATGTGCCATGCAAGTAATTTCAAACCTGTTTGAATTTCTTTTCTCTGTGTAACATAACAGATGATATTTTGATAAATATATGTCATCATTTTTTTTGTCTATATGATGGAGGTCAGTATTAAAGGGTTACTCCACCCCAAAGTGAATTATTCACTTATCCCCATGTGGTTCCAACCCCATAAAAGCTTTGTTCGTCGTCTCGGAACACATGCAAAGAAAATAAATATAACGACTTTTTTCAATAATTTGTCTCCTCTCTGTCTCTCCTCGTCACCGTAGCGCCATTTTGGATATTACCCACCAAACACAAGCAGCGTACACTCTTCTGCATCTGTCTCAATGCAAGGATGCGCTATTTTAATCCAAATCAAAGCGTAAATACACATAGAATACGCATCCTTGCATTGAGGCGGATACAGAAGAGCGTACGCTGCTTGTGTAGTCCATCTTTTATGGAGTTGGAACGACATGTGAGTAAGTGAATAATGACAAAATGTTCATTTTGGGGTGGAGTAACACTTTAACCAAATAATCTGGTTACCAACATTCTTCAAAATATCTTCTTTTGTGTTCTGCACATGAGGGAGAGTAAAATAAATATTTTTTCTTTCTTTTTTTTTACCATCCCTTTGAGTTTGTTGTTTTTTTATTTTTCATCAGGAAAAGCTATTATTGGTGTTTAATAATAACCTCTATTTCTTCCATTTTCATTTCAGAAAAAGACTACACTCCCTCTATGTTAGGTCTGTGTGGTTCTCTGTCCTCTTTACCCAGCTGTAAGTCCCTGCCAAGCCTGAGGTCGACAGACTGCCTGGTAAACATCAGCGCAGAGCCCAGTCCTGCTCTAACCCCCAGCTAGGGACCACCAAATGAGTCCAAGCAGAGAGAAACTGCACTGTCAGCTAAGACATCCTAAGATATTATGGCTCGGCTACAGCCTGTGTAATGCCTGTTACACTAATTCTCATGAAAGAATCATTGATAAGATATAGCGAGACCTCTGTAGTTATGACAAGAGATATTTTCTCACAGATTTATCCCATCAGAGCTTTTCAAATGCGGATATCTCTGAATGTCTTTGCTGTTCAAAACTTTCTCCTGACTTGTTGTGATATCCAGTGAAGGCAAAATGTGGACTATGCACTGACAGACTTGAGACCTGAAACCAGTTTTCACTACAACTTCATGTGTCAAAGCCCAACACAGCTTTCCCACATTCTGTTGCCCTTTAAAATCTCTTATGGGAACATACATACTTACAGAACACATATAAACAAAACCAGAAATTAACCTTGAAAATGTGTGAAAGAAAGCATATTATAGTTACAAATTAGTATTTTGACATTATCATCACTTTTTTAATCATTCTCACATTTCAACCATCTAAACATCCCTCCTCTGCCAAACAACATACAATAACTAAAAAGATGAACAAGAAGATGTGTATGTCTTTACAGTCTGCTGTACAATTACAGTGGTAATAAATGCAAGTCATTTCTGGAATAGCTGCCTTATTCCTTTTTTCTTCCCTCTTGAAGTAAGTCTGAAGATGGGATCGCTCTGCACATGATGGCAGTATAATATTGCTGAATGACTGACAGTGAGTGAAGTAAACATTGGACCAGTGTATATCTGCATACTGTTGTATTGTAGGCCTACTGTATGTTTGACATCTATTTGGCATCTGTTGTTGCATCATTGTCATTTTCAGTATACCGTATTAGCAGCAGATTTGAAACCTTACATAGATTTTAGTCGCATTGGCATCATATGAAACTGACAAGCTAGATTTCCTCCCTCCATTGTCAGTGTAGTTGAAAGTCTACTTGTTTGAGAATGTGTGAGTTGTGTTAGACAGCTGTCCACCCTCAATTGGTGTTAAAGGGTTAGTTCACCCAAAAATGAAATTTTGGCTGTGTTTTACTCACCTTCGAAGCATCCTAGGTGTATGTGACTTTCTTCTTTCAGACGAAACCAATCAGAGTTATATAAAAATTTGTCCTGGCCCCTCCAAGCCTTTCCATGGGGATAAACGGGTGTTTGCTGTATACAGGTCAGAAGACGTGAAATAAAATGCGCACATTCATAATAAAATGAATAAAGGCCCCCTGTAAGAGAATACATGCATTTTTGAAAGATAAATATTAAATATCCATGTTTCAAACGTAATAAACTTTTTTTCTCACTTCCGCTGACTGTGGTACGAAGAAGCCATGCAGGCGAATGGCGCAAGACGTCAACGTTGCGTGATTAGTGACAAGTGTGGAGAGAGAACAAAACAAAATACCTGTCACGAATTAGAAATGCCTTGTCATTTCTAGATTGGACTACTGCAATGCTCTTCTAGCTGGACTTCCATCATGCACAATCAAACCTTTACAGATGATTAAATCTAAAAGAGCCCATGTCACACCTCTCTTTATCTCCCTGCACTGGCTCCCAAGTCAAGACACTGATACTTGCATATAGAACGGCCACAGGCTCAGCACCCTCCTACTTCCACTCACTTATAACAATCTACATCCCCTCCAGAAGTCTGAGATCTGCGAGTGAGCAACGCCTTGTGGTGCCGTCACCGAGGCACAAAATCACTCTCCAGGACGTTTTCATTCACCGTTCCTGGCTGGTGGAATGAACTTCCCACCCATATCCGAACGCTGAATCCCTGACAATTTTCAAGCGACACCTGAAAACTCATCTCTTCCGTCATCACTTGAATTCAGCTTAAAAAAAAAACACCTTCACTTTTCTTTCCCTTAACCTCTCACTGTCTGGCTAGAATTTGCTGCAAACAATGCCTAGAAATTTGTATTACAAGCACTTCCTGTGTCTGTTTGCCTCTTTATAATGTATCGCTTATTGTATTCCTCAATTGTAATTCGCTTTGGATAGCGAATTACCATGGAGACTGGTTTTGCTTTGCTAAGGTAAGGAAACTATTTCCTTTGTCACTACATTTCCCAGAGGCACGCGCATACATACGCCATCTGCCTGCACGGTTTCCTCGTACGACAGTCAGCGCAAGTGAGAAAAAAGTGTTTATTACATTTGAAATATGGATATTTATCTTTCAATATGTTCAATAAGCCTTAGTTCACCTCCGGAGCCTTGTGAGGCACATTTTATTATGGATGCACGCACGCTATTTCACGTCTTCTGACCTGTATACAGCAAACACCCGTTTATCCCCATGGAAAGGCTTGGAGGGGCCAGGACAATTTTTTATATAACTCCGATTGGATTCGTCTGAAAGAAGAAAGTCACATACACCTAGGATGCTTCGAAGGTGAATAAAACACAGCCTAATTTTCATTTTTGAGTGAACTAACCCTTTAAATTTGTTTTTTAATTCATTGCACATTATGTCTTTGTTTAAAAAGCCATTGGAGACTATGCTGTTTATCACTTAAAATCGCAATAAAACTGCCTTTTTTGTCCTAATGTTTTCCGTTGAGTCATATTTGTTCACAGTTCCTGCTGAACAGCCCCTCTTTTCTTGCTTTTAGGACTGTAACTTGACTAATGCTTGATTCAAATGCTTAAAAAGCTGTGTAGTTCCCTCAAACAAACATGGAAAACCAGCTTCAGTGCCATTTTACTGTATTTATACTGTACTGTAGTTTGTGGGTGTAGAGACTAATGGTGAGATAAAAGAGTGATAGCTGAGCAAGACAATGGGAGAGACTGGTGAATTTAATACACTGATGCATGAATTACAAATTCAAAAAGTCAACAACAACAAAACTTTTTTTAAACATCAACTAATAATTTTATAGTTGAATATAAAAATGTAAACTGTTGCTACTTCAACTTTACTGTAAAAATAAAGCTTAGAGGAAAACTAAATATTGTACACATCGCCTTTTAAAATATAATGTTATTGTATACGATAAGGCAAATCAAATGGCTTAACTTCAGCTTATATATAAAAAACTGCTTAAAATGCTGCACTATGCCTGCCAGGCCAGTAGATAGCGATGTCACTTTGTGAAGAAACACGTAATGGCGTAGGCAAATTTGTGGTTTTGTGCTCACAGAGACGATAATGGGAACATTTTTGCACTTTAAAACTCGTTTTTGCATTTGCATTTTAAAACAAAGTTTTAGTTTTCAGGCCCCAAAGGGCTGTTGTTGTGTAAATGAATGTCCAAAATGTTTAATTTGTATTTATTTATGAATTTTTTAAGTTGAAAATGGTGTTGTGTAAATGCCCTCTTAATGTAAACCATGATCAGTGTTCTTCGTCTAAACATTTGATGTCAAAAGGAGCCCATGATATAAAATCTCACATAACTGCATAACGTCCTGTAGTCTCATGTGGACTGAACACATCATTCTAATATATTTCAAACTTGTGCCTCCTCCAGATGTCACTGTGTACAAATTGACTTGGATGTAAGGTCATCACGACCTGGGGTCAAGCAAAGAACAAGTGTCAATTATGGGTCAAAGGTCAGCATCATTTGTTCACTTTGGACTGTTGCAGTAAAAGAACCTAACAGAGGTGTCTAAATGCATAATGGGGACCGGTAGCTCAAAACATGCTTGCTAAAAAAAGATGGGGCCATTGATTGATTTCCCAGCATGCAGCAGAGTGAAGCTAAACAATGACTTTTGATCTTCAAACTGACTAAATTCTAAAAGATAGGTTTACAAAAGACAAAGGGCAAATGAAAAACCCTTCCTGTCAGATGTGGATGGGGTCAAAGAAAGGATATTTTCCTCAAGTGAAACTCAATATGAAAAAACTAATAATTTTATATCACTCTATATCAAAGTTTCAAAAACATTCTTTGAATGGCCAGAATTTCTCTCAATATTTATATTCCTAGAACTCTGCAACCCCAAACCATGAAAGCAAATACAATATAAGTAAACCATAGATAACAAAATATCAATGCAACAAGTGTACTTTTCAAACAAGCAACTGACAAATATAAGTGTCAGAACACTGACTACAAAACAGCCCTTCTGCTGAAATAACGTCAGATAACAATTAATTTACAAATTCAGAAGGTGTTATCTCACACAAGCTCCACCCTACGCAAACTACCACTGATGGAAGTTTATCTCCAACAATACATGCTGAAAACACCCACAGGGACGTGACTGTTACACCCGTGGAAGAAATACCACATATATACTCTACGTGGATATGAAATACAGTACCACATCTATATGAAATATGTAAAATGTGTTGCTTTACTTACAGTTAAGTATTAATTAACATCAGATCCTTTATATTATTGTATGCAGAAGCACCGTAACCGGAGGTTAGGATGATTCCAAGGACCTGACAAGGGAGAGAGGGCCCGGAATGCCAACCATAGCTTAACTATAGCATCTATTACATTGTACACATTCAAGTTTCAATAGCATTATTTCAACTTTTGCTAATTTGTCAATGGGAGTAAACTTACAGTACATAGATTCATTTAAAACTAAAAGAAAGCAACTAAGTCACGCAACTTCAGTTTTGATTTCATAATAATTGTTTGTGTGTGTGTGTGTGTGTGTGTGTGTGTGTGTGTGTGTGTGTGTGTGTGTGTGTGTGTGTGTGTGTGTGTGTGTGTGTGTGTGTGTGTGTGTGTGTGTGTGTGTGTGTGTGTGTGCGTGCGTGTGTGTGCGTGCGCGCGCGCGGTTCATTTAATTCTTTACCCTTACTGCGAAAATGTTTATGTTGTTTCTGGATTGATGTCTTATTACCCAATTACCTTAACGCAGCTATTTCTTTTAGCCAATCAAAATGCGAATTCTAAAGGTATCCGCCCACTTCCTAAAATGAATGAAAGATCCGACACAGAGCGTTTTGAGAGATAGTGTTACTCGGTGTTGAGCAGCAAGTACCTCTCTAAACTTTTAAAATCGTTTACTTAAATGCGATTAAATAAGTATATCTTTCAGTTAAGAAACTAGACGAGAAACGTTTAGAATGGATAGATAGCTGGAAATGGAGAGTTGGAAAAGGACAAAAACCACTCACGACGCCAGAGTCAGTGTTTGTGGAGAGATGAAGACGTCCAGGAGCGGATCAGGACTCCAGCCTCTCAAAGCTACTGTTCCCTTCACGCTGCACAAACCAGCTTCCGTCACAAATATCACTCCAGGTGAAGTATATTATACACCTCAGTAACTATCATGATCTGAGCCACTGGATGTCTTTCATGAAGATCAACAGGAAATGTTATGTGAATGTTTGCAACTGCATTAGTACTTGAATTTGTTTTCTCATGTACTATAACGATCTAAACCCATACATTATTCCATTAACCTTAACATGTATGTGCATTTAATCTGTGTTCAGTTTTCTTCCAGACTTTATTGGTCCATAGCAAGCAACTCATCTTCATCATCACCTTTGTCATCGTTAATATTTTAATTATAAACAGTGGCTGTATATTCACTTCAAAAGATTAAGTTATAGGCCTACTTGTAAGATGAATGGATTCATTGATCGTTAATCTGGGATTCTAAAGCAGGAAATAAAGATTCTGCTTTAATACAAAATAATTTATGGAACCAAAAATGTTTATGACATACGGAGAAGAATGAAGAAGAAATATTTCAGTAATCAAATAATACAATTTGTGACACTGATCATGTGAACTCCTCTGTACTAAAGGTCACATTTTCTTGCATCCATTGAAGCACAAGATGTTTGAAACATCCAAAGTCATGCTAGAAAACATGATCATCTTGGTTTTGTTCATATTAGACTGTCTAAATACCAAGACATTCTGGAAATCATGTTAATCTTTACAGCTCAAACTGTTATTGATATTATCTAATTCATATATTATTATAATTAATCATTAGAAGCATTTTATGATCTAGATCAGTGAATAGAAAAGTTGAAACAAAAGATTATATTGAAATGTATTTCATAAACTTAGCAATTTTTGCACTACACACATTAATTTAAAAAAGTTGTCTCTTTGTAGTTTGTTTCCTCATTAAAGTATATGAAGAATTGAGCACTGGTTTTCTGTCCATGCAATTTACTGTAATCACTTTGATTTCAGGTGTTTCAAGCTTTCTTGTTTCCTCAGGTGAAAGGCGTTTGCAGACTCCGATCCAGCGCACAGTATCTCTGGATGCGATTGTGTGGCCGTACTGGCAAGGCCAATGGCTCAAAGAGGATGACAGACACGGCAGGGAAGACAAATCCACACAGGTGAAAGGATGCAGGATCCATAATAAATTCTAGCCCATATTACCAGATGAGTTCAGCTGACTCACCCAGGACAGATGTTAATATCAGTGTAACGGGGCCATGCAGTTCCATGGTATGTATACCAAAAGTCTGTGGTACTCTCTGACACCATCATTGTACCATGGTTTGCTCAAATTAGGTTACATCACATCCTATGATTTACTGCAATCCTAAGAACTTTAACCCTCAGCTAAGATGTGAAGGGAAGTGGGTGTATCAGCTTTTCTCATTTTTTAAATATCATCTGTTTTCTGTTCCTCATCACCTAAGCCACAATTTCACTCGGTCTTTCATATCATCTCGTCTTAAGACTGTTTGACCTATTTACTTGTGAAATTGCCTTATATTTTAGTCTCTCTAAAAATGGGTTTATTTGCAAGTGTAGCTGGTTAATAGCAAAATGTCTAATTGTATGTGTTCACAAAACATTGTCAACCTTGTGAGTAAAACAAGGATGTAACCAAATGGGATGAATTTTAATTTCATGCCGACTTTTAAAAACAAGATAAAAATGCTCCATGGAAGTAGTCCATACAACTAGTGCAATATTACAAAGTCATGAGGAACAGACGACAATATGTTCTGAACAAGAGTCTTAAAATGTAGTTTTATGTGATTTATAATGTTATTTTCCTAAAAGACACCACACACATGGTTAGCTGGAGCTGAAGCGAGGGCTGTTGGATTTCACAAACGTTCGGCATCATGGGGAAATTCAGAACGTCTCCAGGATGGAAGTGATGTGTGTGCAGATTCATCTGTAAGTCTCATTGCACAATAAATACAACTGAAAATGACATGAAACTATAGTTTATGTGTGGTTGCATGTACTGTGAGTCATGTAAGTTTTAATATATCTACATCACACTACATGTATCTCTATATTGTATGTGCGGGAAGCAAATGTCTGCTGATTCTTTTCTTTATTCTATCCTTACACTCTTTATGTTTCTAAGATTTTCAAGCTGAAACAACAACTACAACAGAAGAAAAGGTCAGGCGTTCTGGTTGGCAATCAAGAGAAACTGCCCAACCAACATCAGGTACTAAAATACACACATACTGTCATTCTCTTATTCAAACACTTTTATGCTCCCTGGTTCCTTATTCCCAATCCTCAATTCCCTTTTCAATCTAAACAGATCAAATGGAGCTAAATTAAATTGTGGTCAAATTTAATTAAAGAGTATGCTGTAAAACGCATGCCATTTATTCACTTCTGACATTGCTTGCAGAATTACAAAAATCAAGCTTAATTTAAAAAATAAAGCATATTTGCAAATGCTTCTTTCACTCAAGGCCTTATGAATATTCTTATCTATACAACAATCATTTGGGGGAGAAGTGTTGCAACATATTATCGTAAAATTAGAATTCTGGTTGTATTATAGTTTAAGGAAGCACATTCTTGGTTGCACCAAAAGCTTCTAGACACTCATAAAATTCAAATGAGTTCGATGTTCTGCGGGTGAAGCCTTCAAGTGCACTAAAGTGCCATATTCTGACATACGTACACAAATGTTAGAGGAAGTGTGGAGGATTGCAAAAAGTAACAGGAAGAGTGCTTGCATCAAAAACTCTTCTGCTTCAAACACATGCTGGCCAGCTGCAAACACTTCCTACGGTTATTACAGTTTCACCACAGTTTCTTGATCTCATTTAATTGTGTATTATGGTTTTTAATTTCAATTTAGTTTTAGGTAGATATAATGGTATTTTGTTATGCCTGTTGTTTTGTTGGGTTTTATGCATTACAAAATACTGTTGCTCCAAATTCTAGACCAACAATCTGCAACATCACACATGTAGCACTTTTATCAGATGTGTTTATTAAATGTGGTATTTAAGCAAACTTCAATGTTTTATTAGTCTCATGTATAAGAACGCAGCATGCTGCAGTTCTCGCTGTCCATTAAATGTACGATAAATATCCCTTTGTGGCTATATTCACCATTTTTTGTGACATCCTTTATTCATATCCAGGGCACTTATAATTCAACAGCATAGACTGGACCCACTCCAATACACACTAAGTTCATACCATATAGACTTTGAGATGTATATCTATTCAAGAGTAATGTTTGATGCTGTAATGCCATTTTGTTGCACACTGGTTCATTTTCGTGATTGTGTCCGTTTCAGTTTTGTGTGCCTCTAAATGTAATGCACAAAAAGCAAACTGTGATAGGCTGTTTTACACAGTATGTTGATAAAGCTCTTCCTTTCTGTGCAATTTTGTTGAATATACAAACTAAAACCTGGCTTGGGAGATAATTTAATCAGACCATGCAGCATGAATTGATAATATATAAAAAAAGTATCTTTGCTTTTGTTTTCATCTCATGCTAACATTGTCTTAGTGTTAGCCTGAAATTAATTGTAATATATGAGATGTGCTAATTTTCCGTTTTAAATATATTGCATGCTTTTAAAGTGTGTGTGTTTGTGGTTCACTTACATCATAGGCAGGGCTAGACATAAAAAATGTAGCTCACCAGCCACTGTGGCTAGTGGTTTTCCAAATGTACTAGCCACTCAGCATTTTCACTTGCCACAATTTTGTTGTTGGGAAATTACATTTTATATGACGCATACTAAAATTGATTTCCACGTTTATTTTTGCCTATTTAAGGGCGTATTTCCCTAACTGTATTAATTGCATGCATCATCTTTCATATCAAATTCTTACATTTTATTAATGGTTTCACTTCATACAATAAGTCAAATTAAAAAACAGTGTTAACAAAGTTTATCTTTCCACTGCAGAAGAAACGGAAGCAGCTGAAGTGGCATTTAGATGCATTTACATGAACAGTTTAATGAAGCTGAAATGTAGCATGAATTCATTTACACTGCAAAATTATAACCACATAAATAATTGTATGAGCTTGGTGTTTTAAATCAGTTTATATATATATATATACACGAAATGTTGGGGGTAAATGCAAAGATAAGCTACTTTTAAATATGAAAGTAAACCGTCAGTAGGCGGCAGCATGTACACAATTTGTTTAGACATCTGTTTCAATTAAGAATGAAGCAAGTGCCTGTCTTTATGAATGGAACACTGAATCTTTGACTCAAATGAGTAATTCTAAAACGCAAATCATTCAGTAACTAAACACTGCTGTTTTGCTCAGAGATGTGCGACTATTCTGCTGTGATCTTTGGAACTGTTTTCGTTAACCAAATCAAGCAAAACTGTCAACATTGACTATATTGTACTAAAGTATATTAACTACTCATTTGAAATTGTTGAACTCTTGTATAAATTCAAAGTCAAATTTGCAATCATAGTTTTCAGGGAAGACTTTACTCTCTTGGTCGTGTCATGTTGCTTAATTAGGCAAAACACTTTATTAGGTACACCTTGCTAGTACCGGGTTGGAACCCCTTTTACCTTCAGAACTGCCTTAATTCATCGTGGCATAGAAGATAATCAGAGAACGAGGTGTTGGAAACATTCCTCAGAGATTTTGGTCTATATTGACCTGATAGCATCACGCAGTTGCTGCAGATTTGTCGGCTGCTCAACATCCATGATGTGAATCTCCCGTTCCACCACATCCCAAATGTGCTCTATTGGATTGAGATCTGGTGACTGGAGGCAGAAATCGAGACTCATCAGACCAGGCAACGTTTTTCCCAATCTTCTATTTCAAATTTTGGTGAGTCTGTGCGAATTGTAGCCTCCGTTTCCTGTTCTTAGCTGACTGGAGCGGCACCCGGTGTGGTCTTCTGCTGCTTCAGGGTTCGATATGTTGTGCGTTCAGAGATGGTATTCTGCATACCTTGGTTGTAACAAGTGATTATTTGAGTTACTGTTGCCTTTCTATCATCTCTAACCAGTCTGCCCATTCTCCTCTGACATCAACAAGGCATTTTCATCCACACAACCGCCGCTCACTGGATAATTTCTTTATTTCGGGCCGTTCTCTGTAAACCCTAGAGATGGCTGTGCGTGAAAATCCCAGTAGATCAGCAGTTTTTGAAATACTCAGACCAGCCCGTCTGGCACCAACAACCATTCCACGTTCAAAGTCACTTAAATCCCCTTTCTTCCCCATTCTGATGCTCGGTTTGAACTTCAGCAAGTCGTCTTCACCACATCTAGATGTCTAAATGCATTGAGTTGCTGCCATGTGATTGGCTGATTAGAAATTTGTGTTAACAAGCAATTGAACAGGTGTACCTAATAAAATGGCTGGTAAGTGTATGTTATAAATATAAACATTGTTAATTTTTTACAGCAGCTTCTGTTTGCAGCTGCGTTCATTTGTTTTGATTTCTCAGTGAGGTTGTTTCACATACTGACAGGCTGCGTGAGCTTCAACTGGCCCGACCTTGTTATTGTTGATTGTCAATTGCCGTTTACACTGAATGTAATAAAATCAGAAGCATTTTCACCCAAATTTCGGTGCATCCCTAATTAGATGTGTTAATCAGATTAGTTGTCCTGTCGGGCAAGTAAAATTCTCTTTCACTTGCCCCTTCAAAAAAAATCCACTTGTCCCATAAAAGCATTGTTGATCTCTGATAGGCTATGTAAAATTCAACCTGCCAAAGTGGCTAGTGGGAGTGACCATATTACCCGCCACTGCTGAAATCCACCCGCATTTGGAGGGTGTTAATGTCAAGTCCTGTTTAATTCCTGAAACATAGGAAACCTAAAATCCTATATGCCCTTGCAATCAAAACCACTAAAAAAACATACAAAAAATGATTAACACATACAGTGGATGTATATGTGAAAATACCAAAAGGTTTCTTCGATGGTTATGTTTAGTGTTAGAGCAGTGGCTCTCAGCCCGGGAGCCGGGGCTCAGCAAAACACTAGTATTAAAAATATTAGTATGCATTTTTTTTATCACAATTGAATCATTGTTAATTAATTCAATATTTAAATGCTCCCCGTTTTTTGTTAATAAAAGTAAAAAAAAAAAAAGTTGGAGGACCTTAAATTAAAAAATAATAAATTTGGGAATAACTGAGGATAGAAAATATTGATAGGAATAAGAAGCCATTGTAATAAGACTAATACCAATATGTGTTGTTTTTGCTCTCCTCAGTCCCCTGCTCTAATAACCCCATCTGTGGCATTGACTCGACTGCCGTCACGTCTGCGTCAAAGTGAAGAGAGACTAGATCAGGAGCTGGAGAAAGTCTTCACACATCATTCATCAGTTCAGCACTGTGGAGTATGTCTAACACTTTTTTTGTTTAACACTTTTCAGCATTATAGCTGATTGTGAAGGCTGATATCATGCAAAGTTGCATTTTGCATGACTGGAACCCTTCGTGTAACTTTTTTTCTTTCTTTTTTTAAGCTATTTGAGGTTCCTGATGGCCACAGGGCTCCTATTCCTCATTTGAGCTCCAAGTGTGGATTTCAGATTGGGTCTTCCTGTGTAGCTTCCCACTCTTCCTCATCCACATCTTTCTCTCCACAGCGCCCTCTAGATCTTGAAACTGGTAGGTCTTTTATTTTGAAACTAGCTCAGTGGTCGGCAGCAGGTGCCTCGTGGGCCAAAAAAGTGCCCACGCCCGTAGCCAGATTATTTTGATAGCGGGTGGTTCTGAAATAGGTCTGTCATGACAGCAACAGTTTCTCAATCAGAGTATGAGCGGTGTGATTCTGAATGGAGTGAGGAGTGGATTTTTTAAAAGTCGGAGCGTCGTGGTTTTCACTCGCTCCAAGAGCGCTCCACCACTGCTCCATCACGAGTACAATTCAAGGCCAACGGCCCTTAATATAACTGCATATTTAGACCGAATTCACGTGTTAAACATATTTAGCTAGATAGAAAAGGATCACTCAAATCAGAAAGAATGTGAAGGCTATGATGACTGCAGTGGACATGAATGGGAAGTTTTAGTTCTCAAGGAATTGAATTGTCCTTCTGAATATTTTCAGCTGAAAGCATGATTTACTATAACACTTATTCACACGCAATCGCTCTGTCAATAATGCATTCAAACAAATGTAATCTTACAGTGCTACTTCATCTGTATCTGATTTCGAATGAGCAGAAATCTGCAATAAATCAGTACAAATAACTGACAAAAACGTGCTGTTATTTTCATCACAAACTAAATTTGCACCGCAAAAAGCAGCAATTGTCAAGCTTGTGATAGGAAAAATGTATGCACACTAGTGTTCCAATAAGCCACTTTGAAACTCTCCTGTTATTTTATTTTTTTGTACGCTATGAACAGAACTGTGATATTTGAAACATACTGAAATACTTTAGATGCAGAGCGGTGTGTCTGATGTCAGTGAGCGCGGAGTCATTATTAAATGCTCGGAGGGAAATTGTCGCTCCACTCCGCTCAGTGATCGGACACTGCCACACAAATGTGGCTTTTTTTAATGACTGTCGCAGGATTTTACACAGAGTAACAGCTCACTACCAGTTACACAATACACTGTAAATATTCAGTCACAGGCAATTCTAGTTGCATTTTTCATCAAATAAAATCTTAAATGATCCTTTGACTATGTTCTGGCCCGCCATCTTAGTGGTGAAATTTGTTTTTGGCCCGTTGCCAAATTTACTTGCCGACCTCTGCTCTAGCTTATACTTCACCACCATATTATTCTTGTCAAAAACGTAACTATATTAGGGTGACCAGATGTCCACGTTTTTTGGAAACCGTTTTGTTTTTGGTGTGCTGGTTTTTCAGCACTTTCAAAACGCCCTTTAAATAGCCTGCAAAAGCTCCTGACCAGCATACCCTGCTTGTTACCAGAGCAATCGTGTAGTGATTATTTTCACCAACAGAGGGCTGCATTCTACACTAATTAAATTCATGTAATATTGTTTTACTGTTTGCATGTACTATATAACAGAGCTTGAACAGAATATGTGATGGTTTTGCATACAATTTTAAAGTGTTCCCAAACCTTCCGCTCTCACAACACAGTAATCTTAAAGGGACGGTTCACCCAAAAACTCAGCCAATATTTTTTCCATCATATCTTGCTTTACTTAGATATTTTGAAGAATGTGGGTAACCAAGCCACTCACTTCCATTGGATTTCTTTTTTCCATACTATGGAAGTCAATGGCTACCAGCAACTGTTTGGTTATCAACATTCTTCAGAATATCATCTTTTGTGTTCAACAGCAGAAAGAAACTCAGAAACTTGCAGATGTTTGAACAACTTAAGGGTGAGTAAATGATGACAAATTTGGGTGAACTATCCCTTTAACACAGGTGAAAATACACCCTGTTATGAATAAAAAAGAAAAGGACCATTTTCACATACTGCGATTCTACCATTATTAACATTGTAAATCTACCAATAGATTTTGTTTTCTAAAAATTATTATATATATATATAATGTTATACTGAGAATCTCAGATAAATGAAAAGGGTCCATTATACTAGCAACAATTCAGTTTGCAGAAAGCACATACTTTGTGCTCAAAATGAGCTTAAACTGCAAAATAATAATCCTAATTAGGGATAGTAAAATACTTTTAAAAAAAGCGCAAACAGCATTTGAAAAGTTAAAAAGGTATAATTATCATACAGTATGTTCACAGTATGTATAGACATATTAAATACAATTAAACTGACTGTGATACTGCTCTGTCCTCAGTTGAAGAGGTCAACTCATGTATTGTGATGCTGTCCTCATCACCACGGCCCAATAACAGCTACTGCTTTCAGAGAGATCCACCAAAGGGTTGTGAAAGAATCCGAGTGTGTGAAGAGAACGTGTAAGCAGGCGTACCATGCTAGAATGTTATGTGTATTTATAACACTATTCTCAATCTGAGTGGTTAACTCGATATTGACATTGTGCATCTTCTGTCATCCCCCCATCCTTTAATTCAGCCTTCCATGTTTGGATCAAGTGTACGTGTCCTCCTGCCCTGACCCCAACAAAGTGAACTTCACCCCACACACAGGCTCAGCCTTCTGCCCTGTCAATCTACCGAAGCCCCTCCTACCTCCAGTGGACTTCCTGATCTGCAGCCTCTCAGTTTCTCCAGGGACTTCCTGGGTGGGACAGTGATAAATTAGTAAGAAAAAAAAACTGGTGAAATAAGCATCTGTGTGAGAGAGATAGAAAGTGACTTTAAAAACAAGCAGTTATTTGGTGTTTAATGCTGAATTTAGCTAATTATAATAAGTGAATACCAGATTTCTTTGTGGCTCAGTGAGAGTGCTGAAAATATCCAGTTGGAATGGCGACTTTATAGGTTTAATAATTTGGGCAGTTTTATAAGGAAATGTATGTCATTATAGACCGTGAATGTAGAATATGGCAGTTTTATACATATAATTGAATGGTACTATTAAGGCAGTGATTGTATTTTAAATCTGCATTTACCACTTACTTAAAAAAATAGCAAATGTATTATTTTTTTTAATATATGTACTTTGGTTATATTTTGTTTTGATTATTGAAAAGTTTATTGAAGAACGTATGTGGGTGGATTATTACAGTCATAGACCATTTCAGTGGCTACTGTATATTCATGTTCTTTGATTTGAGGTGAATGTCACAGTCATGCTTTAATGGTACATTTATATTCACCCTTTATATTTTTTCAAAAGTAGAGGTTTTTTTTGTCTAATAAATGTTTACATTGTATACCTTGAACAAATTATGTTTTTATATTTTGTATAGATTAATCTGTACATGAATGTAAGATTAGTTAGCAAGTCTGTACTGTTTGCACAGTTTTTCCTTTGTTTTCTTTTTGCTAAAGATAAGCTATAGAATGTAAATGGTGACATTATCTGAGTTTAAGTATTTCTTTATTCAATACGTTCACCTCGCACATGATGTTTGTTGAAATGCTTTGTTCACATGAGTTAGTTTGGACTACTTGCCTTCCCGTTGGAAAGTACTTGGGGAAACTACATGCACATTGATGATACATATTGTTTTATACATTTCTTTCTATATATCACTTAAATTCTTCCATGTCTGTAATATGTTTTGACACCAATAAATTAGAATTGAGCATGACTGAATGTCTGTTCTGTCTTAATAAATTCCAAGTAGGTGGTATTATGAGAAACAACATACTGTCAAGATTATCAAAAGAAAATGATTAAGTGCTAATCTCATGTCAAGCAACGTGATTTGCAGCAAACAAGTTATATCAAATGTTTAGTTTCATACCTGCTGCTCCTATTTGTCCTATTGTCAGATTTCACATATGTTCATGACACGATATCATTTATTAATCGTTGCCCAGCACTAGTTTTAAAACAATTTAAATTAAGAACTTCCTAAAAATAATTTTTGGTTGGCAGATGATTAAAATGAAACTACACATTTCAGAGCTTTTTGCTAAATAATTTAGTTATATGTAAACAAGAGTACCGACGACACATGCTACCTATCAGGTTGTGTTACCAATCAGAGCATAAGCGAACTGCGGCTGCTGAGGGCCCCGTGGCCACCAGAGGGCTCTCCCAAAAGTAGCCTATGAAATTACATTTTTATTTAATTTGTGATATATTATGTCAGTGGACAGTAGGTAATCACACGAAAGCGCAATATTAAATAATCTATATATAGAATGTTTACATAGCGACGTGTAATGCAGGCACAATAAAGACCATGTTGAAAATATGCGCTGGACGCTGCGGTGAGGATCTGTCGGATTAACATCACGTAAAATCACCTATTTCTCCCGAAATACATGAAAGTAAGTGGCAACTTCGAGAAAAACAGTGCAAACTTTATTGTAACCTACAAAATGTGCATTTGATAGGAATAAAACATGTCGTCCATTAACTGAAAGGATTATATTATTGCCGCTTTCCATAGAAATCGTCGTGTAGCCTATTAAACAAACGTTTTTACTTAATTGAAGTGTATTTAAATATTTGAAACCTAAAATAAACGTAATTCGGTTGAAAGCACTGAACAATTATGAAATATGAAAAGCACTTAACGCGTCTTTCTTTTGTCTTTTTGCTTTTTCGCTCGTGTTTCTCTGGCTCTGTGCCAGCTAAAGCGTGGCGTGTCAAAGGGTTCAAATCGATCGCGTTTTGGGGGTGAAGGGCAATATATGTGCAGACGGCGACTTACATTCAGGCTATTTCAGTACCCTGGGAATGAGCGCTGCTAACGCAATGCTCTACCACTGTGTGGGGATAAATTCAATTTCAACATGAGGGGTTTGTGGCACAAATCAGAGGTGCGTTTCTCAAAACCATCGTTAGCTAAGACGGAACTTGCGACCATGGTTGCTTTTGGGAAACGCACCCCAGATCAGAACACCCCAAGCCCCACAGTTAATTAGCATAGCCCAGGTAGGGTCTTTTTGTTTTAGGGAAGTTCATGTCTGAACATGAAAACATCAGCAAATACATTTCTTAACATAGACCTATTATAATATAACATTTTACATGGTTTTAGATTAAAGTTTTTGTCTTCTGCTTAAAAATAACCTCCCTGTGTAAATATTTTTGTAATAAAAATAAGCGTCTGTTTCATAAACTGATAACAGCTTAACATGATTTACCTTTAGTGTGTCTTTGCTATTATATTCCAATATCATTATGCCTCAATTAGCTAGATATAGATTAAGAGTTGTTGTTTTATATATACATATGCTCTCTGCTGTGTTTATTTATTATATTTATTTTATATATATATAAATTGATATATATTTATAAAAAAAGTATGATTTGTAATAAAAGTACAACATCGATATAATATTGTCTTGCTGGTTTATTTAGCTACTTTTCAGCACACCACATTAAGTATACCACTTAGAATGTTACACTTTAAATGTTAAAGTGCAAATTAACACATGACCACTCTTGTAAGTTTGCAGTTGTTACAATTAAAAATCACAGAAGGGAAAAACATGCCAGGCAGACAATGGTGCGATGTAAGCAGCACAGCTACAACAAACAAAACTGATAATGGGTGTGTTAGGCTTTTTAGTGTATGAATAATCTAGCTTTGACAACAACCAGTAATATTGGCAGTACCGAGGGGCCCCAAAATACAATTCTGCTTAGGGCCCCATAAAGGCTTGGGCCGGCCCTGCTACCAATAATATATATTTATATTTATATTTATGCATTTAGCAGATGCTTTTATCCAAAGCGACTTACAGTGTATTCAGGCTATACATTTGTATTGACATTGTTTTATATATGGCAATATATGTGCAATATATGTGCATTGTTTTAAGGGTTAGAGTAGGTGTGGACAGGTAGGTATGGGTATTCAAAAATAGCCTCCAACCCAGTGTTGGGCTAGTTACTCAAAAAATGTAATATATTACTCATTACGAGTTACTCCTTTCAAATGTAATATTGTTACTTTACTTATTACTTTCTGGAAACAGTAATTAGTTACACTACTAGTTACATTTTCTTCACGCCCCACAGAAGTTGTAGCTATGTATCTTCCACATAAAATTATTCTAGAATGTTACTAATAACATATTTCTGCATCATCATTTGACCAAAATCAACATTGGATCACAGTCAAGTTATTACAAACACTTAATAGTGATTGATGGTGACAATCAGTGTTGGGGAAAGTTACTTTTAAAAATAATGCATTACAATATTGCGTTACTCTAAAAAAGTAACTAATTTACAGTAACTATTACGTTACTTAGTTACTTTTTATGGAAAGTAATGCGTTACATTACTTTTGCGTTACTTTTGCGTTACTTTTTAAATATGAACAGAGCTTGATTACTTGTTTTTAATACAATAAGTTATATTTATAGCACTTTCACATGTAATGAAGGCTGAACAAAATCACGTCTGACAGTAGAACGCAGGGGTTTCAGAACAGCAAGAACAAAACTACGCAGCAATAAAACAAAACTACGAAGCACAATTGTTAGTTTATATAAAGTAATTTTTGCTTATTAATATGGTTGAACTGGATCATCAAAGGTCAGCAGCAAACACATTGGTTAATAAAATGGGATTAGATACATTTGTGTTGTTTAACATATTTAATTATTGCAGGTTTGCATCATATTCTGAGTTTGCATTTCACTGTTTTAATTCATTTTGATGAATACTGAATCTGTTTTTTTGCGAGTGGGATGAATTAATACACATTCACATTTAGTCTAGATTAGAACTACAGTAAGATCATGTTCACTGTCAGTCAATAAATTACTTTTTTTAGTTTACTAAAATAAAAAGTAATGCGTTACTTTAATAGTTACTTGAAGAAAGTAATCTTATTACATAACTCGCGTTACTTGTAAGGCGTTACCCCCAACTCTGGTGACAATCAAGTAGAAGTGTTGTATTAATCTCATTAATTGTCATGTGTAGCTTGAAGTATTTTTTCTGTTACCCATATATACGATTATATTTAGTTATGTATTTTATCAAATCACAAATACGTTTGTAAGAAACTGTTTAATTTTCCAAACATATTTTAATTATAGTAATATAATGTACATGCTGATCAGAGGGATGTGGTGTCAAGAGTACAGTAAAGCCACAACTTACACAACAGTGTTCAGATCATATTTTTTCCTGACAAAATCAATATAATGCAATATTTCTATCTGCTGAATATAAGCTTTTCTATATTCCAAGCTTGCCTGCTGCACAGGAGACATCACATGCATGTGCTAGTCGTGAAAATTATGAAAATAAATCAGGAATTATTTGATTGTTGGATTTGAAATCACCGGGGTTAGGGCATCAAAAGTAACTAAGCTGTTTTATGGATAGTAACTGTAATGTTATTACTGGAATCTTATTAGTAATTAGTTACACTACTAGTTACTGCAAAAATTTATATTATTACAGTAACTAAATTACTAGTAATTAGTTACTGCCCAACACTGCTCAAACCACATGAATAAGATGCTGGTAGCACAATCTGATAGGTGGCATTTTTCCCTATTGATTTGTGCAACCTATCTTTTTAATGGGAGGTAGCACAATCTGAGCGGGTAGCACAAATCAGTTCACCAAACTAATGGTCTATTTTGGTTTGGCCACAAGAGTAGGCTATTTCAATTTTACAAGGACGAATATTATGGAATGTTACCCGCGGACGCCCTCTGTCGGCAGAACAGTCCTTCCCCAGCGCATTAGTACATCAGGCATCCCTTTACACTCCGCTCCAGAAACACAGCAGAGCGCGCGAACACCGTCAGATCTCTCGTGAATCCTGCTCTCTGTGTATATTTCAGGAGTTTGACATGCTGAATACAGTGCTGAAACAACTGAAAAGCCACCCGGCTGTAAGTATTTCAGATCTCTTACTGATGATTCTGTCTGTTATTAATTATGATTCATTCATTCTCAAATTATGCCTCACAATCGTTTCAGGCGTTGGCTGTACATCCTCATCCGCTGCTTGAGGGGTATATATTTGATACAAATAGCCTATGTTTGATTTAAAAGGCAAACCGTATATTGAATGGACGCAGTGGGAAGTAAACATGGATTTCATGTTATTTAATTCACAATGATGAGATATTCGGTCATTCTGTGATATGGTGAGGATTTATTGGCATTGATCAAGTCTATGCATTGTGTTACGTGATTTCACCATTTAACAACAGTGGCTGAGCACGTATGCCGGCTGTAGGTCGCGTTATCTGTCATATATGGCTGTGCTGCAGTGCACTGTTCAGCAGCTGTCAAGGACATAGAGGTGAAATCAACTGTGCCGCTTTTAACTCATTTTCCGTAACAGCGTTTATCGAGATTTACTTACAGACTTACGCCTACAATTGTATAGAACTTATTCATAAGTATGCGAAGGAATTCGGACATTTATGCATTTTGAAAAAGCCGAAAATATTTTGTTGTACAGTATATAATACGCAGCTCCAGTATTACTGGATTTGTAATATACTCTAAATATCAAATACAATTAGCTTTCCGCTTGTAGATGATCGGAATCAACATAAAAACCGTTGTTAATTCCCTCAGAGAAGCATGGCGATGTCTCAAAACCTAGTGAACTGCCTACATAGACAGCATTAAAGGGGTCATTCTTGGAAACATACCTCCGGTTTGATAAAGTGCAGGTGAAAAAACTACTAATAGATATATCGCTTTGCTTACTCAGCTGATTGATCACATTGATAATTGCAAAAAAATTGTATTACAAGTTTAAAAGGTTAGGTTTAGATACGCAAATTAGTCATTATTTAATTAAATATACGCTTATTTGCATAAATTCTAGTACAACAATCTAAACACTGGATGATGTCAGTTTCAAAATTCTTGTTTAATATTTTTGACATATTAGTGTCAAAAGTTTTTACAGAGGGAATCTTATTTTTGTTGCTCCATAATTCAGAAAATGCTTAGAATGGACAGAAAACACTATATTTTCACAATTTTGGGGGGATTCAAATGTAGTATATAATCAAGCAAATTATATACGACTCCCTCTTTAACCTTCAGGATATAGAGGAATTTAAATGTAAGGTTTGGTGTGTGTAAGTGCTACAGAAGTGGAGATTTATGGCTCAGTGTAGGAGAAAAAAATAATTTTGAGAAAACCGCCTTTAAAAATATGTATTGTAATTGAAATCTATTGACACAAATAGATACATTGCTATAAAATAAACACTCAACAGTGTCTTTTGGATGTTTTCTTTCCACTAGTCTGAAAAAAAAACACTTTACGAAGAACCAAAAAGCCCAAAATTTCAAACTTGACAGGTGCATGAAAAAACAGTGTTTTTGCCTGCAGTATCTCCCCTTAAAAAAATAAACGCTCATGTATGTATGTATGCATGTTGGCCTATATCTCAAGCTAAATCATGAAACTTTTAACAGTCTTTTACAGTTTAATTTGATCTTAAAAGCTTTTTTTAATTGAATGCTGATATTTGTAAACATGATTATATTATTTTTATTGAATACTATTTAACTGAATAAAAAAATATGGTGATAACAGGTTTGACCCCTACAATATATTTAAGTCTTTTATTTTATGGACTGCATAACAGGGAGGTTATTGGTTGTTCAGCTTTTTGTCATTGTTTAGCTATTTATTTCTAATTCTGTCTCTCTTTGAAGTTGATTCCTCTCTTCATCTTCATCGGTGGTGGAGCGGCCATGTCTATGCTTTACCTGGGCCGCCTTGCGCTAAAGAACCCCGACTGCTCGTGAGTACCCTTTTCATTACATTATCAAACAGGCAAAAGTCTTTAGATTCTGATATAATTCAGAGTATGACTGACTGAGATCTGTGCACAGATGGGATCGCAAGAACAACCCAGAGCCTTGGAACAAACTGGGGCCAAATGACCAGTACAAGGTGAAACAACATTCATGTAGACTGTTTTGTATGTCCATCTTTGTGTGTCCATCTATGTTTATCTAATATAGTCTGTTAAGCTTAAATAACCTTACTAAAAGTCCCATTTGGTATATTTTGTTAGTGTAATAATATGTTATAATATAATTGAACCCAGAACCTATTTCCCACAGCTCTTCACTGTCAACATGGACTACTCTAAACTGAAGAAGGACAGGCCTGACTTCTGAGCAGAGTCCAGTGAATCGGTTGTTAAACGCTGCACTTTCAAGTCTATCAGATACCAGATCTCATCTGTGAATGTAAATCCCCATTTTAAATTATTAAAGAAACTGGGAGCACATACACAAGCTGTATGATCTGAATGTCTATCTTTTGACAGAAACAATGTTTTGTACAGATATAAATACTGACACATCAAAAGAAATTGCATCATCAAACCTATATCAATATCATCTGTGACGATCTTCCTGTTATCCAAATAAACATGACAGATAGCAATAATAGAAGTGTTTTGTGTGTGTGTGTGAACCATCCAGGGAGATGATTTTATGGAAGACTTTGAAAAAAAACCCTATGGGAAACATACTTAAGGAATACATAAGTATAGGCTCTACTGTATATAAGTCTGATAAGTAACATCGGGGCCCTCCAGGGAACTGTGCTAACTTCCTTCCTTTTTCACAACTTATACTGTTGACTAAAGAGTCATGTCAACTGCAAAAATGCTCAGATGACAGCCATAGTAAGCTGTGTGGAAAATGGACAATTATTACAGTAGAACGAAGTAGAAGGCGAAAGTTTTTTATTGGAGAAATTATAATGTGTCATTACAGACTGCTCAAGACTGACACCTACCGACTTTTTAATTGTAATCTTTAAAACCATTATTGAAACATTTTATATTTAAAAAATATTGTGTATTTAGTAAATGTCATTATAGAAATTAATATAGTAAAAATAATTTAATATGTATATACGATTCAAGTGGCTTTATTGGCATAGTAAAACAAGTTTATATATGTATAAATATATAAAGTTGTACATAAATTTAAAAGTGTGTTTGTGTGTATACAAATATTTTTAAATGTATGTACACCTTTATAAATGTATACACATACACAAACACAGTTTTAGTTTTTTCAGTGTTTCATAGTTTTATTTTTTTAGTACATTGATTTTTTATTTTACATTTAGTACGGCTTTGTTTGCAAAATATTAATAAAACATTGTTTTCCTATTTTGTTTTCTTTCCTTTAAAAGGAGCTAAATCCATTTTGACAGGAACGTAAGCATAAACATTTCAGCACATTCAAAATCTGTGATTAATGTGGATTAACTCTAAACAAAGCAATTAAGTGTCACTAAATATTTGAATTAATTAAATCCAAAACTTTATTTCATTATAATCATTCTGTTATATATAGGCTACTGTATATGTCTGTTCAACTCACCCGAACACAAGACTGTGATCTTCTGCCAGGAACATCAGGCCAGTCTGCTGCTGTCCAGAATCAGGTGGTTAGTCTTCGTCTGGCATCTCAGCTGAGACCTGTCCACTGTGGGTGACCCTACCAGTAGTTGTGAAGTACCAGTGGCGTAGCTCTTAGTATCACTGATGCACACAACCCCTCACAGCACGTCAAGCTGCAAACTGTGTGAGGGACCTTAACCTACCCAAAGCCAACTGTTTAAAACCAACTGCAAATCAAACAACCACTCCTAACCAACAACCACGTCTCGATGCACGAAACATGCTCAGAGGAGACCAGCAGCTGCACTCACGATGCCATAGAAGAACCTTTTTGTCTAAATGGTTCCATAAAGAACCTTTAATATCTGAAGAACCTTTCTGTTTCACAAAAGGTTCTTTGTGGTGAAAAAAAGGTTATAAAAAATGTAGGAAGAGGTGGCTCTTTAAAGAACCTTTGCCTGAATGGTTCTTTGTGGAACCAAAAATGGGTTTCTCAGGAGGTTGTCCACATGAATTTGAGGAGCAAAGCTTCTGTTGTTGGTGAAGCAGCTTTCGGTGATCAGGATGTCCATCAGGCTGCTCTTGTCTCCACCAGCGAGGGACAGTTGAGCGTCTCCCACGGATGCTGCGTATAGGTATTATTATCGATTGCTAACACACGATAACTGATTCATTTTGGCCCAGATTTCCAGATTCAGTTTTCGTAACAAAGACACGTTGCTCAAAACATTAAACACATTTCACCTGTTGTTTTTCAACTGCTTACACACAACTGCTTACTAGTCACACAATTTCTGAAACCTGACACTCAAATGCCTGCAGAATCAGATCTGCAAAACCATACACTGTTTCTCGGCCTTTTACTCAGTTTTAAATGTCATAAAACACTTTTTTTGCAAACACAACACACAATTCTTGATGTAACACACAAAATCTAACAGGAATTAATGTTTGCTTTTGAGATATATTTGTGATATTTTAAATGCAGTGCTTCATTTTGGAAGAGACGTGAGGCATTTTGCATTTTCTGTGTGCAACTCTTAAAGTAAAAGTGAAAGTTTAACAGATTAAAGCATGATCTACCTCTGGACTGTTTGGTTATCGTAACCCTATACGGTATTTTAAGAAAGATTATGTTGTATATAAAATATTTTATCAAAAATTAAAACATTTTATTTGTTCTATATCTTTATGACTTACAAAAGGATATATTAAGCAGAACAATGTATCATTCAGTTACTTTTCATATAACGAATTAAATAGTGAATGAGAATGTCATCTGTCATCACATTTTGTGTGCCAAATATACTGTATTTATTTGTATTATATATATAAAAAAATGTATAATAATTATAATACATACTGTCGTTTTCAAAAGCTAAGTAGTCAGTCTATAGCCTTACAATAGATGGCGCTGTTTACTTACATATGACTGTGTTCATTCCTTGATCCAAAGCTGTATGACCTTCTTTAAAATAAGACGAATATACAAGTAGGTTGGACTAAATATACTTTTGGTATGATATTCTTACCTCAACATCAGTTATATATATATATATATATATATATATATAGTATCTCACAAAAGTGAGTACAACCCTCACATTTCAGCAAAAAAAAGGTATAATTTCTGCACAATACTGCACAAATTAAACGTGGATATATTTTAGAGTAGTCAATGTGCAACTTGTATAGAAGTACACATTTACTGTCCAAATAACTGGCAACAAAAATGAGTACACCCGAAGTGAACATGTCAAAACTGTGTCCAAAGTGTCAATATTTTGTAGGGGCACCATTGTTATCTAGCACTGCCTCAATCCTCCTGGGCAAGGAATTCACCAGAGCTGCACAGGTTGTTGCTGGCATCCTCTTCCACTCCTCCATAATGACATCACGGAGCTGCTGGATGTTAGACACATGGTGCTTCTCCACCTTCCGCTTGGGGATGCCCCACATGTGCTCAATAGGGTTCAAGTCTGGATACATACTTGGCCACTCCATCACGTTCACCTTCAGCAGCAAGGCAGTTGTAATCTCGGCGGTGTGTTTGGGGTGGTTATGTTGGAAAACAGTTTCTGAAGGGAGGGCATCATCTTCTGCTTCAGAATGTCACAGTACATGTTGGAATCCATGTTTCCCTCAATGAAACCGCAGCTCCCCAGTACCAGCAGTAGTCATGCAGCCCAAGACCATGATGCTACCACCACCATGCTTGACTGTAGGCACAATTTTCTTGGTACTCCTCACCAGGGCGTCACCACACATGCTGGACACCATCTGAGTCAAACAAGTTTACCTTAGACTCATCAGACCACAGGACATGATTCCAGTAATTCATGCTCTTGGCCAGGTTGTCTTCGGTAAACTGTTTGCTGGCTTTTTTGTGAGCCAGCTTCAGAAGAGGCTTACCGAACTTCTTATAGCCTAGGCCATCTTTTTGGAGTGCAACAATTCCAATTATCAAATCCTCAGAGAGTTCTTTGCCAAGAGGTGCCATGTTGAACATCCAGTGGTCCGTATGAGAGAATTGTACTCAAAGAACCAAATTATAAAAACAAATTTTGCTCTAAAACAAAATACACAAATTTGTATGGTGCTGTCAAGCAGGCAAAACATGAACATGATGAATAGGGCATGTGGCTTTGCATGGTTAAACGATGTATAGCTGTTATCACTTAGGGTGTACTCAGTTTTGTTGCCATCTTTTTTGACAATAATGGCTGTATGTTGAGTTATTTATATATATTAAGCTCAGATGAGCTTTATTTGTCACATACAAAATTATACAGAGTATAACCAGCAGTGAATGTGTTCTCTGCACAGTTTAGGGGTGGCAACAGCGCCGCAGACTCGGTGGGGGTTCGGTGCCTTGCTCAAGGGTCTCAGCTCAGTCGTGGACAATTCCTGCCGGAGCCGAGATTCAAACCCACAACCTCGGGTTACAAGTCCGACGCTCTATCCATTAGAGCCACGACTGCCCTTTTCAGAGGACAGTAAATATTTACTGCTATACAAGTTGCACATTGACTACTAAAATACATCCAAGTTTCATTTCTATAGTGTTGTCCTTTGAAAATATATACAAAATGTATTGTGGAAATGTGAGGGGTGTACTCACTTTTGTGAGATATATAAGATCTATAATTAATTATCATAGTGTATATATATATTATATATATATATATATATACATATTTATGGTATATATTTACAATAATTTATGATGTATGGATAATCAAATTACTTCAAAGTAATATTGTGATCAATTTATTTTTTCTTGTGGCTTCAGTCTGGCTGTGCCACCAAAAGTTTGGGCCCCAAAAGCACCCAATATGTGTTAGCAAAGGGAATGCTATTAGCCGAATATGGGTCATGCAATACCACGTGATGCTGGAAGGGGGCGATATTTTGCAAGTTTACTGTCATTGCTGCAGATGAAAATACATAAATATACCAAATTAAAGTCTGTAACGTCACTGTAACATCAGTGTTTAAATAGTAACTGAAAAATAGTTATGTAATAATAGCATTGTAATAAAAATTATATTTGTAATAATATGCTTATTTCAGAGAGGCTTTTAAAAGTTAAAAAGGTCTCTTGAGTAAAATGTAATGTCAAAACATATTTTTGCTACTATACAGCATTTTGGTATACATCAAAACTAGATTACATGTAAACTATCAAACTAAAGGATGACCAATGTTTACAATACAAAGTCGTATTTTGCTTCCGAACCCTGAGGTGTATTGTTACATGCGTCTCTAACATGGGTGAGATTGCTTGAAAGAGTCTGGCGGTGTAAACTTACTCTATTAAGTTTCCCTCCATTGTTAAAAACATAAAGAGGACATAAAAGAGCTCCCCAAACATTCTTCTCTTTGAGCGGAGTGATGTCCTGTTAGAAGCTGCTAACATGACAGAAATGGGTCTTAATCTCGGCCATGAAAACAGACAAGACGCTCTCATAACAGATCTATTACCCAAGAGTCTCTGTAGAGTAGGTTTATAAGTGGGTGTGGGAACTTTGAGGTTTGTGTGAGGTTTGAAAGTGTTTCCGTTAGGTGATGACAGGAAATTGTCTCAATATTGTCTGCTATTAAATGTTAAAAGTTGTTTTTTATAAACTTAATCCAGATAGAAATTACTATAGCACTATATGCTACTATAGGACTTTCAGTCACAACTTAATACTGATCAGAATGATAATGTTTTGCTACAGGTTTCACAATCTTTATTGTCTTTATTGTCTATTTTTCAATACTAGATTCTCATATACTAGGCGTTCTGGCTTGTTTAGATAAAGAGCCAGTTTTCATCAGTTGTAAAGCCACTAAGATTTCAGCACAGCCCCATTCTGCTCCTGTAGGGAGCTGGTCAATGAGGTGATGATTAAAATGTGAAACCAATATTGGCCGGAAAGGAGGTCCAAGACTGGGATTATGTCCTGAGCTCTTGCTGCTGAAGGAAAAACATGGTCAGGAATGATATGTTTGTGTAGAGGGTTCATTGCAGATGGTGTAATCTTTCAATAGCAAATATTTTATTGCAAATGTCGACCTTCAAGCTTCACTAAGCATGAGGTAATGTGTTAAAGGGATGTTTCCCAAAAAGATGGCCCCAAAAGCTCATACTAGCCGGTGGATCTGGATGAACTTTGTTGCACTCTTTGAGGTGAATAGGGTAAAAAAAACTATTCACACCATACTTCCCTGGTTTATTCATGATAGTACATTCTGAAAAGTTGTTTCAATATGCAAATTAGGCATTATATAATAAAATATGCACTAATATGCATACAGTTACAGAACATAAATCTGAAGATTGGATAGAGCCAGGTTCAAAATGTTAACTTTGTTCATTTGTCAGAGTCAAATATTTTTACAGATGGAAATTTGGATCTCTCTTTTTATTAATTAATATCCCGTGTCCCAGTTTCTCCAGAATACTTGTTTTACTGTATAAGTGCTACTGAAGTGGAGATTTCTGGCATTTTTGAAAACTGCATCTACAGATCCAAAAATATAACTTGTAATAAAATGCTTGTAATAAATGTTTATTTTGGATGTTTTCCTTCCACTAGTTAGGTAGGTAAAAAGTCCAACATCTAAAAATGTCCAGTTCTTGTAGTTTTGTATGTGTGTGTTTTTCTCCCCATGTTGAGTTTGATTATGTCTTGTATATTTCCCTGGTTCGGTCTCTGTTCCTTGTTTCCTTTGCCTGGTGTCGTCCGTATATGTGCTCCATGATTGTTCCTGTCTGCCCTGTGTTGCCCCTGTTTGGATCAATAAAGATTGTTACTCGTTACACTCCATCGTCCCTGCGTTCCTCGCCTCCTCTCAGGGGCACCGTGACAGTAGTATGTTGTCTCCATCTTTCTCAAAAAGCTTTTTTGTTATGAAATAGTGTCCCTATTACCTGAGAGGTATCAATAAAATTGTTTTTGATAAGTCACACTTGTCTATGTGACAGAAAGCAGCATAACTAGCCCACTCAAAACTATTTTAATTCTAAATTAAAGGAATATTGGCTCAATACAAGTTTGACAGCAATTGTAGTATTGTAATAGGCCTACTGTTAAAAATAATGCCCATGTTGATGTCATGCTTTGTGGCAGCGCCATTATTCTATGCATAAGATTCTATTATGTTCTTTCTATTATGTTTAACAATTAGTGCCATTGACGTGAGCTTGGGAAGAGAAATAAATGCTGCATGTGGCAGGGAAATTACACACTGTACCTTTAAATAATATGTTTCATCTCATCCAAATCTTCAGGCAGTTGGATGTCAAAATGTTCTATTTAAAATAATCCAGCTGGCTATGAAAATGGTTAAGGTGCATAAATCTCATTCTCTGTCACTTTTGTATTTCATGCCTTTAGGGTTTTAAAGATCAATGTTTTGCTCTTTCAGAGGTGTATATCTGTGCTAACTTGTTACTGCTAATATTGAGCACACTTGTTGGCAATATTCTCCAGTTGTTGTGATTGATGTGTATTGAATTATTTTTTTAAATCCCCATAGGTACTCTATAATAAGGATTGACAGTAAACAGTAGTTTAATAGTTTGAAAACAATATGTAAATGTGTGCAAAATGGGCCCCAGACATAGTTTTGTTAGCATTTGAGTTTATTTATTGCAGAATGTAGTCCTCCAATGCATTCTGTATCAAAGCTATTATAGAGTGATCCACAGTTTAGTCTACACTGATATTGTTCTGACTGTCTGAAAATCTGTGTAGCTTACTAGATATTGAGAAAGACTGTAATTCTTAACAAACATTCTTGGTACATGTGTATTTACTTACAGAGGCCCCAAAAAAGTAATTTGGACACTTAAGATTAAAGGGATAGCTCAAAATGAAAATTCTGTCATTAATTACACACCACCATGTCCTTCCAAACCCATAAGACCTTTGTTTATCTTTAGAACACAAATAAATATATTCTTTTGATGAAATCCGAGAGCTCTCTGGCCTTCCATAGACAGCAAGGGTACTACCACGGTCAAGGCACAGAAGCATAGTAAGGACATCGTTAAAATAGTCCATGTGACATCAGTGGTTCAACTGTATTTTTACGAAGCTCCGAGAATACTTTTTGTGCACAAAGAAAACAAAATTAACAACTTTACCCAACAATACTTCTCCTCTTTGTCCACCTGGCATGAGTGAGTCTGGGTTTGGCAGATGCCAGGAGAACGTTGCCTGCCTGACTGCATTGTGCTATTGTGTCTGTAATGTTTGGTGGAGGAATTACAAAATAATGATATGGGGCTGTTTTTTTAGATGTTGGGCTTACTTTACTTCCACTGAAGGGAAATCTAATGCTTCAGCATATTGTACCAATATATTTTGGAAAATGCCACACGCTCAACTTTGTGGGGAAGGCCCATTTCTAATCCAGGTCCATAAAGATGAGCTGGTGTGGAAGTTCTTGATTGGCCTTTACAGGGTTCTGACCTCAACCCCATCAAATATGTTTGAGATGAACTGGAAAGGAGATTAAGAGCTTATTGTTCAACATTAGTGCCTGACCTCAAAAATGGCTGAAAATGTCCTCTTGTGGAAAGGCCTTCCAGAAATAACGAAGCTGAGCTGTTATAGCTGCAAAGGGGGACCAACTTCATATTAACGTCTATGTATTTAGAATGCAATGTCATTAAAGTTCTTGTCGTTGTGATGGTCAGGTGTCTATTTTTTTTCTATATAGGGTCAAAAGGTTAATTTGCTAAGAGACCTGTGAAAAATGTGACAAGTATATTAAAGTATAACTTTATGAAGTTTTACATGGAACTGCCTAACGATGACTTATGGAATGTTAGATATTAGTACTGCAATAATTTTGCTTTGGGGCAATGTGCAGAGTGTAAATAATTATATAAATACAACTTTTTAGGACAGCTGTGTGAAGAGGAACTGACTTCATACACTACTTCCACTTAAAACACCTTGACACCAGCTGATTTATTGGAAAAATTATGTGAAAATGAGAAGTTCATTCTAAGAATAAACTCTAGTGTCACTTTTTTAACATTTTAAAATCTGAATTAAAGGGTTAGTTAACAAAAAAAATGAACATTCGGTTCTTACTCACCTTTGTCGTTCCAAACCCACCATTATCTTCAAAGCAAAATAAAAGACTAAGTTACAACTATTCATTATATAAATCAATCATGTCTCTTCTTGGATTAAACTACTCAATCCATATGGAATCACCCACTTTCAGAGAAACCAATCAAAGACACAGCTTTTAAGATATGTTTTGCTTAAAATTTTGCTTGCATGGACTTTCAATAAATGGGTGAAATGATTAAGAATATTACAAATATCTTCATTTCTGTTCCAAAGATGAATGGAAAACTCATTGGTTTGTAATGACATGAGGGTGAACTTTTAAGTGCACAAATAGTTTTTGGGGTCCCTGTACGTGTATCTCCAAAAGAAAATACTGTACAAGCTCTTAGTCATATGGATTCACTCTGCCCCTTGCTGTTTCACTCTCTATACAGTCACAGCAAAAGTGAAATATTCAAAGGAAGAATCAGGACATGAAGAGGTCACCTAATGAACTAGGAGACATGAAGAGAATAATGGACAGTACACACACACTTCACATGCACTTACTGTCTGACCCCAGATTTGTTCTGCCTTCCTGAAGAAACATCATAATAAATCACACTGTGTGCACACTCCTAGACTTTCTCTCCTAACCATCTACACATGCAGACTCACACCATGCAAACCGGTAAATAATTACAGAATTATCAATCAAGAGGTTCAAAAGCACCCCAGATTCCCAAGAGATGTCGTACCTCTTTGAGAAGCACTCTGTTCCTTAAAGAATATCTTTAGACAACTGCCAGCATAGAGGAATTCCTGATTTTGTTTTTATTAATTTCATAATATTAAAATAAATATTCAATTTTTTTGTCAGTCCTGTTTCATTACAAATTTTGAGGGGTTAGAGATCATTGCATAGAAATCAAATGTGTGTGTGTGTGTGTGTGTGTGTGTGTGTGTGTGTGTGTGTGTGTGTGTGTGTGTGTGCGTGCGTGTGTGTGTGCGTGTGTGTGTGCGTGTGTGTGTGTGTGCGTGCGGTGGGCGTGCGTGTGTGCGTGCGTGTGCGTGCGTGCGTGCGTGTGTGTGTGTGTGTGTGTGTGTGATTTCAGATATTATTAATGCAATACTTTTCTGTAAAGTTGCTTTGAAACAATGCACATTGTGTAATATACTATAAAAATAAAAATGACTAAAATGGCTTGACACCAGCTGATTCATTTTGAAAAAAAAATAATGCAAAAAAAGTTCGTAAAAAAATGCAAATAAATAAAAACACATTTATTTCACCAATTCACTCAACCTTGTGTGTTTTAAATTCCACTAAAATTTTGGGGGGTTTAGACATCATTGAAAATACGTCTGATAATGGCCTTGGTTATTAACAATAACTGTTTAGTTAAAAAAAGATATAGAAATACAATTTTACTCATAAAAGAAATGAATGAGGTTAAGTAAGCAAATATTTATAAAGGCTGTACAAGTAGTTTTTCACTACTGGAACTAATCAAATTCCGTATGCTAGACTGGATTACTGTATTGTCACCCATTCTTACTGTCCTACAGAAACACAATCTCCAGAAGTGATACCACAAGCTTTCACTGGACCAGATATTCCATTGAGTTGTCTTGTACCTTTTCTTTTTCTGATTAATTGTTGAACATTAGACTCCTGAGAATGGCCTGATGATGGACACCTAAAGCTTTTGAACTGATTCAACTTTCAAGGAGAGCAAAATAAGTTTAAATAACATACAACAGCATTTGACATATTTATAAACAACTTCAAGTGGTCCTATAATAAAATAATAAAATAACCTTTAACCTCCTATAATGTCTCATTTTGCAAGATGAGGGGTTGGATTTTTGTAAAGTCTCGGGTGTCTGTGAAGTTTCAGCCCAAAAAGGCCCACAGATAATTTATTATTCTATGGTGTAAATGCCTTCTTTTGGATGGAAGCAAAAACTTGCTGTTTTCAAAATATCTGCATTGGTTTCTATGGCAACAACATTGCATTCGGATGCCTATGCTAAAAAAACAATAACAGCAACAGTTTGCCATACAGATGTTGTCTTACAATATGACAGCATGTTGCTGTTGCGCTGTATTACTGTATTACATCTCATGAAGCAGCAGTAGAAACATAGGAGGTTGGAATGTGCAGCTTTATTATGCTTTATTCCGCCATGTAAAACATAAATGCATCAGATATTGTCTGTTTACAGTTTTTTTCAAATGCTAATTTTTCATTGTTCAATTTTCATTGTTCAATTTTAATTGTTTAATTGTTCGATACTGAAGCCACGTTTTCAAAACTGTTCACACATTCAGCGATACAGAAGTCTATGTGGACCAAACTGTGAATCTTTTTTCATTGCTTTCAGACAAAATGCATGCAATGACCACATTTTTCCAAATCCACAAACATGATACTCCTCAACTGGCAAAACACTATACATTTTCAGCACATTTTTCAAATGCTATCAAACGGTTTTCAAAACTGATAAACCCCATTCAAATCAGAACGATAGCAAACAGTCCGTTTCTGCAGGAATTATATTGAAATAGAAAATCTGAAATTAAATTGAATAATAATTATTACAAACACAACTAAATGCCATTTCAGCTGAAAGGCAAGCAAGGTGTCCCATTTTTAGTCTTACAGTTGTTTTTTATGGGTTTGGTACTATTTTCACAAGGTGTACATTTTCAAAACACTTAGTACAAAACTTTAAACTGATCATACTTGTAACACCACTAGTTATTCTTTCAAAACCTGGTTTCATGATTTCATTGTAGTTGCACATATTTTCATTCCACATAATAATTGTTTCAGAACACAAGATTATTGTGATATGTATTGAGAATATTTGGATTAATCACCAAAACACAACAGTAAGATCTTCTTTCAAGTAATTACTTTTAACATTCATTTCACTCAAGAGCAAAGAATGCAAGATACATGTTTCAAATCACCTTTGTTGCTGAAATAATTTCAGTAATAGAGGCAATAACTGTCATGTTAGAAAATACACTTACATTACCTAGCTTGCACATCTCTCATAAAATCTATAATGTTCTGTAAAAGTATGTATCCAGTGTGTTATCAAAAGGGGAGATGAATATATGACATGGCCATAAGGTTTTGTGTTAGAACAGAGTTTACTGTCAATGCAGTAAATGTCCTCACTGTGCCATATGACTGAATCTCTATTCTAGCTGATTTTTTTTCAGATAAAGAGTGAGTTATAGTAATGTGCAGTCTTTACCATGGTAATGCTTCTACAGTATCACAATGTAATGTAAAATGCTGTATTTGATGCCATCTGTCTCGCTTCTTCTGACACATCTCTGATCAATCTCTGATCAGTTCCTCTCTCTTGTTTCCTGCTGTATGTTCACAAATAGCAAAACACACGGTTTTACAAATGAGGACGTCCTCAAAGGGAGGTTTTAGGTGCTTTTGTCAAGTTTTGCTTACTTCTACCAATTTGTCCCCAAAATATGGTTACAGCAAGCACACACACACGTTTGTTTTTTTGTTAATTGTGGGGACATTCCATAGGCGTAATGGTTTTTATACTGTACAAATCGCATTTTCTATTGCCCTTCACCAACCCTAATCCTAAACCTACCCTTTCGAAAAAAAAAATGTTTTATCATTGGACCCAAAAAATGACAATGATTTCAGATATTGCCATCTTTGTGGGGACATTTTGTCCCCATAAAAAGGGTTTACTTGAACCACACACACACACACACACACACACACACACACACACACACACACACACACACACACACACACACACACACACACACACACACACACACACACTTACAAAATAGTGGTTATCATCTTAGACAAATCACTTTTAGTGTAAAAAAAATTAATTGCATTTGGTTATCCCTAAATTACAATCACATTCTATAGAAACTATATATCTATTGCATCTATATCTATAGATGCACCAAATGATTCACTGATTAGCATTAAGATGAGTTGAATGAAATGATAGACAAATGTATTAAACTGAATGATAAGAGATGCAAATCAAAAGTTTGATGGTAATAGCTTTATGAAAGACAGTTACTGTGAATGAAACATTTATATAGATGAAGCACTTATTTTGTGTAGTGAAAAGGATATTTTGTTATTATGTGTATTGTACTAACACAATTGAAAATATGCTGAAATGTTTGAAAAAGTGCACTTTTGATGATCTGTTGTCATATTAATAGTAAGAGTTTAGAAAAATTACCAATTGCTTGTGAAAATTGTGCCAAAGGAATAAAAAACTGTATTCTTCTTTCTTTCTTTCTTTCTTTCTTTCTTTCTTTCTTTCTTTCTTTCTTTCTTTCTTTCTTTCTTTCTTTCTTTCTTTCTTTCTTTCTTTCTTTCTTTCTTTCTTTCTTTCTGGTTATCTTTTGATAAATGGATGGATTTGGAATGATTTTGTTTGGGAACATGGATCAAGGAAGACACATTAGTGTGGAAAAGAGTGGCAGAGAGAGGGACGACTAGAAGCCTTACAGTACATCCATCCATCCATCTATTCAATACATTTTCCCTAGCGCTTGTCCTATGTAGGGTCATGAGGCTGAAGCCTTTCCTATAGACAGGAAACCCCTCCGGACAGATGGCCAGTCCATCACAGGGATGACAAACACACATATTTATATTGCTTGTTCTGTGTTCTATGTTGCGACTTGTTTCCATTGTGTTGTGGCTTGTTTCCGTTGTAGAGTTGAGGTACTCGGCCTCGTACTCAGACTCGAGTCCAGACTGAAGTACAACTTAGCAGACTTGGACTTCGATGCATTTTTACTCAGACTTGATTCGGATTTAAGCCTTTGGAAGTCCAGGGACAGTTGATGGAAATGTCAATGACTCAATGCATTATCATGAAAGTTGTTTTTTTAAGTCTTGTCCAATACTTGAAAGCCGATGGGTTTCTGTGCACACATATAACCTCTTTCGTATGCTATTGCTACATATGTACATAACAAATGTACATGTCAAATGCCCTTCTTGGAGACTACTCCTGTGAATGCAGTCAGTTTTGTCTTACAGTAAGTGAACCTGAACAGTTGGGAGAAATACAGAAGTTTCAAAATATTTTATCTGTGTGTCTGGTCTTAAAGCAACAGCAGTGCAAACCTTTTGCCGCAGACAGCATAATAATAATTTGTTAATAATTTGTTACATTTATATAGCGCTTTTCTAGGCACTCAAAGTGCTTTACTATTAAGGGGGGTATCTCCTCATCCACCACCAGTGTGCAGCATCCACCTGGATGATGCGACGGCAGCCATATTGTGCCAGAACGCCCAACACACACCAGCTTACTGGTGGAGAGGAGACAGAGTGATGAAGCCAATCAGTGTATGGGGATGATTAAGAGGCCATGATGGTCAGAGGCCAATGGGGAAGTTTGGCCAGGATGCCGGGGTTACACCCCTACTCTTTTTCGAAGGACATCCTGGGATTTTGAATGACCACAGAGAGTCAGGACCTCGGTTTAACGTCTCATCCGAAGGACGGTGCTTTTTGACAGTATAGTGTCCCCATGGCTGCTGGCTAATAATAATAATTGTTCATCAACAAAAGAAAAAAACACTCACTGTTCTTGAGTCTTGACTGAATCACTTTAGTAACTTTAATACTATAGTAGTAACTACTATTTTTTCTTATGCCTTGGGAATTATTTAAATGAGGAATGTTGTGATGTGTTCGTTCTCAGAAGAAAACTCATGTTTCAGATCAAATTTGCAGATATTAAGCATATAGCCTTATCACATCTACCTATAGGAATACGACACCTATCACGGCATTCCTATATAAGCTCTATTCAGTATTATTCTTCATCTTTTTCGCTTGCTCAGGAGAAAATTGCCCTCCTCCATCTCCAACTGCTCCTTTCGCCATAGTCAGGACTTGGCTTTCTGATATTCCTGGTTGAATCAGGCTCCTTTATCTTGAATATTTTTTTGCCCAGAACAGAACCACACCACCAAACCAAACTGTATGCTAAGTGTCTATCCTTATGACGATAGTGGTCCTAACAGAACTTTGTTTATGCTCAAACAGCAACATTACACACTAGTGGAAGCTGAAGATGTAAAAAGGATAATAGGATCCCTTTCAAATGAATTGCAGAGGAAAATAGCAGAAGCATCCTATTTTATTAACAATGTCTTCTGTCATTAGATACTAATGCACTGCAGAGAGGTTTTGTGCTTCATTTGATAAGGATACAGAGCATATCGGTTCAGATCTCAGAGACAAATGGCTTCCGCAAGTATCTATTTCCAGACTCTCTGCACACTGTAACAGTGACTTTTATGAGCCTGACTATGGCATTTACAGCCAAAAGATATATACTTTATGGTATTATGTAATGTATACATTAGATAGACACACTGTAATACAAAGTGTCAAAGCTTTTATGAAAATAGAGAATGAATGTTGTATAGGTGGTGCATTACTTCCTACTGTATTGGGGTCAAATTTAGTTCCCTCTGGTCTCCGCCCTCCTTCCATTTTTCTGAATAAGGATTGAAAGTGGATCTGATTCGCAGAGATTTATGGAGGCAAAGATCAGCTGGTCATTACTAACCTGATATTGTTTCTCAGTCAGAATTATGCTTGAAAGCATCACTCTCATTTCTGAGACAATCATAATGCTCTTTTAATATTCGCTTACAGTGCTAATAGAGTTCATCAGTGCCCGCCCACTTTTTTGGCAGCTTTGGTTCTGAAAATATTTTTCCCATTCATATTTCTCTTTGAGATTTTTTTTAAGAGTTATAAAGCATGAACCAAACCAACCAGCTATGAGGCGAATCACAACATAAACTTTAATTTGAGCTGCATGAGTGTTTGCAGAAGTATTTTTTTATTCATTTTTCCCACATGGATTTAAAAAAGGTTATTCTTGAGTTTTTCTGGCTATTGCACTCTGTAACTGACCTCAGAATGCTGCAACTGAACAATCAGAATTAAGTATTTCTGAGTGCCATGTAAACACTCATTAACGACCTCTTAGGTCACAGTAAGTCTGTCTTTAAAGGTTTATAAGTTTTCATTAAAAATCAATTCCCTATGGAGAAAATGACTGAGATTTTTACTTCTAGAACCTGACTGTTGCACTCTGATGTCTTTTTTTATTTTGACAGAATTCATATTCAAGATTAAACATGTTCAACAAGTCACAATTATGCAAATGTAATTATGCCACATGTTCTTTTATTTCCAAATAACTGTAATTGTAATCCTATTCAATAAATAATGGTGTGTGCTGTCAAGTATCAATTTGATAATTTTCCCATTTTTAACAGAGTGTTCCTGTGGCTCAGTGGTAGAGCATTGCATTAGCAGCGCAAAAGGTTGTGAGTTCAATTCCCAGGGAACACACATACTGATAAAAAATGTATAACATGAATGCACTGTAAGTCGCTTTGGATAAAAGCGTCTGCTAAATGCATAAATATACTAAACTATAAATAATAAACTTTCACACAAAACTCGTCCAACATTGTATGTGCTACAGATATAAATGACATCTCTTATCATGCAGCTTGTAGAAGTGAAGTGTGTTCTTACAGTTCTAAGTGATGTAAACTTTCCAAAATAGCACATAAAAGTAAATAAAGAAAGCCCATCATCTCCAGCCTCTGTTCGTGAATGTAAAGTCCCTGACTGCATTGTGATTGAGAATGGAAATGGATAGAGGCATGTTCTTCATTTCCACTCTTGAGTCCAGCTCTGTGTCTTTTAACAGCACGGCTTTGATGTCGCTCCATCCCTGATAACCGATACCGCCGCTAAACCCGACACCATTGCAGCAGTCCAGCGGGATTCAGCCACAGAACAGCAGAGGAGAGATATAAGCCCAGTGGAGTACAGTAAGGGAAGACTGTAGCCTGTTGGTCTTGTTTTGGCCTAACGATTTTTGTACAATACTAATCATGTTAAAGGAGGGTAAGCAGGATTATTGTACTCATTCTAGCACATTTCTATTATCTGACCCATGAGTGAATGTCAGATACATGATACTCTTATGTGCGTTGTAGTATCTTGTGAGATGTACTGTACCGTATAGCATGTGAATCCAGTCATCTTGTTGAAGCAGTTTCAAAAACAAGATGTCAGAGAGCATAGTTTTATCTAATTCAACTTTACTTTTATCTAACTATAGTTTTATTTTGTATTATTATGAATAAATGACCTCTTTTTGATGTGTGACTGGGTGCATCTTATTGATTATAACACCCAGACAGCAAGACAGAGAAAAGTCTCTGTATAAGGACACAGAAAGCCCAGGAATGAGGAGATGTTCAGGTTTAAAACAAGTTACATTTTACTATTTCTGCTCACAACCTTAAAGCGGTTGGTGTTAGATAAAATATGTTGAAATTTGATTAAATTGTTTGAATGGAATTTTTATTTGAAAATTCAGTCCCACTTTATATTAGGTGGCCTTAACAACTATGAACATACATTGAAATGTTGTTACATCTGTACTTATTTCTGTAATTACATTTATAATTAAATTGCTGAGCCCTCCCTTATACCTTTACATACCCCTAAAATCTACCCATACCACCAAACCTGTCCCTAACCTTACCCATATCCCACCACAACAGCAGCAAAAGTGTTTTGAAATACAATATGACCACAATAAGTACATTGTACTTATTTTTTATGTAAGAACGTAGTCGTTAAGGCCACCTAATATAAAGTGTGACCTAAAATTCAAGTTAATATCAATCAATATCATCAGATCCTCTCTTATTTTTTAATGAAGGAAGAAAAAGAAGGTTACAGTGAGGCACATACAATAGAAGATAAGGGGCAAATTTATAAGAACATAACAATTTAAGAATATTTAAGAATATAAGAATTTAAAAGCATACATTTGAAATTTTATGAAAAAAAAAGTTTTTTTGCAACCTGTTTACCAAAATTCAGACTTGTCTAAATAGAGTTTAAGCAGCTTTAACCCTGATTTGTGATATCTTCTAGCAAACAAATGTCAAAATTTGACACAAGTGAAAATTATTTTTGTGGCAATCAACATGCTGTCGATCTTGTACTGAGCTCTGAATACTAATAAGCAACATCAATTTGCTTGTGCATGGATTCGTTATTTGGCACACCCTCAAACTCAGGGCTTTAAGAGTTTCCTGCAGGCAATTATGAAATTATGGTGTCATTCACATGCACTCATTTAATAAATATGATAATTCCTTTGTGACTTGAAGGCAGCTTAACAAGCTGTAAAACTGCCAAATCATGTGATTATACAGTTGTCTATGAGCATTTCTGTCCATCTCAATGGTAGTTACAGCAACGCAAGTAAGCAAACTGGATGCTGCCATTTGTGCTTCAAGGGCACTCGTGTTCATAAACATTCTTCTTTCTCTTTTTGTTCTTTCATAGCAATCACTTTCTGCTCAAAGATCACATATGACAACATGATTGATGAATTTAGGGGATCAACAGTGTGTCAACTTTATTTTAGTTTAGCACCTTTACTGTAACTGTTACTAAGTTAAACATTTTTTTTATTGTTGTCTTTCTCATTTTAGCCATTGTCTTTATTTTAATTGCATGAGTCATTGATTCTTGGCTTCAAGAAAGTCATTAGAAAATCCCATGTGCGAGCGTGTATGTAGTATATGGCCTCATATATTCTATGTGGTCTGTCGGAAATGAAAGAGACATTTTAAAAGGAAAATGTATGAAATATGAGCATATAGGAGATGTTTAGCTGCAGGAAACTATTGAGTCATTATCTTGAGTGTGATTGGTCTGACATCTATCTGTAGGTGGTTAACAGCCTTGTGTCTTGTGGTAGATTATAAGCTTTATAATGGATTGACTAGAGGCATAAGGGGAGGCCAGGCCTTACATGTGGTAGGTGTGCAGTTTGGACTGCATGGCTTATGAATGATATTTAACGGTATGGGGCTTTGCTTATGATCAGGTGTCAAATCACACTCCATGAACAAGTGTATATTCTTGCTACAAAGAACATTTAATTATTTTAAAATATCTATATAATAAAATAAATCAATAAATAATGTAATTCTCCTTTCAAATGCAGATTTATTCGCTTGAAACTCTGTATTCCTTTTTACGAAACAGGGCTCAGTTCAATACAAAGACTCACATTACACTATTTGATATCAGTCTCTTCTTGCACACACGTACAGTATAATATCCAGGAGTTATTTGATCATTTAGCTATAGAGGAATGAACAAACCATTGTAAAGTAACACAAGCTTTTCTGGACAGTTCATTTAAATGGCCTGAAGATGCGGGCTTAAATTAAGTATAACAATATGAAATCATGTTTTTATTTTAGGAGATATCAGAAATGACTTCATGGATATTGTTCCAGTCCACTCAAGGGCAGTACAGTAGGGGAGTTTTGTAACAACTTTGCTTTAATATATTAAACTCTTTGTGGTTGTTTTTAATTTAAAAGTAAAAAAGAATATACTTTTGTTAACTAAATGTAATGTTGAATGAAAATGTGTTACAGTTAAATTGACATTAAATGCAATTAGTTGAACTTGTGGTTTTGACCCACTCATCTTTAAATGCAATTTTTAAATATTACTTATAATCGTTGAAATATGGCTTGACTGTGCTGCCAAATGTGAAGTACTTAAGTGTACATAAAGACAGTAAACTGTCATGAAGAAAAATACAATGAAAGTGTACTTAAGTGGCCTTTTATGTCATGAATATTATATATTATCTTCAAGTACAGATTTAAAAAATATACTTGAGGATATGACGTGAACTACAAGTACATATTCAATACAATTAAGCACAATTCTTTTAGTGTGTTATTCAGAACAGATTTGGAGAAATTTAGCATTACATTACTTGCTCACCAATAGATCCTCTGCAGTGAATGGGTGCCGTCAGAGAGAGTCTAAACAGCTGATAAAAACATTACAGTAATCCACGAGTAATCCACACATTCACTGCAGAGGATCCATTGGTGAGCAAGTGATGTAATGATTATTTCCTCTAAATCTGTTCTGATGACGAAACCAACTCATTTGCATCTTGGAAAACCTGACAACGAATAAGTTTTCATTTCTGCATGAACTATTCCTTTAACCAAAAATGACTAGGTTACTAGATTCATATCAAATGTGTTCTGATGTTGATTAGATCTTTTATTTATTTACTAACATAGAGAGTGCAGTAAACAGGCAGATGAGTAAAATAAACAAGAGACAGGCCGTTCACTCCTCACAAATACTGATAATATTACACATTCAGTCTTTCTCTCTACTGGCTGTATTTGTTCTGAGCTCATGTGAAGCAAAGAGCTGCCACAAAGATACACACATAGACAGATGTTAATTCAGAAATCTAATATGCCACTTTAAATTCTGTGTTGTGTTGAGTTTGTGTATGCTTTCAGTTGTTGTCAGGAGTGGCATGACAGGACAAGTAAACTGAATGTTTCTGCTGCTAGCTGCAGTAGTCAAGTAAAAAAGAAGTAAAACAGACTGAGCAAGAATATCAAGGTGCAGCAATACATCAAACTACACGTCAAAGTTTACATTAATGGCAAATTCTTGGGAAGTGACATTAATAATAAATACTTTATACAAACAGACAAGAGCATTTTAAGCCCTGTCACACTTTTGTTGAAAGGTTTTTGGTGTCAACTGGTTGAGTGAGTTTCTTATGAGGGTGGAGTACAGTAAATACCAGAGGAAGGGGTTATGACAGATGTTTTAGGCCTGTTTAGGGATCTCACTTAATTATATTCAAAGGCTGTATTTGGCTAGAAACAAATACAGGGTATTTAGAAGTTTACCACTGTTGAGTAAAAATGTTTGACTCAAATGTCATATTGGAAAATTTGATATGTAATGTTAATAAAACTCGATATGCTATGATATATGATATGATATGACTACAACGGACAGTCAGGACCAGTGTTGGGGAAAGTTACTTTTAAAAGTAATGCATTACAATATTGTGTTACTCCCTAAAAAAGTAACTAATTACCTTACTTAGTTACTTAGTTACTTTTTGTGGAAAGTAATGCATTACATTACTTTTGCGTTATTTTTTAAATATGAGCAGGGCTTTATTGTTTGTTTTTATTACAAGAAGTTATATTTATAGCAAATGTAAAAGCCCTTTCACATCAAAAAGTGTAATGAATAAACCTCAGGCTGAAGGAAGAGTAAATTCACGTCTGTACAGTAGAACGCAGGAGAAGAAGTTCAACACTCTTCAGCAATAAAAAACAATGAAGCACAATTGTTAGTTTATTTAGCTAAAGTCATTTTTGCTTATTAGTAAGTTAAGTAAGGCCATCAGGCTCCTAAACTCAAACTCGGTCAAATAACATTTACAGGACTCAATTTAATAAACTGTAAAACATTCATTACTCTCCATCATCCGCATTGCTGCTATGTGTATATACCCGGTACAACCTGTTTGCACATTCTTCTTGCACATCCCTGTTTATATTATTATTTATTAAGTCCACAGTATACTGTATAGCACATTTTATTTTATTGCACATTTTACTCCTTATTTTTATTTTATTTTTACCTATATTTATATATATTATCTTGTGTTATGTTTCATTTTTTTGCACTGTCCATTGAACGGACGTGTTCTGATTTACATTTCACTACTGATTATACCCTGTATAATTGAGTATGTGATGAATAAAAAGAACCTTGAACCTTGAACCTAGTGTGGTTGAACTAGATCAGGGATACTCAAATCTGGATCGCGAGATCCACTTACGTGCAGATTTTAGCTCTAACCCTAATCAAACACACTTGAGCATGCTAATCAGTGTCTTCAGGATCATTAGAAAATCACAGGTTGGTGAGTTTGATCAAGATTGGAGCTAAACTCTGCAGGAAAGTGTATCTCGTGAGCCAGATTTGAGTATCACTGAACTGGATCATCAAAGGTCAGCAGTAAAGACATTGGTAAATAAAATGGGATTAGATACATTTGTGTTGTTTAACATATTTAATTATTGCAGGCTTGCGTCATATTCTGAGTTTGCATTTCACGGTTTTAATTAATTTTGATGAATACTGAATTCATTTTTTTTGCGAGTGGGATGAATTAATGCACGTTCACATTTAGTCTAGAACTACAGTAAGATCATGTTCACACAGCGCACTGTCGTCAATAAATGGGAAAACAAAGTAACTGGCGTTACTTTTAAAAAAGTAACTCAGATATTGTCCTGTAAATTAAGAAGTAATGCATTACTTAACTAGTTACTTGAAAAAAGTAATATTATTACGTAACTTGCGTTACTTGTAATGTGTTACCCCCAACACTGGTCAGGACTGCTGAGAGGATTATCGGTACTCTTTTACCCAGCCTCCAAGAGCTTTTATTCCTCCAGAGTGAGGAAAGTCACTCTGGACCCCTCACACCCAGCTCACTCTCTCTTTGAACTGTTGCCCTCTGGCCGGCGCTACAGAGCACTGAGCACCAAAACAACAAGACACAAGAACAGTTTTTTCCCCCAGGCCATATCCCACCCGAACAACACATAACACACCCAGGTACTGTACATCTGTAAATGACTCATCAAACCTTCATCTGTACATAGGACACATGCACATTCACAGTTCTGTCTATGGACATTTTTCTTTTCTTTTCTTTTCTGTATATTATTATTTTATTACTATTGTTATTCATAATTATCGATGTTTGTACTTTCTGTACTGGAAGTTCCTAACACCAAGACAAATTCATTGTGTGTGCAAACACACTTGGAAATTAAGCTCTTTCTGATTCTGATGATATGATATGATATGATATGTGAAATGATATGATATAACCCGAATTCTGTAAATGTTGGGCTGTTTTTTTAATATAAAATAAAAAACTAAAGATTTTCAAATCACTGAGGCAATATTTTATTCACAATAGAACATAGATAACATAACAAATGTTTAAACTGAGAAATGTTATGATTTTATCCACAAAATGAGTTAATTTCAAATTTGATGCCTGCTACCTGTCTCCCTCCTCTTTAGCTTGGAGGACACAGCATCCGTGATTTCCAACAAGAATCTCAAATTTGGACTCGTCTGACCATAGAACACTTTTACACTTTGAAACAGTCAATTTTAAATGAGCTTTGGCCCACAGGACACAACAGCGCTTCTGGACCATGTTCACATATGGCTTCCTTTTTGCATGAATGAGCTTTAGTTGGCATCTGCAGATGGTAGGGCGGTTTGTGTTTACCGACAGTGGTTTCTGGAAGTATTCCTGGGCCCATTTAGTAATGTCAATGACAGAATCATGCCGCTGAGTAATGCAGTGTCTTCTGAGAGCCCGAAGACCACGGGCATCCAACAAAGACCTTCAGCCTTGTCCCTTACCTACAGAGATTTCTCCAGTTTCTCCAGTTTCTCTGAATCTTTTGATGAGTTTATGCACTGTAGATGATGCGTTTTGAAAGAAATCCAATTTGATGTCGAGTAACATTGTTTTTAAAGGATTCCACAATTTTTTTACGCACCCTATCACAGATTGGAGAGCCTCTGCCCATCTTTACTTCTGAGAGACTCTGCCTCTCTATGACATCCCTTTTATAGCTAATCATGTTACATACCTGATGTCAATTAACGTAATTAGTTGCTAGATGTTCTCCCAGCTGAATCTTTTAAAAAATGTCTTGCTATTTCAGCCCTTTGTTGCCCCTGTGCCAACTTTTTTGAGACCTGTAGCAAGCATCAAATTTGAAATGAGCTCATTTAGTTGATGGAAGTGTAAAATGTATCAGTTTAAACATTTGTTATGTTCTCTATGTTCTATTGTGAATAAAATATTGGCTAGTGTGATTTGAAAGTCTTTTCATTTTATTCAAATTTAAAAAACGTCTAAACATTTCCGTAATTCGGGTTGTAAGATAAACATGAATTAAATAGTGATAGTGAATTAAAGTAATTTGACTAAGTTTATGTGTAATGATTTTTTTGTTTCAAATTTGTTCACAAAATTCCCCAAATTGTCTTCTATTTATACATTTGTTTCTATTGAAAATAAAAATATTATATTTACACTTTTTGTACAGTTTTTTTTAATACGTTATGCATTTTTTTTTTACATTTCAGAATTCAAGAAATTTAGCATTACATCACTTGCTCACCAATGGATTATCTGCAGTGAATGGGTGCCATCAGAATAAGCTGAGCCCAAACAGCTGATAAAAAAACATCAAAATAATCCATAAATCCAGTCCATTAATTAATGTCTTGTGAAATGAAAATGTGTATTCACAAGAAACAAAATCCATCAAGATGTTTTAATGTTAAAACATTGCTTCGGGCCAAAATAGAATTGCATAATTCATAATAACTCTTCCTCCAGTGAAAAAGCCGATCCCATTGTCCTCTAACATAAAAATCCACCAACATACTTGTTTAGAACTGTTTTGGACTGATCTTATATTTCTCTCCTGATTCAGACCTTCATATAAGTATTTCATTATGTTTATGCTTATATTGGACTTTTACAGGAAAATATCATTATGAAAATATTGTTCTGTACAAAAACCACAAGATTAATGTGGTCTGGTACAATGATAATGGCTACTTACCAAATGTTCCATTGACATTTAACTTCATAACCTTTAGACTGATGTGGAGACATGTGACTTCTTCATAAACATTATCTATAACTAACTATAATTACAATAAACAAATGATTTTGAATATCACACAGATAGAGAGAGAGAGAGAGAGAGAGAGAGAGGAGAGAGACACACACAGGAGACAGAGACAGAGAGAGAGAGAGACAAGACACACACACGCACACACACCACCACACACCACACCCCACACAACACACACACACCACACACACACACACACACACACACACACACACACACACACACACACACACACACACACACACACACACACACAACACAAATCCCTACTGACTTGTTAGGCTATTTGGCCATGACAATTCCAGATTGTGATTATGTATCCTTGAACCTTACAGCAAAGAGATGACCACAAAATGAAGAAAAAAATAATTTTGAAATCTGGAAGGCTATATAAAGAATTCTAAGTGCTTCCTGTATGCAGTTTCCACAGACTCAAATGTAATTTTGAAATGGACATTAAGGGGAACTTGTAGTGAAAGACTATAAAAAGATATGAAACACTTCCTGATTGCAGCTTCCATGGTTTGAAATGTCATTAAGAACTGTAAGACAAGCGGAACTTGAAGATGAACAGAAAGAAACATTTCCAGCTGCCAGTAAACAAGACATGAATGCAATTAAATAAACACATTTATAAAACAAAAAACATATCCCTGCAGATGGAAGCTTCAGACAGTACAAACGAGAGAGGTCTACTGGTTTCGAGCAAGAAAATAAAGACTGTTTTCTGGCTCCAGGTTGACATTTTACCAAATTAATATTGCAAGACACTGATTGATTGTGTTTGTGTCTCTCATACATTCTCATACATTCCACTTGGTTCCAGTTCATCAAATAAATAGTAATCATTCATTTATATTTGCCCAAATTCAGTAAATTTGTTTGTTGCAAAAGTAGTATGTGATTGTTTTATAAAGAAAACAGGCAATAAAGAAGCATATACGGTAATTTGCCAAATTTCCCCCCATTACAGCTATATTTCAAATTACTTAGATAAGAACATTTCGGACATCATTAGAATATTCCTCCCTGTTATTATTGAATCAAGGAATGTTTTATGAGGCCAGAAATGGAGCAAACACTGCTTGGAAGAGCAGGGAATTCAGAGAGTTAATGCACAATTAACCGTTTTATTGTTTGGTCTGTAACCACATTTATTTAATTGCACGTCAGAACCATTTGACTGCACATGCACATGCAGGAGCCAAGAGAGCCAGATTATTTTGTTCAATAGCAAAGAAAAGTATGAGCAGAAACACACACAAACCCACACATTCCTCTCTCATAAATGCCCTCCACAGCACTTGGTGGCATGGGTACCGCATGTTTATTTGTCTGTTTTTGTCTACGAAGCAGAAAAAAAAGTTATGGAGCTTGTTGGGAGATTCAGTCGACTAAGCATGAGAAATAGTCTCACTTATCCAGGCTTTTGACAATCAGCATAGAGTCTGGTCTGTATTGTAGTTTATTCCATGGCCAGGAACCTCCCATTTAGACAAGACTATACTGTTTGACCAATGTGTAAAGCCTTTTTTTTTCTTTTTTTGTTTGTTAAATGATGGGTGCCTGAATAGTTCAAGAGTACAAAAGGACAAAATGTAAACAAACGTCAAGAAATGTAAGTAAATGTTTATTCACTGTAAATGGCCTATACTTTAATGGTGTTTTCATAATTTGTATATTTCATAATTTAGATTAAACAACTGCACTTGCAGAATATATAATATTGATGAAATTATGAAAGGCTACTTGGTAATATGTCCAATTAAAATGTTTAAAAGAAGTAGACTTATTTAAATGTGTTGACTGACATAAAGCACATACTGTATGGAGTACTTGGTTGTAATTTTTAACTCTTGCGTGTTTTTTGATATTGCATTTACAGTTAATATATTTTAAATGTACTAAATTGCAACTTCATCATTATGCGTGTGTAATAACAACTACATTTATATACACACAAGTTTCAATAAAAATGACAAAAAGTGTTTTTAATGCACCATAAATACTTCAGAGACAATATAAGTAATTATAAAAATACATACCTATTAAGATTAAGATGTACTTAGTTTGTACTTATGTGGGTCACAGAATATTCTTAAGTTTAATCACATTTAATGTAAATGTAATAAATTTGCATTCAATTAAAAAAAATATGCAATTAAGTGTCGAAAAAACATTACATTCAGTTTGCATTTAAGAATATTATTTTAAAGTATATTTAATCCGTAATATGTATTTTTTTCTAAAGTTCCCCATAAAGTAAGTAATACCAGGTACACACAAGCACACACACACATACACAGAGGAATGCTGGCTTTGATGACAGTTTGCTTATTGACCCAGAACTGGGGGAACACTTTTCCTTATACCCAAAATCCTCAGAGACGTTTGTGCAAATGTGAGAACTACAGGTCAAAAAGTGTTTTGAGACCAGAAACATCAGTACTATTCATCAGATTTCATCTTAAATTTAGTGATTTATTTTCTAAATAAATCCGTATGAGCCAGCGGTGATCTGATATGCATAAACCTACAGCACGATCAAAATACTGCAGTGTGATTCATGTTGTGTGTGTGCGTGTGTGTGTGTGTGTGTTTGTGACATGAGGACACACATTTGAGGACACACTATAATGACATATTAATGACATGACATATGACATATTACAAGGAGAAGTATTACAAGGAAGGTGACGATTATGAGGACATTTAAAAACACTTATAAATCATACAGAATTGTTTTTTTATTTGAGAAATGTAAAAATGCACACAGTTTCCTGTGAAAGGTTTTCTGTTTTCTGTGTAGGTGTGGGCAAGAAAAAAACAGTTTGGGCGATACAGAAAAAAAACAGTATAAAATCCATTATCCTATGTACAGTCCCCACTTTTCACAAAACAAACGGAATGTGTCCCCACTTTTCACAAAAACAAACGTGTGTGTGTGTGTGTGTGCGTGTGCATGTTTATGTGGTTTATGAGGACACAACTTTGTATAATGACATGGGTATGACATAGGTATTAAAAGGAGATTTTCAGTGTCCCCATAATTCAAAACGCGTATAAATCATACAAAGTGAGTTTTTTTGGGGGGAAAGTAGAAATGCACAGTCCTGTGAGGGCTAAGTTTAGGTGTTGGGTAGGTGTAGGGCAATAGCACATACAGTTTGTACAGTACAAAAACCGTTACGCCTATGGAGTCCCCATAAAAAACAACAGTGTGTGTGTGTGTGTGTGTGTGTGTGTGTGTGTGTGTGTGTGTGTGTGTGTGTGTGTGTGTGTGTGTGTGTGTGTGTGTGTGTGTGTGTGTGTGTGTGTGTGTGTGTGTGTGTGTGTGTGTGTGTGTGTGTGTGTGTGTGTGTGTGTGTGTGTGTGCATGTTTATGGTTTATGGGGACACAAATTTGTATAATGACATAGGTATGACATAGGTTTACAAGGAGAAGGTGATTTATGAGGACATTTTCAGTGTCCCCATAATTCAAAATGCTTATAAATCATACAGAGTAAGTTTTTTTGGGGAAAGTAGAAATGCACCGTCTCCTGTGAGGGCTAAGTTTAGGTGTAGGGTAGGTGTAGGGCAATAGCACATACAGTTTGTACAGTATAAAAACCATTACGCCTATGGAAAGTCCCTGTAAACCATAAAAACCAACATGTGTGTGTGTGTGTGTGTGTGTGTGTGTGTGTGTGTGTGTTGTGCGTGCAGGTTGTGTGTGTGTGTGTGTGCGTGTGTGGTGTGTGTGTGTGTGTGTGTGTGTGTGTACACGTTGTGTGGGCGTGCGTGCGTGCTGCGTGCGTGCGTGTGTGTGTGTGTGTCTGTGTGTGAAAAAAACATCAGACAAATGTCCAGTTGCAATCTTATTTAGTTTATTACTTATTTGTAATAGTAACTGCATTAAACCTACTTTATGAATTCTAGTACATTCACATTTATATGATAAAGTGTACATAAGTACATAACAGTAAATACATGTATCATTCAGTATTTTTTCTTCCTGCAGAACCTGTGTCCAAATAAACCCAACAAAACATCTGTTCACACTCTCATGCTCCTCAAGATTCAGTCTCTGGCTATTAGGGGTTTCTGAGCCACTCCATGTCCAATAACTGCACAGGTGTGATTGTCAGAGAGCAATGTGCCACATTATTACATCCATCTCAGAGATATGTGCTCTGATATTGTGTATAACACTACACAAAAAAATAGTCTACAAATAAATTCAAAACAAAATGGCACATTTGTAAAATAATCAAAAGGGTTTAATACATAAAAATAGTATAAAGGTTTAAGAACAGTGGCAAATTATGTGACTTTCTTTTAGTTTGTTGGATTTATGGTCGCAGGATTGTTTGATATTGACCTCCAGAACAATTCAAAAAATAATAATAAAAGCGGTTATCACAAACACAGGAAAATTATGTACATACTGAACAGAAAAAAAAAACCTGATATTAATCTCAGGTATTTGTTATACAAAATGTATATTATACTTTGTAAGTGCTACACTCTAAACTAAAAAAAATCACATCCAGAAATGGAGAATGCCTTCATTTTAAGATACAAATTACATTGTGTTTGCATTTTTCCAAACAATTTATGGTCATACACGTTTAAAAGTGTCTTTCTTCAGAATTTAGGCTGACTGTAATATTCAAATATATTAATAATGTACGCTGCTGTATCACTTTTTGTACATCACAAGTATCTATGAATACTGAAAATCATGCAGCTAGAGGATTTTAATGTAGTTTTGTATCTTTTGCATAATTACATCAAACATTTCTCCCTTGTCTGACCATCTCCCATTCTTGTAAAAATATTAATAATAATTATAATAAACAATTTGAGTCCAAATGTCTGTGCTCAAGTTCAGAAGATCAGCTAATGCTTCCTGCAGCCTCCATTATAACATTCCATTGTAAGGCCACTGATATACAGAAATGTATATAGAAATATAGAAATAATATAGAATAGTGATAGATGGGCACATCTCCACACAACCCCTGAGACATTACAAAGCCCTGGAGATTTATTTTGAGTTGCTTTCTAAAGACCACTGTATCCTACACCAATGTCAGTATTTGAACCAAATATATCAGTTGCACAAATTAACAGATTTAAATTGTTTGAGATCTTCTAGTTTCTAAGTCCTTCAGTGTTCCCACACGTTTTGACCAATGAACGTCCAGTCACCCCTAAAATTCCCTGAAACATCCCAGTCTTCCATGACCGTGGGAACCCTCTATTGTGCCTTCAAAAGAGTCGCTTTTAATCACACTAAATGCTCATATCAGTCACCGGTTAATTTTATGGGGAAGCTTGTTTCTTTGATGTGTGTTTATGAGCAGATGTGTCTTTAGTTTTTTTATCTGAGTCACAGACTGCATGGCCAAGCGCTTTTGTCATGGTGATGACCTGAGCCAGGTAGTGACCAGTGTCACGTTACCGCTGTAATAAATACAAAAGTAAAAAAACTAAAAAAGAACCCACTATCATCTTTCTGCAGGACCACCAGGATGACAAAACCTCCTGCTTATTAATTCCATCTAGAATGTTCCGAGTCACCTGCCCAGATGCAGACAGAGCAAACACTGATAAAGACGACATAACATTAACACATTAGTGGTGTTTCTGCCATTGCTAATATTATTGCTCTAGGACTAGGGGTCTGAACAAATTTAGGTGAACATTATACATCAATTACAATTTTTGTATATAATTTTTCAAAAAACATTGGACAAGACACAAGACTACAAGGTCAGAGAGATTTTGGGTTTGGCTCTTAACTTGGGCTAATAAACAACCACCCATTGGCAAATAAACTGCAAACTTACAGAAGGAGATAAGTTGTAAAAAGGCAAAAATATATATTATTTTGACCCACATAAAGTAACATTTTGTCTTATGTGTAAAGAAAAGAAAATGGATTAAGTATGGTATGATATAAATAATAGTTTGAATGTTTTTGTATTTGGGAAGAAATAGTTTTAATCATTAAGAATTCTAAATTTTAAGTTTGAACCAAACCATAAATTATTTTGTCTGTAACAAACTGGAGTATTCTTTTTAAGTGTATTTTTTTTTTACTCTTCTCTAATGTTTCTCTTTTCACCATTGCATCTCTCTGCAAAAAAAAACTAAATTGACAATGTCTACATGACAGTTTAACTCTTACTGAAACATTCCTCTCTGTTACTGACAGCAAAAGATGAGATATGGAGGTGCTAGACCTGGAACCAAGAAATGCAGTTGATTACTCGTGTCAGGGTCACTTTAAAGACCCATGAATACTTTTAGTTAATCTATATGCCTGTATACTTTTTAGTTGACATTCAAATAAAAATTCAACATACATTTTTACTACATATAAATCACAGAAAATATTGAGCACTACACAATCTTTGGTCCAATCCAATGCTCTCTATGATGAGAATGTTCCTCTCCCTATTACCATCTGGCACTGTATAGCAATAGAAAGTAGTAAATCAGGGCTCATTGTTAAGTTTTCAATGAAATAAGCAAAAATTTAACAATAATGGCATCATAAATCTATAGCGTCTTTATCTCACGTGAAAGAAAAACTGTCAATTTGTACAGTTTCCATATTAAGCATTGTGACTTCTCTTGTTCATTTTTCTACGACTGGATCTTCTCATACTGTATCTGGTTGTATATAAAGCACAGGAGCACAACATCGACTGTGTACATGAAAGGTTAGGGGTCAAACTCTGACAAGATATAATCAGTGATGGTTTATGGTTATGGTACACTCAATGCATAGACAATGACTGAACTGGCCACATTTGACATATCATTAGCATATGCCGTATGGTATGCATTATGGATGTTACATAGAGGTTCCCGTAAAGAGACAGACAAATGGGTTAAAGCATAATAATTGGTATGCTAAAGATGGATGTGGTGTGTAGTTTGTATAGTTGTGATGTTGAAATGTGTTAAACATAAAATGAATGATTTTGATTTGATGAGTCATTTATGGTGAATTTCTTTAGGAAAGATATGAATGTTCACGTCCGTATGGCTTTCCTCAAATTAAAGGAACATGCAAACAATATTTACTAAATTGTGCATTCTTTGCTCACAGTTTGGCCATAATCAAGGGTAAAGGGAAACGACACTTGAGTTTACAGCCTAAAGTTAAAGATATAGTAATACATCAACTTCACAGGTGATACATCAACATTGAAGTATGCTGAAGGCAATATAAGGTGTGTATTTGAGCGCTTGGGAGCATGTGTGTGTTTGCAAGCTCATGTTTTCTCATACGGTAGATGTAGCAGTTGGTTTCACTGTGATGCTCTGCGCGATATCCTCCCTATTGATCTTCTTCAGTGCTGTGCAAAGCGTATCAATGTTAGCCGAATCCTGGCTCGCCCAATGAGACAGAAGGGCCTGGATGGGCCTTTCTTCCTGCTTGAAATTAGCAATGTGTTCTTCTTTGTATCCAAGTAGACCTGCCAGGCTGCACCAATCGGTTTCCTCATTGGCTCCTGACTCCTCCCCTTCATAGGTACAATTTAGCAGTTTCTCAACCTCCTCCCGTGTGTGTAAGGGCAAGGACAGGGCCGAACCTCCATCTATCTTGACCACTAAAACAAAAAGACTACATTTAGCCATTTGGATTAATATACACTATATTGCCAAAAGTATTGGATCACCCCCTTCTAATGAAAGGTTTGACTACTTTAGTAATTTCCATGAGTACAAATCTTAATGTTTAAGCATATAATGATATTCTAGGGAATTGTGTGTTTCTAATTTTATAGCAACAGTTTGGACAGGACCCTTTTCTATTCTAACATGACAGTGCCTCTGTGTATAAGACAAGAACCAGAGAGAAATTATGATTCAGTCAGTGTGGAAGAACTTGACTGGTCTGCAGAAAGACAAGTCCTAATCCCAGCTGAACACCTCTGGTGTGACTTTAAATACAGACCTTGAGCCAAAAACTCATCACCAAACACCAATACCTTTGGCAATATAGTGTATCTAAAGTGAGACTACAAAATGTCCCAAACCATATGTACAGTATACCCATTCCCTGTTTGATTGTAGTAGTGGTAGCAGTGACATAATGGTAGGAATTATGTAGACTTAACCACCACGTAAAACACACAAATGCATGGAGCCCTGGAGGCCCCTTGCTAAATATATATAAAATTCTGTTATGAAACTTTAGAATGTGCAGTCTAATAGGTTTAAACTAAAATCACATTTTAACAACTGTACAACTTAGATTGTAGCTTAAAAGTATTTTTTTGTTTATATATGTATATTGTTTTTATATCATTTACAAATAATCATCCAACTGTTGCATTAAACCGTTGGAGTAAATGAGCTCGCTTGCTAAATATTTAAATAGTCTGGTTCAGTATTTGCTATAAGCTGGTCCCGCAGAGTTCCTCTGAAACCCTCTACTGCCCCCAGCTCCACCTGTCTAGGGGCCAGGTTTATTAAATAAGGAAAATTAGCGTGAGACTGTAAATCTTATAAAAGTGCAGATGGGAGCAGGCTGTTTTGCAGGTGATCTACTGAAAATGAGCAAGTTAGAGAATACAGAAAACAAGGCTCTTTTCCATAATAATTAACGCAAACTACCAAGAGCAAAGCAATTTATCAATTTTCGCAATTATGTGAAGTGCAACATGGGTTAAGACATGATTTCTTTGAGCGTTAAATAATGGCACGAATATCAATAAATTGACTACCATAAACCTTAGTAAATCATGTTGTTTAATTTATTTAAATACACTCCCATAAAGTTTGAGTCTGAAAGGGAAACTTCTACAAATGCATATGCAATAAGGTCAGCAGCAGGTCCACTAAGATACTAACATATATATGTGTGTGTGTGTGTGTGTGCGCGTGTGTGTGCGTGCGTGTGTTGTGTGTGTGTGTGTTGTGTGCGTGTGTGTGTGTGTGTGTGTGTGTGCGCGTGTGTGTGTGTGTGTGTGTGTGTGTGTGTGTGTGTGTGTGTGTGTGTGTGTGTGTGTGTGTGTGTGTGTGTGTGTGTGCGTGTGTGCGTGTGTGTGTGTGCGTGTGTGTGTGTGTGTGTGTGTGTGTGTGTGTGTGTGTGTGTGTGTGTGTGTGTGTGTGTGTTGTGTGTGTGTGTGTGTGTGTGTGTGTTGTGTGTGTGTGTGGGCGGTGTGTGGTTTTTGAGGACACAAATTTGTGCTGTGTGTGTGATGGGTGATAGGTGTACGTGATTTATGAGGACCGGTGTGTCCCCATAATTTCGTTATAAATCATACAGTGTGTTTTTTTGAGGGAAAATAGAAATGCGTGTGTGTGTGTGTGTGTGTGTGTGTGTGTGCTCTGTGCGTGCGTGCGAGGGTATTGTGTGCGTTTGTACAGTATAAAACCATTACGTGTCCCGTTAAAAACCAACATGTGTGTGTGTGTGTGTGTGTGTGTGTGTGTGCGCATGCATGCGTGCGTGTGTGTGTGTGTGTGTGTGTGTGTGTGTGTGTGCGTGTGCGTTGTGCGTGTGTGTACGCGTGTGTGTGTGCGTGCGTGCGTGCGTACGTGTGTGAGTGATTTACTGTAAGGGCTTGTACCTGTATGTGGAGGACCCTGGCCCTCCTGTAAGCTCTGACTGTCCACTGAGATGCCGCTGTCACTGTGGAGTTTCTCTCCCTCAGGAGAAGGGGTCTGACTGGGGTTTGCACTGCATGCTCTGTTATTGGCTCCTTGCTTGTTCTGCTTACAACTGTTCCACCTGAAAGATATCAAAGTAAGCATCAGAATATTTTATTAGAAAATCAGTATTTATTTCTAACCTAAAATTGTGACATTTCTGCACAACTCTTCCTCCTCCTACCATTGTTCAGACAAGCTTGTCCCACCCAAACACACCCTATTGGTTTAGCCAGAAATGGAGATGTTGGACCACTCAAACAAGCAATGATTTGAAAGCACCAGGACATTCACACCCTAAATGAACAAAAGCTGCTCAAAGTTACACCCTGCAGCTGTGATTTTAATATTGTATGAGCCCTTTGCCCCACAACCTCCATCTGTGTCTGCTCAGAAAACTATCTGCCTTATTTGAATTTTTATCTACATTGTTATCAGTCAGTAAAAACATTCAGTTGTTATTTTGCATATTTGCATATGCGGTCTTGATTATTATATTGCCAGATTTGCATAAGGCCTTGAATGCATTACATTAAATCATAAAGGAAAATTATGTTTTTAATCTGATCTGAGATCAGTGTCTCTGTTTTACTCCACATAATAAACAATGTGCTTGTGATGGATCAGATGGAAGAACAGCCCAGAAGCGTTTTTATAAATATAGCTTAACTAAAGCCTGCATAGCTGTACAATGCTTTGTGTGTGCAGATGAAAACAGCTCAGGGAGAGAATGAATCTGGTCCTCCTCACCGTTTAAAGATGATGAAGGCCACCAGGCCCAACAGCACTGCAGCCAGTATAGAGGTGTAGATGGGAATGAGGTTGTCACTCAGCCCATGGAGTCTCTTCAGCCCAGGGTCAGCCGTGGTCACGCTCTCCGTAGGACTGTCAGGAGGAGACTTGACTGTATACAAGACATCTGATGGAGCACGAGAAGAAGAATAAGAGGGAGAAGGGAAAGGAGGAGGAGAAGGTGTAGTATATGAAAGAGGATAAGGAAAGGTCGAGCTGTTAGGAGGATCTACATCTGTTGGAGGAAAGGGACAAAGACAAAGAAAAAGACAAAATCTGTTAGTTGCTAAAAAGAAGGAATTAGCATGAGATTTTTATAAAGCAAGTTAAAATTGCATAAATGATGCTGTTATTACAGTGTATGAAAGGAGATACAGCCATTCATGAAACACAAGAACACGTTGCTTTTCTTTTTACGGTTGAAATAAAACTAGTTATAGAAATTATTTACACAGATATTCTTATTGCAACTGTGGCAATAATATTTTTTGTGAAATCATTCATAAAAAGATAAAAATGAACAGTTTGAGCACAAATTATTTCTGCTTAAATAAGGTCAGTTGTGTTTAAGTTCTTTATTTACTCATCCTTATATTGTTCCAAACATGTATACACAAAAGAAGACACTGTGAAAAATGTTTGGACCAGAGGTAGGACCAAGTCATTGTTTTTCAAGTCACAAGTAAGTCTCGAGTCTTTGCATTCAATTCTCGAGTCAAGTCCCGAGTCAAGACAGACAAGACCCAAGTCAAATCCCGAGTCAAAATAGGCAAGTCCAAGTCGAGTTGCAAGTCCTCAACTTTTAGCTTCAATTCTTAAACAAGTCATAAGTGCTCTTTGCCCAAATTAGTATCTCAGTATTAATTACCATATCAAATTTATAGTAATAATTTATATCAGGAAGTCAGGTAGAATATATTTTACAGTTTAATTTCATGTGAGATGGGTTCCCTTAGTAAAACTACTCAAGTTCAATTTAGGGATTTTGCCAAAATAGTACAAGCAGTGAAAAAAAACTATTTTATTAATAACAGAATCGCAAAGAGAACATAATTTCATAGAAATAACAGCTGCAATATTTGCATGTGTGCATAAGACAAATATATGCGTCTAGGTGTTATATCTAAGCCAATGAGCCATTATTTGGAACCTCAATGAAACAGATTTAAAAACATGTGAGCAAACTGCTTTGAAAGAACTAGAATAAGAATCTGCTACCATACTTTACATGTGAGAGGAAACCTGCAATATGCAGACAAACTCATGAAGACAGTATTCAAAAATGCTGTGCTACCATTCTTTATAACTAAAGTAACAAAGACAAAATGTTGTACGTTAAATGTTAAGTTTATAATATGCATAGTTGATGGCTAAATTTAGGGGCTATGTGCGCTTTACAGACTGATTTACAACACATGAATTAAATTATTTATCTAAAAAAATAAAAGTGAAATGAGTGCCTGGTGAAGAGAGAGAAAAATTGAGTATATTTTATAGTTATATATTATATAGACTATAATTCACAAATCATTTAGTGAAAGAAACACTTCTTAAAATTATAATTTAAATGATCATTAGGCCAATTGCCACTCCCCCCCCCCCCTTCAATTATAGCTAATTTTTTGCAATGATTAATTTTGAATCTAGCTTAAATCAAGGTTTATCTAATAATTATTTTGCACCAAACTTTAAACCTTTAAAAATAAGCAGGTTTACATTTTAACCCATCATTTTGATCCTAGATTTAAGTAATATTTGCACCATAATTGTAAAAGATTTAAATATTGATCATAGATTAAATTTAAACGGAGGTTAAAATAAAATGCATATGCAATTAAAATATGCAAATGATTTAACAAAAACAGCGGAGATCTGACAAAAAAAAAAAAAAAGGTCTCGGAGAGATGTTCACTAATAAAAATGTAAATTAAAGCACATTGAGTTGGCAGAGCTGCGAGGGTCGTGGCAGGATGCAGATCCGTCACTCATTGTGCAGCATGGTGTCGGACAAACAAAAGAAGTGTTTTGTAATATGTTTAGCATTTAACAGCAGCGTGCACGGCAATGAGGCGAGCATCAGTGATCGTGGCCGCATCTCTCGTTCCTCATGGCAAACAAACGATAAGGGCAGCGCTTTTCACGAGCAGAGATGAGCGGAGATAGCTACTAGACGAATCATGTCATTTTTTTTCTTATCTCGGTTCTTTTGTCGTAAGTTAAGCTGTTACTCCATTCATTTATAGTAGCATATACAGTATATCAAGCGCTCCATGAATGCAGTCCTCTGGCTTATTGCCAGTCAAGCGCAAGCACGCTGCACCCGTCTAGAGTGAAAACGAACGCTGATCTGATCTTAAAGTCTTTCCGAGTCACAGGGCTCAAGTCCAAGTCAAGTCTCGAGTCATTGCTGTCAAAGTCTAAGTCTAGTCTCAAGTCTTCTTTAATTATTTCGAGTCGAATCGCAAGTCATCAAATTTTGGACTCGAGTCCGAGTCAAGTCTCGAGTCATGTGACTCGAGTCCTCACCCCTGGTTTGGACCCCATTGACTTGTATTGTATGGATGCACACAGTTGAAACATTCTTCAAAATTCCACAGAACAACACAGAAAAAATAAATAAAATCATACAGGTTTGGAATGACATGAAGGTAACTAAATGATGACAGATTTTTTTTGGCCAACTATTACTTTAAGATCAAGTTAGTTACAACATTAGCAGACCTTGACATGGAATCTGTCTCTACAAAAAAATCTAATTTCCACAGAATTGAAAAATGTTCCTCAAAGTTCTCACATTGCCTATGTGTTTGATTACTGAATAATTCGATTTTCTGTTATCTACTAAAAGAGTGTAAGATTCCATCTAGATCTAGTCATCAGTTTCTAATTAAATCCCAAAATAAAAGACACAAAAACAGCCCAGTGAACATTGTAAAATTGAGTAAAAGCACATTAGTACTGAGACAGCTTTGTTTTGGCCCTGTGAACTCTGTTCGCTGGCAAGCTAAAAAAATATTCTTTTGATTTGATTATCTTTGATTCAATTGGGGGCCGTAATAAACAGGCTTTGTCTTGAGTCAAAACTAATGGACACTCAGCTAGTGCAGGAGACTGTGATTAGATTGGAGAGGTAGAAACTCAGCCCAAGTAGGACAGGCATCGCCCCGGGCTACTGTGTGTGTGTGTGTGTGTGTGTGTGTGTGTGTGTGTGTGTGTGTGTGTGTGTGTGTGTGTGTGTGTGTGTGTGTGTGTGTGTGTGTGTGTGTGTGTGTGTGTGTGTGTGTGTGTGTGTGTGTGTGTGTGTGTGTGTGTGTGGGTGGTGTAAATTATACCATAGACAGATGGACAGACACATTGAAGATCATCAGATGCACGTCTCCTGTGAGGGCTAAGTTTAGGGGGGTTGTGTCAGTTGGGGGGTAACCATAAAAATGTGTTGTGTGTGTGTGTGGGTGTGTTGTGTGTGTGTGGTGTTGTGTGTGTGTGTGTGTGGCTATGCTTCAGTGTGTTGAATGTTGTAAATTATACCATGCAGACACATTTTGATCATCAGAGGGGGATGAGGGTTTTTGTTTTGGGGGAGGGAATTTTGGGCATGTGAGCTAGTTTTGTGGCACGCTTAATAATTTACCTCATTCATGAAACAAAAGCAGCGGAAATTTCTGAAACAGTATTGTTGCATTCATGTGGTAATTGTACTATTTTTAGAATTGATTTACAAAGAAATTGTCCTTAATGAATGTGAATGAATATGGCTGTTGTTGCAAAAGTGCTACCACAATGTTGTTGATGGTTGCCAGGTGTTGCTAAGATGATATTTAACTTAATGTTAATATTTAAAATATTGTAATGTCTTGAGAGAGTATTCAGTTGCCAGGGTTCAGGGTGGTTGTTTAGGCATTGGTGTTTGTAGGTCTTTCTAGGAGGTTGTCAAAGATGGTTTTAGCACATTGCTGTGTACCGTAATTGTAGAAGTATTTTTTTTCCATTTTTGTTCTTTTTTTTTAAAAGGAATATTAAAAGAACCAACCAACAAGCTTAATTGCAATATTACAAACTTTGGTTTGAAGCGATGCATACATACATACATTGCATTGCATAAAAAAAACAATTATAACAATTTGAAATTCAGACAAAAAGACAAAGAGGTGATTCGAAGACTTACAAACTTTGAAGCTTTGAAGCGATGACTTTTTACAACTAGAGATAGTCTTCATTGCATTATAAAAAAGGGAGAAGTAAAAACTTTTGATAGTATTTACAAGACTAAATAAAACAAAAAAAGACAATGTCACTTGCTGTTTCTTTGTGTAATTTACATTTACTAACAAGGGGAAATTGTTTCTACACATATTTCTACATGTCTCCACTCTCTGTCTTACTTTTTCTTTGGCAGGAATAAAAGTCATATAAGTTGAATTACCTGATATACATCTTGTGGCCACCATTTGCCTCACACGAAGTGCAACACATCCCTTCGCATTTTGATCAGTAGTAAAATATTTCCTTGTGACAAGAAAATACTATGTTAGCTTTCAATTTAAACAAAACATTAAATTCAATGTGTTACTTGCTGTTTCTTTGTGTGAACAAATTTACTAACAGGGGATCCAATTGAAACTTCACATCTCCATTCTAATGTCTCCATTCAATCTCTCTGTCTCTGTCTTTGCATTATATGCTGCAACTTGAGGTTTCTTATGGTTTCTCAGGATGAATGCAACATAATTGCAGGATTTCCGTCAAAGTATTCTCTGTGCAATTCAAAATGCCATCAATAAAATACTTGTGTAAAAAAGTGATTTCTTCAAAAACTATTTATTTTATTTTATTTATTTTAGCACAATTTCTATACTGTTGATATGGCAACTAGTAAAATTTAAAATTAAAAAGGTATGGTCATGCTAGCATCTGAGCACCCTCAAATGAAAGAGAACCTCAGCTGAAGCTGTACTATTCGCAAGTTGATGAATCACATCTGGCAAATGATCTAGTGCATATTTACATTTGCACTCTGGAGAGCATCAAAGGTTTCTCAATGACTAAGTTACTGATTAACTGTAAATTATCATGTAAACATGCAAAATGTCACGGTTTCTCTAAAATGCTAATTTATACAGTGATCTAGTACTACCTTTATTCAGGAAACCCAAACCCAATTGTAAACCATTTACTTCACTCCAAACCCACTGTAATGAAGCAAAATGTCTAATGCTAATTTATGCAGTGATCCAACTTCTTTAATTCAGGAAACCCAAACCCAATTGTAAACCATTTACTTCAAATATGAAGCACACTGGATGAAAAGCATCACGCCACCATGTTCCCATATTCAGTGCAACAGCCCAACATCTAGTCCACAAATCTATCAGGCAAAAAGTTTGCTTCAAGGATGAAGATAATGGCATTGATGAGTTTTGCTGTAAAAACAGTGCAAACGGAAAGAGCAATCTAAACTATTATCTCTCTCTCTATGAAGCATAGACCTTATTCAGTCCACAAAAAGACAAAAGTATTATTGAAATTTGTCTATACACACTCTTCCAGCCTAGGGTGAAGTCAATCATTACACATACAAATAATATAAATACATATAAACATATGAATATTATGTTATTCATTTGCAGTGCTTCAAGGGAGTGCTACAGTGTTCTTTTGGTGCAATTTGCTTGTTTGAATTTTATATGATTGGTTGAGATTTCTCTGCAGAATCATGGGTAATGTAGTTTCTCACCAGGATCTGCACTGTTAAAATGGTGATTTAAAAATATGATTAAATAATGCAGACTGATGGTTTTAGCAAAAGCAAACATTATTAGTTAGCAGCTTTATAACTCACAGTTATGCCTTTAACGGTTTATGAGTTAGAGTTAAAAATCAATTTCCCTAAGAAGAAAATGAATGTGATTTTTTACAGTCTCTATAATATATTGGTCTCTAGTTTCAGGTCCCTTTTTCAGTGTAAGAATATGGGATTTTTGTGAGCTTGTTCAAATCACTGATCTTAACAGACACTTGTAATTATCTTGAGAACAATATTTAAGTGTCTTATTATATTTGAATTGTGTTTTAAGGTATTTTGCTCTGAAATTCAAATTTTCAATTCACATCCGCTCCCTTTTTCTTGTGCAGTCTCTGAATAATATCACTCACACACACAGTGAACAAGGGACACCAGACACCATCATGGACAGAGATGCTCTTTGTCAAGAAACGATCCCCCCAAATCCCCATGTCTCTGTAACTCCTTTGCCTCTCCGTATTGCTTTCTTTCTTTTCCATTATCTCTCCATCGCATCTCCCTCATGCATGATTGACCTTTAGTCGGGTGCTTATCCTCCGCTTCATAAAGACAGAACTCACTCATCTACACAGTTCTGTCTTTTCCTTTCTAATGCTCTGCTTCCTGCTCCTTTTTCCTTCTCAGTATTGATTGTTCTTTTGATGTTTCTATGTATCATATTGTTCTTTTGCATATTGTTCTTGCACACAGATGACCAGTGACATGAAAGTTGAAGGGAAGTTCAATATGAAGTGTCACATGACATGAGAGAGGGCAGTGTCACTGTGATTGGCTGATTACCCGTCAATGTAGCAGGCTATCATCTCAACAAGACCCTGCTTTCATGATCGTAAACGGTCCATAAATCGACCTGGGGTGCATTTCCCATTCAAAGACTGCTTACCATAGTAGTATGATGTATTGTTGCAGAAATTAACTAGTCGTGACTGTTTCCCGAAAATGTAGAAATACGGTTACATCTCTGTTGTTTGAGCCACGCTGGTTCAACAAAATAGGACTGTTGTTAATGACATCAAATGCAGGAAGTAATTCTGCTATTTACTCTGAGCTGTTCAGCATTCTGGGATATTCCCGCTGCTTTCATCTTCTTGGATATGAGGTTAAAAATGTTCAGTTTCTTTCCTTGCATTCCCTCCTACGCACTTAACAGGAGTTTCCTTTCACTTTACAACACATAATACCCCAATTATCTGCTGTTTTTTATAACTTGAGAGAGAATAATGGTCCTAACATTAGTAACTGTCAAAAATGTTTTGCTAAGCTTGCACCTCACACTATATATTTATCAAAGGCCAGTTAATATATGGCAGTTCTCTCTCTAAACTAAGACTATAACATATAGATACAACTACAATGATGAATGTAATAATGTCCACACCAATAAGTGATAACATTATGTTCATTGCAAGTTTTCTGCTGCAGTTATATTCTCGCAGTATGCTTTAAAGTAAGGTGTACTGTATATATCAAAAGCTGTGTTAACAGACATTTACTGTAAAAAAAAACTGTAGCAACATTAATGGATTTTAGAGATTTAACTTAAATTTACAGTAAAACTCCATAATTGACCGTTTGTAAAGAGCTTGATTGACAGGCGATCTGACCAATCATAACTCTGAACCTGCCATCTTGTCTGACAGCTATGGCAGGAAACTAACAATAAATTAAATGTTCTACCTATTAGATTGTGTTTTATTAATGTCTGCACCTACTCCATTCCTAAACAATAATACAAAAACAGTAATTATTATGCTCAAGGGCACCTCAGTCGTGGTATTGAAGGTGGCGAGAGTGCTGTACATCCACTCCCCTCACCTACAATTCCTGCCGGCCCAAGACTTGAACTCACAATCTTTGGATTATGAGTCCAACTCTCTAACCATTAGGCCATGACTTCCCCCACTTCCCCCATTCCCTATTTTATGATCTGTCATTAAAGAGCCACAAAACGGCAATTTAATTTGGTTACACACTGAATTATGGGAATGTCAGTTTTCGTTTTTTCATTGTAAATTATGTGATTTGTTCTTTTTCACTTCCAAAAAGGTACATGTCACAGTATTGTACAGTAAAATTACATTAAATGTCCCAGTTTTTCAGCGTATATATAGAAAGAGAATTCATTGTCAAGCAAAACATTTATTTTATTGTTAAAATGACAATCATTTTAAAGTGTGGATTCTGATTTGCTTTCAGTATTTTTATTGTTACTGTTTTATAATTACTGCTATAGTTGTGCTGTGGACTCCATGGGTGATTTTTTTTAACTGCATGTGTCTTTTTTTTAAAGATTATATTTAAGGTCATATTATTGTCTGCAATAGGATAGTGACAGGAAAGTAGGAGAGAGAGAGTGTGCAGGATTGGGAAAGGTCCATGAGCCAGGACACGAACTAGGGACATCCGAAGTGCAACAGCACTGTATGTCGGCACACTTCCCACGAGGCTATTAATGCTGACTATAAAGTCAGTGGGCCTTTATTGTGTTTGGACATTTCCATCTGGATTTCGATCATGCACAATCCAACCTTTACAGATGATTCAGAATGCAGCGGCACGATTGGTCTTCAGCGAACCCAAAAGTGCCCATGTCACACCTCTCTTTGTCTCCCTGCACTGGCTCCCGGTTGCAGCTCGCATCCAGTTCAAGACACTGATGCTTGCATATAGAACAACCACAGGCTCAGCACCCTCCTACTTCCACTCACTTATAACAATCTACATCCCCTCAAGAAGTCTGAGATCTGCGAGTGAGCGACGCCTCGTGGTGCCATCACAGAGAGGCTCAAAATCACTCTCCAGAACGTTTTCATTCACCGTTCCTGGCTGGTGGAATGAACTTCCCACCCCTATCCGGAATGCTGAGTCCCTGACAATTTTCAAGCGACACCTGAAAACTCATCTCTTCCGTCTTTACTTGACTTCTGCTTCTTCTTCTTCATAATATAAATATAAAAAATATAAATAAAAAACACCTTTGCTCTCTTTCCTTAACCTCTCCCTGTCTAGCTAGTTTTTGCTCTGAACAATGCCTGAAATGTTGTATTACAAGCACTTCCTGTGTCTGTTTGCCTCTTTATAATGTATCGCTTATTGTATTCCTCAATTGTAAGTCGCTTTGGATAAAAGCGTCTGCTAAATGAATAATAAATGTAAATTTCCAACATAGACACAGTCATTTTTGGAATAATGGCAATAATAATGTTGTTTAATTACATTAAAGCTGCATTCATAGTGTTAAAAATCATCATACTGTACAGCATAACACAGTGTGAGCAACAGAAGCAGACAGGCCTGGACAACCACAGTCTCCTTTCTAACACATTTTATGGCATAATGGACTGTATGTGTGCTGTACTGTAATCATGAATGCATGTGAAAGCAAAGAAAAAAAAATGACTGTTTGATTCTTCAGTGCGAAGGTGACTACTGCCTCATAATAGTCCAAAATGAGAGATGGTTGGGGGGGAAGTATTTCCTGTAAGCAAGATCTGACTGTGTCATTATGTTTATTGGGAATATACACAGTGACATGCCTTATCATGCTGGTGAAGTGAGTAGAATATGTAGAGTGTTGTTCACGTGCATGCATGTTCTCTGTGGCTAAATGTGATACCGCTCACAAAAGGTCAGCGTGAGTAACCTGAGATCACAGCGGAGAAACTCCATCTCTTTTATCGACCACAAACGCTTCTGTACATATGCTTTCTCCCTCTCGCCACTAAATCTGTCTCCTGATACACATCTGTCTTTTCTTTTGCATTTCTGTTTTCAGTTCTCTTTTGTTTTCTTTCTTACTTTCAGATCTTTTGCTACGGCTCTTTCCTTTCTGGTTCAAATCCTTTTTTCTTTATCAAGTCTTGTTACAATAGTGAGCCAGCAAAGGTGTACGATCTGTATTGTGTCAACAGAGTCAAACTGAGCCCTCTAATCATCAAGTTAACCTGGTCTAGGGTAAGTCAGAACTCACAGGCGGGCAGGGAAATCTGATCTTCAATCAGTACTTCCTACTACCTGATTTAATTAAGTGCTAATGCATAAATGCTGTTCAGTGCTGCCTGTGATCTTTAGGGATTACTGTCAGTTATAAGGACAAGAATATTTTCTTTTTAAGACAGATTACACTAAAACTTGATTTTTCTTTGTAAATAAAACATTATTGGAGTACCTGGCTTTTCCAAGAAAAAAAAAACTATTCAAAACTTTTTCAAATATTCAATGTGTTACTTTCCATTTCTTTGTAACTGTTTGTGAAATTTACTTGCAATTGTTGAATGAAAATTATTTCTATACCACATTTTAAGTGTAGTTAGTGGTATTTATGCTTCTATATGCAATATATACAAATAAATATATTTTTGAATCTTTCTTGGAAAAAAAACATCATCTAATCTTTTTATTTGTTATTAGGATCCCAGACTTTCGGTATTGCAAAATCTGTATTGTGCCTAAATGTTAACAAGCTAACACGTTATATTAAGATGACATAGTTACACACGTTACTATAGTAACAACAGTAAATTATGCATATTTAAAAGTAGCTAGCCATAAATGAAACACTAACTCTGTATTAAGTACATGTGTGTAATTATAACACTGTATCAAAGTAACCTTAAAATAAAGGGTTACACTTTATTTTAAGGTGATCTTGTCACAGTGCAATAATAAATTTAAGTACTGAGTAATATTAATGAACTACATGTACGTACTTTATTGTTAGGGTTAGGATTGGGGTTCAGTTTAGGGTTACTTGCATGTAATTATGCATAATTTATTGTTCTTATAATAGTAAGAACTTGTAACATGTGTAACAAGGACACCATAAAATAAAGTGGCACCTAAAACGTGCCTGTTTTTTAAAAGACAATAATTATTTTTATGCCATATAATTTTAAAAAGTTATGTTATGACAAATAAATGGCTGACATAAAAATCCATAATATTTTCTGTAAATAAAAAACACAAGGTGAAATCAATCAAACATTATAATGTGCATTAGAAATTGATATTTTTTCCGTAACTTGCTAAAAATTACAGTGGTATTAAATTATTAGTGTTTTTAAAGGTCAACATTAAATTAGCATTACATGATGGTAAAATAAATCACAGTAATAATTTTAGTTTAAGGATCAATTCCCACTATTTACTAGTTGCTTTTTAACAGGCATATTACTAGCATATTAATTAATATTGTTTATTAAAGCATGACCATATTTTAGATCCCTTAATCCTACCCCATACCTAAATTGCACAACTACCTTGCTAACTATTAATAAGCAGCAAATGATTAGCTTAATGAGGCAAACGTTGTAGTTTATGGTTAGTTAATACTTTGCATTGGTCCCCAAGCTAAAGTGTAACCAAAATTACTGTAAAATAAGACAGCATTACAGCAGGCAACCCCTGAATAATCGGTAACATGTAATTATAGATTTGTCAAGCATTTTTATTCATGATGTAAATAAATTTGTATTCAGTTTTGGTTTTAGAATCTTTGATTATCTTCTTGCTTAAAATATAACATAATTGTGGCCATAAAAGATCTGAGCCTGTCCTTCACCTCCAATCCTGGTTAACACAGTCTATAAGCATCAATGCTTATTAACTTCTCCAGCCAATGAACTTCCATGCTCCGGACACACTCTTGCCACACAATTTAGTGGGTGAACCTTGACACTGGGGTTGTAAAGGGGAAGATTGTGAGATAAAAGAATAGATGCAAATTGTTCGCAACTGAAAGGATTCTCTTGGAAACTTTGGCTCAAAAAAATCTTAGTAAGAAGCTAAAATTCCACACTGGTCATCTAGGAATTTCAGTGATGTAAATCCAGCCACAATCACAGCTATATCCCAGAGGACAAAACCACTGGCTAAAAATTTCAGAAATCCATTAGGCAGAAAACTGGCTTCATATGGGGTGACACAAGCTCAGGCACACGCCGGATCATCACCCCGAACCCTCACATCGGGGCAAAGCATTGCGTTACCCCAGAAAACAGCTCATTGCTGCATCCACTAATGTCATAGGGCACATGCCAGACGAGAGCAGACAGCTGGGGGATGAGCAGTTGTCATGAATGGACACACTTCATTGTCATAGGATGGGGAGGGTGGGGCAAACAGAGGGAGAGATTGATTATTTCTGTCCAGTACAGACAGGCGTCTCGGTTTCAAGGCATACATTGTACTCGGCAGAAAGAGAGGTCAAAGTTAAAGAGTCAATATGGGTGATGATAAATCTTTAGCTTTGGATGGGAGGGATATTGACCAATAAAGCTCTTCTATGTGCTTTCACACATTCACTGTTGAAAAAAGCCCTCCACTGTATCATGGCCACTTACAAATAATGAATCAAAAGAACTTTGATACTATGAAGTTTCATTTTTAAAGTTTTAAGTCTTGAGCTCATAATATCTCATAATTCTATCAAAACAGTATACAAAATGTATTTAAATTATTCATTTTTAAAACTATTTTTAATGTCTTGCTTTAGTTTAGTCAACCCCCCCCCCCTAGATTTCAATTCTAAAACTGTAAAAAAAAAAATCAAGACAATTAAGTCTATTTTCACAATGCAGAAATTGGCATTACAGTAATGTGAAAAATGTATGTACATTATACATCATGTTGTATTTGTGGTATTGCCTTTATACTTATTTCAAATAATTGTATTACAGTAATGAGAATCAAATGAGAATCACCTTCAACAGTGTTATTAAATTATTTGTGTTTTTACAGAGTAACTTTATGGCAAGTGAAATCACTGACAAGAAAGAAACATTACAGCAGGCGTAATCCAACATATTCACATAATTTTTTATGTTCAATTAATTTGTACTCTGTTTTGGTTTGATAATCTTCTGTCTTCTTGTCTTCTTGTTTTGAAAGTATAATGTTAAAAGTTCAAATTATTATTATTTTTATGTGAATTCATTTTTATTCTCTTGCATCAGTTTATTAGTTTTTTCTTTACCTTTGATTTGAATTCTAAAGTTCTAACATAATTTTTATAATGTCATTACAATAATGAACAAAAAACTGTCATTACTTAATGTTAAAAATGTATGTACTATGTATGTTATATTATTCATGATAGCATTTGTGGTGTTGCATTTGTACTGATGCTAAGATTTGTATAACAGTAATGAGAGTCATAAAAAATAAATACATAAATAAATGAAATAAAAGTACAACATCCTGATGTTATAAAACAGTAACAAGGCTTTGGTTTCTTTGGAAAGGCTCTGCTTTCTTAGCCAAAATATATTTTTCTTTTTGATTGGGGGTGAAATGTGACCTGTGACATGAAATGTGACAGATTCACCCGGGTATGATGAGATTGATGGGGCTTTTTGACACACCACACACCAACACAACTTCATGCTTTTTAATGAAATTACACGCCAATTTCATGCTGCCTGTTCCCACACGACTAATCTCCCATTAGAGCAGAAAAAGACAAATAATGTCTCAAATCTGAATCCGATCTGTTTTTTTCACACTTTTCAGGGGTCTGAGTGCAGTTTGCTGCATGTTTTTGGATCAAATGTGAACACTCCAAATGATCTCAGACCCTTATAAAATGAACTTTGTGCACTGCTTTGCATTGTGTTGTGTTTTAGGGTTCAAGGAAACCTTAACTTGACCATGAACGGAAAATGTGGCAGAAAACTGCCAGTACCTTTTCTGATGTAAAAAATCTTGGTGGCAGTAAGGGGTTTTACACTGGAAGTGAATTGGGCCAAAATGTAGTGTGTTTGAGTCAGTATAGAATTGCTTTACCCACATCACACAGCATTGAAGTGGACTTGTTCCAAAGAGCAACTGTAAGTGGATCAAAAGAGGCCTGAAACCCAATTACTACTTAAATGGACCAAAAACGGATCCGAGTCCTCTTTCGGGGGAAGGGACAGTGTGAACATAAAGACATCTGGTTCCTTTTTCACTTGGTTCACTGCTTGGTCCACTTCAAGGGATCTAAGTTTGGTTCTTTTAAAAAGGACTCAGGTGTGAAAACACCCTTAGATCATTTTTGATACATCTGCATCATCTGTAATCTGCTAAATTCCTGATACATAAGAACAGTCCATATCTGAAACAGACACCTCACTTCCTTGTTGCAGACAACACCACGTTTGATTTACTTTCTTCTGAAGATTTCCATGTTTATAGAACCCAGGACGAACTGAAATCAGTAGCCACCCATGGCCTATGACCTCTCACCTTCATGTTAAGACCCCAGCAAAAGGTCAGACGGGGTCAGAGAAAATCTTACGCTGATCATTAACAGATAAACATCACTTACATACACGCATGTCTCGGCAGTCATTTACAAACTGATCCAAACCAGATTATCACTGTTTAATATTTGCTGATTAACTATTGACAATGGCAATAATAATCTTTGCTATGTGTCAAAGATAATTCAGAAACACACATTTTCAAAGAAATTATAAATAACTGGTAGTGAGTTTTTGTCTAGTTTAGCTTTTTGCCAAGTTAATGGGTTATACTTAAGTTTGTGGATTAAGAAACCTTGCCCAGTAAGTTTTAAGTAATACAACTTAGTGATGAATGAGTTTGGAGGATGATTTTGTAAGTGAAAAGATGTGCAATTTTTCATTTTACAGATGCTGTCTATATCTACACACACTAGGGGTTGCACAGACTAGTCACACTCTGCCACGCTTTACACACGCTGGTCCTACACACATTTATGCTCCGTTTCCACAGTTAAATTACACACACACACACATATGTGATTATATTACTGGACACACACACACACACACACACACACACACACACACACAACACACACACACACACACACACACACACACACACACACACACACACACACACACACACACACACACACACATTGCACAGATTCATTCATATGAATGTAATCTTACTTTACTATTATCTGTATCTGATTTAGAACAGCAGGAATCTGTGAGATATTAACGACCCAAAGACTAAAGAACTATGTAATGACATGTGTCAATTTCATAGCTGTGCAGGTGTTTGTCACTCCAGACTTATTTGTTCATTAATGACGTCATCAGCGACTAATCATTTCGACTTGACTTTCAAACATAAAAGTCGACTTTAAAAAATTAGAAGCCATGCACAGAATGCTTAAATTGCATCATATATTGTCTATGTAATAACATAATGAGACTACATTAAGAAAGTACATTGAAAATCCATTTATGGACCCTGCTGCACTTAATATGGTTTCCTTTGATAGCAGAACTTGGGCTGTGTACAAAGCCTCTTTCTCTGATCCTCTTCTGAAACCGTGTTTGCGGCCAGACACAGAACAAAGCCTGTCATGTTGACTGCAGATATTTGAATGTGATCCTTTGCTCAAGATTCTGTTCATTTTATTCACAGCTAAGTTCAGCTCAGCAATAAGATGGCAAATGTTACGCTTCCGGCTATGCCAAGAGCATCTGACATTATACAGAGAGTTCAGTGAGCTTGGCACACAAAAAGTTGAAGTGTTTTGGGCTTTCACCGTTTTAAATAATACTGCTTGTCTGCACACAGCAGTGAACTGAGAATAACACAATGATCATTAACAAATCTCATTCATTCATTCATTCATTTATCCAGCACGTGCAGTCATCAGCTGAACTCTCATCATACATTTGTATTTTTTATATATATTTTTTTTGTTTCGCCAGTTTTCTTTTTGACATAACCTTTATATAAATAATTGTATGTTTTATATTTATTATTTTATTCTGTCTTACTTAATTTTAAACTTTTAACAAATATAAATATGAACACTACTGGTCAAAAGTTTTGATTAATTACACATATTTTTATGCTTTTTAAAGAAGTCTCTTATGCACACCAAGCCCAACAAATATCTGATTTAAAATAACTGTTTTCTATTTGTATATATTTTAAAATGTAATTTATTCCTGTGAGGGCAAAAGCTGAATTTTCAGCAGCCAGTATTCCAGTCTTCAGTGTCACATGCTGATGTTGAAAATGGTCGTGATACATAATATTGGTGTGATAACTTACTTTTTTTTCTTTAGGATTCACTGATGAATAGAAAGTTCTAATTAACACTGTTTATTTGAAATAGATAACTTTTGTAAAATTATAAGTCTCTTTACTGTCACTTTTGATCAATTTAATGCACCCTTAATGAATAAAAGTAGTAATTTCTTACAAAAAAACATACTACAAACTTTTGAATGGTGGATTATCCTGTTTTTTAACATTGATAATAATAATAATAATAATAATAATAATAATAAAATGTTTCTTGAGCACCAAATCAGCATTTTAGAATGATTTCTGAAGTATTATGTGATACTGAGTACTGAATTATGTTGAAAGTTTGGCTTTGATTCACAGGGGGGGGGGGGGGTAATTACATTTAATTTATACATACAATAGAAACACTTTCAAACCTTTTGCAGTGGCGTACCCCCTGGGGCATTAAACATTCTTCTGAGTACCCCCACTTAAACCGCAGACACATCTTTGCCATTAAGGGACAATATTTTCCACCTTAAAATGATTTACAGGGGCATTTTTTACCTTTAGGCAATGTTTTTCTAGCCTGTATGTCATGTTTTATATCATATTCTTACCATTCCATTAAGTGTATTATTAATACAATAAATAAAGCAATAAATGATGGCAAAACGAAGTGATACTTGTAGATTTAAAACTAAAATCGCCAGTAGGTGGTGGTAAGTCACCGTCTTAATTAGCGAGGCGTCACATCATTCATTCATTCATTCAGTAAGGAAGCAAAAAGCTGTAGTTATGAATGGGATATTTAATCACCGACTCTCCGAGTCGTTCAAAGCTGCAGATTCCTTCACTAACGAAACAACGCTGTTGGAGACGCACACCAGTTCTGTTGCGGATTTAATTGGAACTGTAATCATTTCATTGTAAAATATAACAAACAACTTTGACAATATTGTTTTTAAAATTTAGGTTACATTTAAAATGTAAAATGTTCACTTTTTTGTTGAACTGTTATTTAAAATCAATGTCACATTTGCAATCGTTTGGATATTCAGGGAAAATTGCATTCTTGCTCGTATTTTGAACATGAAACAATAACTCGCACAGGGTGTTTCTGTATCAACGAGGGTTTCTTAAATCGATCTCAATGTACAGTCCATCAATAGGCTATTTGTTCTTAATGCTATTAAGTGCTACAAATCTACTTTAAAGATACATTGAACAACAGCGCGATTTGCTAAAGCAGCATATTTAGCGGGTATCCTATTATACGCTCGCTGCTTGTGTGGATGCAGTCATTTCTGACCGCAAAAGATGAGGTAATTCCATGTCATTTGACTGTTTAAGGCTCCCATTTTCCTGTTTCTATACCAGAAGCGACATTTTGCTTGTAAGAAACAAATACTCAGTTTTAATGTTACTTTAAGTTGGGATAGAATTAAATGACTTCCAAAACTCAGCATTTTGTTCGTGTACCCCCTCCGTGTACCTCACGTACCCCAGTTTGAGAACCACTGCAGTAAGAGACTTCTATCAAAAACATTTAAAATAGTAAACAGTTAGTAAATACAACTATGAAAACGTATTAAACATGTAAAGATGTATCAAGATAAATACAGCATGTGAACTGTTTTTGTTGTGACACAAGCTCCTGAAATACCAAATAATGAATATACTACAGTTTTAGAAGCACTGGTGTTGTGAATTCTTTACAGACATGGAGAGCATTAATGATAATGAATTAAGTAAAAGAAAAATCAATTTTCATCAATACAGCATGTAAAATGGTGGTAGAAAGTTACTGACCACCTAGAAATGCCTCAGCAACCACCGAGAACCCCCTAGCAACCACTTCGCAACACACAAAAAAATAAAAAAAAATAAATAAAAAACAGTTCACTAGTATTGTAGTGGTTATTTAAAAATGTAATTGTCATAAATAACTTGTCTTCAGCTGTCATCTCTAGAGAACAGAGCTGTTGAGGGCCAACACACAGGGCAATTTCTTGGCCAGTAATTTTAAAACCAAGCAAGAAGTTGAGTAACAGAAATCTGTATGTCCCACTGTGTCATGATAACCCATCTATTTACAACTTCTATTTGAATTTTATTCTCGAATCTCCTACCTTGGCAGACAGAGTCACTGAAAGGCGTGCAGCTTTTCAACTCTATCTCAGGCGGATCGCAGAGGGTGCAGGGCATGCAGGGGTCAAAAGAGGTCTCCTGATCTGAATAGCTGTCATCCACGCACTCCTCGCACACCGTGTCATGTTCATAATTACAGCGCATCCACACACCCCAGCCCACAGGGCACACCGTGCAGGCCTCACAGCGGCCCGTCACTTTGCTGAAGAAGGACCCATATTCGCAGACACACACCGCATCGTTGGCATCAGTGCAGGGCGTCAGCATGCGTGTGAATTCAGAGCATGGTGTACACGGCTGGCACTGCTCCGTGTGGCTGAAGTTCTCTGAGAATGTCTCGCCTGAAGACAGAAGGAGAAAATGTTAAGAGGACAGTCTCTTTGAACATACAGCATTTGTGGTTGTGTATTTCAGAGTTACTATCATTACATAACCATAAAACTGTTTCAATATCTGAAGTAAAATAAAAATGAGCTGAAATTAAATAAAATACTTTACCAAAATTAAACATTTTATTTCAGTTAGTTTCCATTTCTTATTTCTTATTTTCATTCAAATACTAAATAAAACTTAGTAAAAGCTAAAAAACACAAAAACACAACAAATTACTAAACATTTTACTAAATTAAAACAGAAAATATATAAAAAATGTAAATCAAAACATTAACAAAACAAATAAATTAAAATATAATAGTATATTAATGATACTAAAACAGTTCATTTCAACCCTGTTACATACACGTGTAAAACAAATATACAGTGATGGCCCAAATTATTAGGACATTAGTATTTTCACCAGCTAAGAAATGGTTTTAAGTAAGTTATTTCTATCTTTTTCTGTAGTGTGTCATTAGGAAATATCAGTTTACATTTCCAAACATTCGTTTTGCCATTTGTTTAAATATTTCTTTACACAAGGAGTCTGACAACAGCCAGTGCTCCACACAGAGATCTGATCTCATCATCTGTCTAGAATGACATGAAGAAACAGAACAAACTGATACAGACTAAATCCAGAAGAACTGTGGCAACATCTCCAAGATGCTTCAAGAAGTTATGGTTGATGTGCCTAACTGGATGGTGAGATTGTGATGAAGTGATGGGTTTGTTGAAAACACAAGCAGATCTGTATTGGCAAGGTTGAGGAGATGGTCATTCATCCAGCAAGAAAAGTCTGTTAGACAAGCTGAGATGTGAGCGGCTATCATTGGATCATCAGGATGGAATGAGAGGTGGAGTGTCATCAGCATAGCAGTGATATGAAAAGCCATGTTTTTGAATGACAGAACCTAGTGATGTCATGTAAACAGAGAAGAAAAGAAGTGGTCCAAGAACTGAGCCCTGAGGCACCCCTGTACATAGATGTTGCAACTTGGACACCTCACCCCTCCAAGATACCTTGAAGTACCTATCTGAGAGGTGAGACTCAAAACATTGGAGTGGGGTTCATGATATGCCATTTGCCAATAGAATTGAAAGGAGGATCTGGTGGTTAACCATGTCAAAAGCAGTGAACAGAACCAACAAGATAAGTATTGAAGATTTGGAAGCCGCTCTTGCCAGTCTTAGGGCTTCAACAACTGAGAGCAAGGCAGTCTCGGTTGAATGTCCACTTCTAAAGCCAGACTAGTTACTGTCCATGATGTTTTTCTGAAATTATGATGTCAGTATTGCAAAGAGTGGAGAGCAAATATCTAATGCTGCATGCTTATGGTATTGTATTCCCATCCTCCATCCTATTCAGATATATTAGTAGATAGAGGTCTAGCTAGCCTATTACTAAATTATTCAAGAAGCTATTTTGTCCATGTATATGTGTGTGTGTTTGTGAGACAGCACAACTCTTGTGGCTAGCCCCTCTTTAGGGCACATCTTCTCAGTGTCCCATACCATATCAAGTGTTTCAGTATATGCCAGAGGCAGGATATTCATGGAAGCAGTGACCAGACAGTGGCAGAGTGAAAGATAACACGCTTAATGCCACAGTTATCCTTACATCTACCCATCAGAGAGGATGAAACGCTATTGTGTCTTTTAGCTGGACAAATAGAGTTTGCACTTTATGGGTTCCCCTGTGTGCTGGAGCTGGTAATGGCCCTAATGATAACGGGGTAATGTGTTGGCTTCTGGGGGCCAGTTATTGGGGCTTTATTTATGAGAATGTGAAGAGTAGTCTATGCATTTACAGCAGATGAAATCTCGTCCACTCAGCCTTTCTCCCTCTGAGTCTACTCTTCTCCTGATCTCTACCCTTTGAGATCCATTAGCATAATGCTAGCCATCAATAATGCATGTCTATGCATTATGACAGACGGCCAATGTGTGGGGGGTGTTCTCAACCATACAAGTCATTTAAGGAGTTTATGTGTCAATTAACATTAGGACTAGTGCTGAGGTAACTTCCTGTCAATAGCTTCTGTTTATCAGTTCCAAAAAAAGGACACCAACCTTGCAGTACATAATTCACTATTTTAGTATGAACTGCTAGAGAACTAAGTAACAAGTACAGCTGCTAATACTCATGTCTTCAGATTCAAAACAACCGATATGTGTCAGAAGACATTTAGGGCCATATCATACACTGGGCGCAATGGGTCAAGGCGCTGTCCATTACCTCATTTTAGACCAAGTGCTTTTGCTAGTTTCAGCCCGATGCAGTTCTCATTTTCCCGTCCTGCGCCACATTGTTTAAATAGCAAATGCATTTGCGCCCATTTGTACGCTCATGGGCATGCTGGTCTGAAAACGAGGTGTGTTCAAGTGCATTGTTGGCGCGTTGCTATTTTGAGGAACTGAAAATAGACTGTGCCATAGACCAACTCAAACCTGGTCTAAAGTCTAAAGTTAATGGCGTAATATTTCAATATTTGTTTTGTTATTTAAAGAGCATGTTAGTAGAAAATGCCTCTCTGAATATGTCATACATGTCATAATAGATAGTCATTGCGTGTATCAGAATTAGCCTACCTATGTGCTCGCGCATGAGCAGATCCGTTTGCTCTCTGGAGACGAGTTCAGTCTGTGTGCGTTAAAATTCTGCCGTTTAAATAGCAAATCCGCCACGGAGCGAGCGCAACTCACTCTTAAAGGGAATAGGAGATGAGACTCTGAATGGTTTATTGCATGTTACACCCAAAAAACACCCATTACTCATTAAGAGAATAGGGATAACCATTTTAGACCATGCACTGGGAGTGCCGACCGTTTTCCCATCGTTAGACTAGCAAAAGTGGATTCGGACACGCCCTGAGTGCACTTGCACCGTGCGCTTTAGACCATGTGCTTAGATCATTAAAATAGGGCCCATAGTGTTCAGCTGATGTGGGTCAAAAACAGCTCTGTTCACAGCAACTTGTTTCGCTGCATATCTCTATGCATGCTAATGAGCTCTGCTCACCCCGCCCCTCTCTACCGTGGAAGAGCAAAGGCGATTCGTAAGTAATCATTAAAAATATCAAGTGTGAGACTTACTTCTTCTGGAGGTGCAGCTGGATCATGAACAATGGATACTGCTCCATCTTTGAGTTTTAACTTTTTAACAAAACCTGCCTTGAATTGTCCCTCATTCAGAAAACAGTCTGGAGCAAAATTATTTGCGAAGCCAGACATAAACTAATTTAGTGAAAGTGAAGTGAAGTGACGTATGACCAAGTATGGTGACCCATTTGTTCTCTGCATTTAACCCTTCCAAGTGCACACACACTGTGAAGTGTACACACACACACACACTGTGAACACACACCCGGAGCAGTGGGCAGCCATATTGCTGCGGCACCCGGGGAGCAGTTGGGGGCTTGGTTTTTGCTCAAGGGTCTCACCTCAGTCATGGTATTGAGGGTGGAAGAGAGCGCTGGTTATTCACTCCAAAATCAAAATAGCTCGATAATTGAGACTGTTTAGGTTTTTGGGGGATTAAAAAAAGGGCTTTTTATAATTTGCACATTTTTATCATTGTAAGGTGGTTGTGTCCACACACTGACAAGACACATTTATATGAAAATTAAGATATTTGGCATCCAATGTCTCCTTTAAAATGTAAAAAGGCCTATTATAATCTTAATTCAAGTGATGAAGGATTTAGAAAGTCTGACAGTAATCAGTGTTGATGAGTAATACTGTAAGGTTAACCCTGCCTGCTTTACATGTTTTCAAGTGATTAACACTTGAAAACATTAGGAATTTAGAAAAGTAATCAAAAAGTAATCAGTTACATTACTTTAGTAAAGTAATTGAAAAGTTACACTACATTTTTTTAAGTAGGGTAACTTTTAATCCGTAACCTATTACATTTCCAAAGTAACCTTCCAACTTTGCCTGTAACCCAAATTACCAAATCCTTATAAAGTAGAAGTACACTTTAACATACTTAAAAAGAGTACTTGCTATGTACTATACTTTAAGAGAATATACTTAAATGCAAACTCATCTTAATGTTTTTGGACACTGAATTACAAGTTATTTGCAATTAAATGAACATGTATTATAGTTTACATTTATATTAAATGCAGTGTTACATTATTTGAGATTGTTGAGTGTTTATATTTACACATTTCTAAATATTAGTTGCAATTTAGTGCATTTCATTTATTTGAACTGTAAATGTTATATTTTATAACACACTACAGTTAAGATTATAATCAAGTACTTCACATATGCTTTAGTATGTAGTCAGTATGGTAGTCAAAATAAGTGCACTTATTTAAAGAATGACAAAAGATTATTAAAATACAATTATTTAAAATATACTGTAACATCATTAATTTTTAAAAGTGTATATTCATGAAAGCGTAGTACTCTAAGTACACTTAAGTGGCCCTTTATTTCAACAATATTATATTATCTGCAAGTACAATTTATTAAAAATACTTTTAAGATTTGAAGTACTCTTAAGTGTGCATTCAGCACAATTAAGTTAACTTTTTATTCACAGGTGAACCCAAAATATACTTTAATATTAAATGTCTTGTCTTATTAAACTAAACTATGATAGTGTTTACCTTTTACTCTGTAAAATCACTGTATTGGAGCATTAGACACTGTATGATCAATACAAGTTTGCTAAATACTGAAGCTAAAGAGTCATGAATTCATCTACAAGCTACAGTCCAATGATGGGAGCCTGTAGTGACAATTGCAAGTAAACATTAGGCAGATGAAGGTAAACTTCACAATCTCCCTGTGGGGCTACAGGCGGTAGCTAATGTTAATCGGTAGGTAACTGGGTGGAGTCATACACTGAACACAGTCACCTATAAACACTGTAAATACTGTTGTGCTGATACATCCCAAATTCACATCATTAGTTGAGCCAATGTTGCTGTGTTGGGCTTGTCAGGACACTTAATTTTTCCCCCTTTGATAGAGAAGGTAAATTGTGGAGTTGACTAGTGAATGTACACACCTGGTTCTTTGACATTTCAAAGCGCTTATGTTCAGGAATTAATATGAGCCAGTCAACTTAAATTATCACTTCTTAAACAGCTGTTTTCATTCCAGTACCATCCCAAATGCTACTTTTACATGTCAACACATTATTGCTGAAGTGCTGTCAAGCAGCATTTGCTGACTTATGAGGCTGTGAAAGGAAAAGTTTGGGGTTTTCAGTATGTAATGGTTAAGTTGATTGATGAGGAACGTAGAGCCCAGCACAGGCCCTTAGGGAAGGCCTGACGAAGAGATGGGAATTACAGAAGGAAGAATGTTTGGGGTTGTAGTGACTGACAGGAGGTCTTGGTGGACATGCCTTTCTGTGACCTTCACCCAAGGCTACTAAATATTAACAAAAAACTAATATGCACAGAACTCAAGAGTAGGTCAGTTTAAGTTATCTGTCTGTGTGATTAATATGTTGAATGGATATGTATACGATATTATCCTATATGAAAAAAAATCACAATTGAATTTCTTTAATATCTCCTAGACATCAGTAAGGTTAGATGCACATCAAATATAGATTTTACTGAAGTCTCCTACTCCAGAGAAAAATACCTCAGTTGCCTCACTCTTGTCTCTCTTCTAGAGTATCTCAATCATTTCTTAAAATGTTCTCATTCTCATCTCAGACCATCCATAATTGTATAGCTCTATACTCTTAATGTATGTCAACAAGTGTTTCATTTGTGTTTGTATTTTAGAAGAAGCATTCAACATTCATACAACAATCCCAAAGGACTGATTGCATTCCATTTTTTTTTGTAAAAGGTTCCTTTAAAAACACCAAGAATTGCAGAATGTCCAGAGAGCCGCATGACCAATGTGCCAAATAAGATACATCTTTTTATATTGTGTCTTTTTTACATAACTTTAAAATGTGTCAAAACACTATATATTTCTGTTTATGTAAAAACATTTCACATATTGTTTCTGTGGCTCAGTGATAGAGCATTGTGTTAGCATCGCAAAGGTTGTGGGTTCAATTCCCAGGGAACACACATACTAATAAAACAATGTATAGCCTGAATGCACTGTAAGTCGCTTTGGATAAAACTGTCTGCTAAATGTAAATATGTTTAATTGAAAAAAAAAAGTTTTGAACCGTTATTTGACGTTATTGGGCTGAATTTTAGGCGTTTAACTACATTGCAGTTATCATACTTAAATGAAACATAAGACTGTGAGCTATGAGAGAGCTATTAAATTATGACTATGTTTAACACACTTAAGTACAATTTAAAAAGTGCACTTTATAATAATGTCAAATGAAAAGTTTTACCTTAGAGTTTTTATGCTTAAATAATCTTTTGTCACAAAGTTGTGTTATGTTGACTTACACAGTGTGTCATTTAATATTACACATGCACACATATAATTTATTGTATAAAAAATGTATTTGTTTGTTTGTTTGTTTATTCATTCATTTATTAATTTATTTAAATGTTTTTGTTTTTGTTTAAGGAAGCATGAAACTCTCCATAAATACTGTACGTACCAAAGGATGACTATTTTTGGTCACATTTCTTGCTACTTGTGCTCTATTTCCATTTATCTCTCTTCTCCTATCTTGTCTTGTTCAGCTGGGTCATGCAAGCAGACATGTGGGAGATGGTGGGATTCTTGGAACTGGTGGGATTCTGGCAGGCCCTGGCCTAAGACTTGGCTCAGGACCAGCCTCTGTAAATAAAAAACTCGAACCTCCAAACCTTGGTACAAAGACTCTGTTACGTGACCTGCCAGTACAACAAATGCATGTACCACTGGATTGTGTCTTAATTAATCAAACTTAGAGCTCACTGAAAACACTCAGATTGGTCTCTGAGCTCTCCAGACAATGTTTTGTCAAGTCTCATTTCCTAAAAGCATTTCCCCTCTATCTACTAATTACCGTTCACAGCTCAAAAGCCCTCGGCCTCCCCTCAAGTGAGAGTTCATCACAGGAAATGGCATTTTAAATAAAGCAGCTTCTTCAATTTAGCAACGCTGTGGCCAACATCTCTGCGGATACTCACTGTCAAGACACGGATCACACACTGTCTGTGTCGCTCCGCAGGGCGTCACCATCCCTTCCCCGCGTTGGCATTGTTTGCAGCACTCCCCACTGGTGGTGAACGCCTCTGAAGGACATGAATTCTGTGCAGACAAGACTTTGCCCTATAAAGATAAAGAAGGGAAATTAAAGAATGATATGAAAATCTAACATGAACAATTCACCCATGTATCTAAAAATGTTATTTCATTTTTACAAATATATGCACTCTGATGTACGTCACAATATGGAAGAAAAGACCTGCCGTTACTTCCGTTTCATTGAGACTTTAATTAAGACAGAGTTTGAGCATATACAGAAATACAAAATAATATTTGATCAAATAAACACATTTCAAATCTATTCATACAAATGATGTCTCTTGTACTTAGGCGTGTTTCCAAATTTTCATCCAATGAAAGGCTGTCTACAATAAAGATGTCCTTTTACCAGAGGTACAGTCACATTTACCTTTGTGTGGCGAAATTCAATGAATGCGGATTACACGTTGGATTCTTGTTTGTTAATCTTTTAGTTTTTTTCTAATGAATATTAACTTATCTTGCAGCTGTAAATTTAATTGCAGTTTTTTTTTCTCATTACTGCGATTGTGACTTCATATCCCATAATGTGGCTATCTTGCAATTGTGACTTTTTGTCTGTATCCGAAATTGCCCCCTATACCCTCAAATAGTGCACTATTTGAGGGGACAGTCATTTTAAGTAGTCTTCGATACCATGGTGGATGTTCTCGAGAGCACTCGTTCAATCCCACAATGCACCGCAAAAACGAGTGTACAACCGATGTACACTTAACGGCTAGAGAATCCCCATAATGCACTGTGAGTCGCACGAATGAATTCCCGTAGCGCCCGCAGCTGAATCATCCATTCATTTATTTTAGAAGCGCTCATCCACGGCGTAATACAACACAGGTATTTCACTGTAAATGGACTATTAGGGTTTATACATAATTTCCGTGACAGAGTTCAAGATAAATCCTTTAATATTACTACTGGAGCTGCTCGTTTCAAATGATTATTAAACAGCAAGCAAACTATGCAAAAGCGCCAGTCCTTCCGGTGCACTCAGTGTCCGAATTCACTCACTCGTTTTCATTCACTGCTTCAAGTGAACTCTATGAGTGGACTAATGTAGGGAATAGTGAATGAGGGTATAGGGGGCGATATCGGATACAGCGTTTGTCTCACAATGGCAACTTTATTTCTCAAAGTGTGACTTCCTTAAAAGTTCATTTTATTTGCATTTGTTTATTTACTTTTTCAGTGATACAGCTACTACATTATCAAGTTTGCTGAACTTTTAACATACAATTTGCTGGGTTTGCCAATATAAATCTGCTTAGTTTGGAAGCGACCACTGAGCATGCGGTGCTTTATGAATTGCTTGAAATCTCACCGAAGTGCTACTACAGTGACTGTGCCTCAATACTGCACCACCAGCCTCGGACCACCAATAGCATATTACATTGCTGTAACATAAACTAAAGTTTACTGGCTCATTTTGAAAGGGAACATTTAAAAATGTGCCAATATTTGGCATAAAAAAATCAGTTGCTGCTGATGGCACAGAAATGACTTCAGCTTTAAATGTTAAAACTACTTTAACTGGTAGAAGTTAGCATTGTGAGCTGACATAATATTACAGCTTTACAAATGGAAAGAAATAAAGCAATTGAAACCATATTTGGGGAAACATTTTGACAAAGCCTGCAGATGTAGATATAGATGTGAAACCATTGACCGTTCAGACTTTTGCCTCTCCCGTGTCTTTGCTTTGGTTGAGTCTGTCTCCAGTGTATGTAATCCCAGAAACCGACAACTTCCCACACAGACTCGGAGCCAAAAATACTATTTGTGTATCAAGACTTGTTACATTATTTAGTCCTGATAATGTCCGATGATGCCTATCAACAGCATTGCATTGGAGAGGATCAGAGAGCTTCAAAAAGAAATAAATGCATTTTACTATAGACTGTATCCGCATATACAGTAAATCCTTCACGGTATTCAACTCTCTGACAGCAAGCCTTTCATTTGAACATCTATCTAACTGAAAGCCTGACAGGTACAGCCTAAACATGGCAGATGAACAGGGGCAATCTGTGTTTCACCACATGCCTCTTGTCCAATGATTTTATTTATTCACAAGGTAAAATAACAAATATTTTATGATGCCTATAAGCCATTGGAAGTCCTGTACTCAAATGTAAAAATCACTATGACAGCATGATGTACAGTTGATTTTAGGTGAAATAAAATTGGCATAAAAAATGTATTTTTCTTACTGATAAATATAGGAAGTACAGCAAAATGAAAGAATGCGCATCGGGGCCTCATTCATAAAATATGAGCAGAATACATTTCTGTGCTAATCGTACATAACATTGCTCTAAAGTAAAAGCTTGTTTGTTTGTCTCGGAGTAAAAAACTAAACAAAGGTAACTGCAATATTTAGCATATTATTTAATATTTTGCAACTATAAATTTGTTTCACACAATTGCAACTTTGTCAGATCTTTCTTTCAAGTCATTCTTAAAACTACTAAAATTAAAAAAATAGCACCACCATGATTGTGTTGTGATTTTGGCTGAAATCAAATTGATTTTCGATTTTCTATTTATTTTTCTTACTGATAAATATAGGAAGTGTTCTTTAAAATTACAGTGGAGAAGAAAAAACCAATATAAAAACAAATGATGTGCATTAGGCCTCATTCTTGAAATAGGAGCAGAACTCATTTGTAATGATTTGTAAAAAAAAAAAAAAAAGAAGAAGAAGAATTGGAAATGTAAATTAGAGAAAATTAAATTCAATGGAAGTGTTTTTCTGCCTCAGGGTAAAAAAAAATGTACTTGTAACTTTATACATTTTCTGTCTTGCAACTATATTTTCATTTTTAAAACTTTATCTAATTTTCATTAATTTTACTTTTCAGTGAGCGTTAAATACTTCCATATTAAAAAGTGTTTTATTTACACAGAATTCAGGAATACATTTTATTATTCTCATGATGAGAAATTATTGTTTACTACTTCTAAAACGGACATTGTCATGCTATTCAGGTGCACATCCCATAAATATGATTTTTCCAACATATCTTTAAGGCACCATAAGCCTTATACTAAAGGAGCTGATGTCTGAGGGTGTAACATGAATGCCAAAAGCTGATTGGCTGAGTGAGTGAGTGAGTGAGTGAGTGAGTGAGTGAGTGAGTGAGTGAGTGAGTGAGTGAGTGAGTGAGTGAGTGAGTGAGTGAGTGAGTGAGTGAGTGAGTGAGTGAGTGAGTGAGTGAGTGAGTGAGTGAGTGAGTGAGTGAGTGAGTGAGTGAGTGAGTGAGTGAGTGAGTGGCTGTCAGAATAACGACGTTTGATACAGGTGTGAGGAATGACATTTAGAAGATTGAGAAGAAAGACAGAGATAAAGAGTGAAAGAAAGACAGATTAGAAGATTCCCTCAAGGCGTTTGTGAGTCAGCAGGAGTAGTGACAGAGCTGAGCGAGAAGAAGAAGAGGTTGAGAAAGCACAAATTAACATTCCATCGTTTCTACCTGTCCCCCCCTGGCATAGGGCAACCTCCTCCCCCTCCTCCTCCTCCTCACTCACATAAAAACACAAACACACACAAAGAGCATTCCAACTCAGGTAAAGTTCAACATGACTCAAATAGATAACTCCAGAGATTTGGCCACACAGCATTTGTGCACAATATTGAGGTTGCTGATTACCATGTTTGTAGAAATGTGTGAAGGGTCACAAACAACGATGCATGTCATAGAACCTGTTTGCAGTCACGTTCCTCCTGACAGGAAGCCAAGCTGCTGCAACTTGTGCAGCGCTGTTTAAGTAGATACAATCAGTAGCGAAAAAGACAGTGTAACGGTTCAGAACATGTTGACTTTCATTAATCATATTCTTAAGAATGGTCCTGATTAAATGCATTCATCACCAATATTTGTCTGGCGTTCAGAAACTATCAAGTTTCAGTGTAGTATTTTACACTTTCTAAAGAGAAGTGAGCCGTGCTTGCCTTGCAAAAATCACCACCATGTGATCGCAAACACCCTCAGACGCAAGAGACAGCTCTATAAGGCCCTTTTTATTTTATTTTATTTTACTATTTTTAATAACATTTTATGTATTATAGGCACACAATAATTTAATAAATATCCCAAAATAATACATTATTAATATAAATTGTCCACTACTGATCAAAAGTTTGGAATAGTTCAGATTTTAATAAAGGTTCTTGAAAAAGTGTGTTATACACTCCAATGCTGCATTTATTTGATCAAAACTGAAATATTGTTACAATAAAAAAACTGTTTTTAATAAAGGCTTATTGCTTTATCATTCCTGTGATGGTAAAACAGCCATCTTCAGTGTCACATGATCCTTCAGAAATCATTCTAATATGCTGATTTGGTGCTCAATTATAATTATCATTAATGTTTTTTATTGTCGTTGATGTTGACAACTTTTTTTTTTATTATTGCCTGCCAAGTAAAAACTATTAGTTTGATCGCTTAGAAAGTTACTAACACAATTCTCCTTAACAAGACGCTTGATTTATGTAAGTATAAGGTGAGCAATAGTGATGTGTAGAAGGTACAGGTTCTCCTTTATTTTACTGAGAGCCTGCAGTCCGAACTAACACTCAAACCATTTTATCACCTAAGTGATTTATAGAGAGTTTCATAACACATACTGAATAACCAAAGGATGATGGCAAAAAATAAAAATGATACGCATATCATGCGGATGCATTTGTAAGCTTTGTAGAATGTTTCTCCCTCCTGTTCTGTCTGTCACAAAGCCAACCTGATGTTTGAGAGCTGCTGTTTGTATGCTTGAATGCACTTAACTCTTAACCCTTCCAGCCTGCTGGCACTTGTCAACATTTCAAAGTCGTTTACTGTTCTGGAAAAGCTGACTCTCACTAATGAGGATAGTGGAGCTAATGGAGCTTTTCTCTCTGGTTAGCTTTAGTTTGTAATTTAATGCTACATCATTTACAGAATTTTCCAGAAGCAATGAGACTAGAGGAGAATTTTCAATTGTGTAAGGACCTATTTTGACCTGTTTTATTTCTTATTTTCCACATCCTCTGCCTGTAAACCCTTTAGAATTACATAATAAAAAGTTCCAACCACATTTAGGGTCAACTTCTTAAACTTCTAGTTATATCTATGGACAAAAACCTGGGCCAGTAAGCAACAACTTCATACCGACCACCCAGAATACCTTTGCTTTGTGAATGTAACTTTTGCAAGGGCAGGGGCATTTTCTTCATTAATTGTTAAATCTGTGTTTGTGTGTCTAAGACAAATGAATGTTTCCTAGTGCTGTTAAACGATTAATCGCGATTAATCGCATCCAAAATAAAAGTTTTGTTTACATAATATATGTGTGTATTCTGTGTATATTTATTATGTATTTATATAAACATAATAAATATACACAGTATACACACATATATTCTGTAAACAAAAACTTTTAATTTGAATGCGATTAATCGCGATTAATCGTTTAACAGCACTATATCATGTCATATAAAACTTGCATGATATGGGGACAGCAAACAGTCTGTGGGTCTTGAGATCTCGTTGGTGTGCCAACCGACTGAACATTGAACAAACAGATTCTTATTTGTTTTCTTTTAATATGTCTACATGTACTTTTTTCTCAAAGCAAATATTAAAACATCCAAAAAAATCAGCTTTAGTACCTATATAGGGTTTGTATACTTATTTTATGTAATAATATCATACAGTAATTCAGCTACCAGTAAAATGACACTAATATGAGGGATGCACGCTGACATGGTTATTGCCCACGCACCCATCATGCCATTCAGATGGGTGTAGCTCCAGCTTCAGTTCAAAAACAAGACAAGGCATGTGACCACAATGCATGTCTCTATCAGGAAATTGGTACAAAGACAAAAAATAAAGCAGTTAAGCTCACAAATATGCCTGCAGTTATGTGGTGTACTTCATGAATTGTCTATCATTATGAATACTGCTCTTGCTTCAATAGCACACACATACACCCCTCATTTAACCCACCCACACAAACTAAATAACAATTAGCCCTATAAATAACTACACTTTAGCTGGTAAGGCAAGTGAAAGAACACAATGTGCTGTCTGTCAAAGTGGGCGTGACAAGATCAGAGTTATCCATCAAATAAAAAAGAACAGAACTTGAAGCCTCATTGTATGATGCATTAGATTGTTCATAATGCCTTATTATACACTTCATAATGTTTTTAAAAGTTTTCATAAACAATTTCATAAAGCATTAAAACATGCCTGAATGCATTATAATATATTGTGCTTGATCATTTATTGTAATGCATTATTACAACTGATTATGATAATTGATAATAGTTCATTATTATACAGATTATAAACTATAAAGGCATGCTGTTACATATATATATATATATATATATATATATATCGTATAAAATAATCAAATTAAGTGTTATCAAATAATCAAAATAAATCACTCACTAAACAAACAAGTAATTCCAATTCTAATCTGAAGCAACTTCCACAATCAGAAGACACAAAAATCATATAATTCTTTAGACTTAATTTACAGTGACGGTCTTCATTCACTGACAGTCTGCTATATCAATGATGGTCCGCTTTCTCAAGTGTGACAAGAGCAGGAAAAAGTACTAGAACTGCATACTGAGTTGGAGACTGTGTACTCACCACGAGAAGAAATACTACTGTCACAGTAAGCATGCTGGATGAAGGGCGTCCTGGATGAAGTAGACTGCGGATGGATTATTCACTTTTTACAGGCGCTCTGAAATTTTATTTATGAAATAATAAGTTAAATATCATAGTTCCTTCACAGACTCAAAGCCAGAAATCGCTCTGATACTCATGCGTGTCCGCTGAAGTTTCACAAGTGAGCGTGCAGCATTATTGAGCAATCGTGGAACTGAGTGCGGTTTTTGCAGATCAATTATATTAATGCTTGTGGTGTGAAGAGTCTCTTTATATATGAGACGCAACTGCAATCTGTGCAAGTGTGCGTCCACTGATACAGCTTTGAAAAGAGAGAAAGATTCACCTCCTCCTCTCTCTCTCTCTCTCTCTCTCTCTCTCTCTCTCTCTCTCTCTCACTCAGTCTTTCTAATGTCAGTTCAGAGTTTTTCCCTCCCATCCGCATCCAACTCACAGCGACACAATCAATTAGTACATTAAAACGAAACAAATATTCACGCAATATTGTGGGAAACACGTCACGAATAATTTTGGCGTTGGTGTGAGACAACACGTCGTCGTATTTCTATATTTATAGTATCTTAAGCATAATATAATTTAAAAATAGCTCTAAACATCTTGTCATCATTTGGACTTGTAGTGTGGCTTTTGTGGGGTAAATAAGTTATTCATTATAAAGTATGGTAAGTTACGTAATTGTAGCAAAATCTTAAGAGGCTCCTAAATCGTGTGACCTGACAGTTTACGACGCATTGGGCTTTCATAAAACATGAAACTGTAACAGTGTAAAAAGAAACATCCTCTCCTCACCCTCAAGCTGAAGTTTCTCCGCTAGAGGGCGCGCACACACTACATAGACGTGTCAGAGTTCACAGTTCAGGTCAGGGGCTGTTTTCCATAATGCAGCCTACACCTGTCCACTAAGAAGTTTAGACGCTTAAAGATACAATTGTAACTTTTCTCCCTCACACGGTTAAAACTGCACTAGTCTTGCGGAAGATGTATGCATCCCCTTTCCCGCGCAATACCGCGAGACAGCTCTAAAATAAGTCATATATTTATTAAAGTGTATTTCGGTAAAATAATGACGTGCTGCTTTCCAATTAGCCTATTTATACTATGCATGATCTGCCAGTCGTGAGTCTCTCGTGCCGACGACAACGCACCTCATATATTTTTACATTAGGCGTATGCATTTGAAAGTTCACAATGTTGTTGCAGTTTAAATATAGCACAGATAACAGATATGTAATACATTTTTCATCAAGTTAGATATAGACTATATTTATCTTTCAGGGCATTTCTACTTAATAATCTGAGCATAACCATCTGTCTCTATTTTAAATGGTGTCTGACCTTCTCTACTTACCTGGCTTTACAATTACATTTAGGCCTACATTACATTTATTCATTTGGCAGATGCTTTAATCCAAAGCGACTTACAATTGAGGAATACATCAAGCAATTTACAACAAGTTGGCAATAAACATGAAAATTGCCTGTTATACAAGGTTTCAGTCATTATTCAAATAGTAAAAGCTTGGACAGGAAAAGAAGTGAATGCAAAAAAAATTATGAGGAGGCAGTTATCACAGAAGGGATGAGTTTTCAGTTGTTTCTTGAAGATTGTGAGGGATTTGGCTGTCCTAATGAATTTAGGTAGGTCATTCCACCAACAGGGTGAAAAAACGTCCTAGAGACTGATTTTGTGGCTCTCTGCAATGGGATCACAGTCCACTGCTCGTTAACTGACCGCAGGCTTCTGTCAAGGTCAAGGTTTCTTTATTCGTCACATAATAAATTATACAGGGTATAATCAGAAGTGAAATGTAATCAAATCAGGTCCGCTCAGTGGACAGTGCAAAAGAATAAAAATAAAAATTATATAAAAGTAACACAACACAAGAGCATATATATAGGTAAAAAAAAGAGAAATAAAGAGTAAAATGTGCAATAGAATAAGATGTGCTAAACCAGTATATTGGGACTTAATAAATAGTAATATGAACAAGAGGGATGTGGGGATGTAGATGCATAGGAGAGCCCATGGTTGTTCTGTAGGCGAGCACCAATGACTTGAGCTTGATGTGAGCTACTACTGGCAGCCAGTGCAGAGAGATGAGAAGCAGCATGACATGGGCTGATTGAAAACTTGTTGCTGCACTTTGAATTATTTGCAGAGGTTTGATTGCACATGTTGGGATTCCAGCCAGAAGAGCATTGCAATAGTCCAGCCTAGAAATGACAAGCGCCTGGACGAGAAGCTGTGTTGCATGCTTTGTTAGGAAGGGTCAGCTGATCATCAAGGATCACCCCAATCATCCCATCATCCTGGCTGAACTCGATTGGGTTATTGTTATTGAGCCCTGTTGGATGGTGCTGATGGGGATGAGAAGCTCATCTTTGCCACGTTGTTTCATCCATACTGAGATGTCCGTCAGGCAGTCTGAGATCCGAGCAGGTACTGTTGGATCATCTGGTTGAAATGAAAGGTAGAGCTGCGTGTCATCAGCATAGCAATGGAAAAGCTATGTGCCTGAAAGATGGTTCAAAGTAATGTAGTATATAATAGAGAAGAGGAGGAGCCCAATAATTGATCCCTGATGCACCCCAGTGACCAGTTGATGTGATTTAGATACCTCGCCTCCCAGGACATCCTGAAGGATCTACCTCTTAGGTAAGACTCAAACCAGTGGAGTGCATTTCCGGTAATGCCCTGCGATTAGAGAGTGGACAGAAGGATTTGATGATTAACAGTATCAAATGCATCAGATAGATCGAGCAGAATGAGAACTGAAGATTTAGACTCAGCTCTTGCAATCCGTAGCACTTCAGTGACTGACAGCAAGGTGGTTTCAGTTGAATGGCTACCTTTAAATCCAGCTTGGATATTGTCCAGCAGATTGTCTTGAGAGAGGAAGGAAGACACTTGGTTGACACTTTATTACTCAAATGAACACGCTGTTTACTGGCAAATTGATAAATATAAACCAGTACAACAAGAGGCTTAACTTCTCTAAAACGTTAAAGTTTAAGCGTAACAGAAATATTGCTCTCTTGATTAAACCAATACATTTTGTGCATATTTCCACAAACATTGTGTTTTATTGTGGCACTCAGATGTAATATATTTATGTATCTCACCAGTGACAAGAAATACTGGAGCCATTGGAGGATCATCTGATGCAGTCATGACAAAATCATTAAAGACCAGAAACTCTTTAGCAGGACACCAGGGATGATGAGAGAGGGGCTCTGGGACTGAAGCAGCCTTGGACACCAAGGTGCGGCTGAGGCTATGACAAGAAAAACAGGGACAGGCTATAGATAGCTGGAACTTTTTTGGCAGTTTAGCATGAATCTCTGTACCATCGCGAGAGGATGCTTAGTGATAGACATGATGGGCATCAGTCGGTTATGTCAGGAAACTCTGGGAAGTTATGCAACTAGTGCTGCTATGACACTCTGGAACTGTACTGGGTTTCTGGGATTGCAGTAGCCGGAACCTTCAGGCCATGGCCAGAAGCTCTGGGACAATGGCAGCTCTATAAACCATGTACCCTGTCAGGTAACCTCTATGATGCCTCTCTGACCACGGCTAGTTCTGGAGCAGCAGCATCAGGAAACTTTAAGGCACCCTTCACATTTATTTCTGGACCCGCCCTAACAGGATCTTTGGAACCTGGTTGCCCATGGCAGGGAACATTTGGAGCAACAGTGTGAAGAACCTCTAGGACCAGCAACGCTCTGAAATGGGCATCAAATTACTTTCATGTCAGGAACATTTCACATGGATTTCTGGAGCAGCCCTGACAAAAGCTGTGGAACCCATGCAGCTGAGAAAGGGAGCTCATGTGGCCAGAACTTAAAATCTGATGTATCCGTGACATGGATCTCTGGGGCCCGGACCCCTGTGGCAGCAACCTCTGGGTGGCGGTGTGAGAAACTAGTGTGGGCAGGCTTGACGGGGAGCTCTGAGAAGCTCTGAGTGGCTCCATTATAAAAATATGGTTGGATGGTTCGGTGAAACTAAATTAACTATTTAAACTACACATCCGTAGGCTAATACATCCACAAGATGCTATCAGATATTTCCCAGTTTTGTTCAGAAATGTCTGGTTAATATTACACTTGATTTTACACTTGCTCTTTAAGCTATAAAAGGGCACGTTGTCTCTCTTTGCTTATAAAGATCTCATCATCAGAGAAGCCTGGCTGGATCATACTGCTACCTGGCATAGATGACTCTTGTCCAAAAGTATTCCACTGTGATTTTATTGTGTTCTATTATTTACCAGCTATCACGATTATTAACAGCTATTACAAAAATATGATGTTTTTGATTTGGTTTGGAGGACAGCATTCACAAAAATCACCCTGACTTTGGGTAATTTAACTCTCTGTACTATATTTAGATAACAAATCTGTTGAAGATGCATTTAACATTTTAATCAAGCCACACAACCAGCAACTGTGAGAAAGAGCGCATCACTCTTACCTCTGTGACTGAGTTGTGGCTGATACCAAGAGAATAGCATCCCATTTTACATCATTATAAAATATGAAACTGTGAATGTCCTGCTGTAGGATTTCGCTTCTCTTCTGAGCAGATACATTCTCCCCAGATCTCTTCAGTTCGCAGCATTACAGTGGACAATGAGGACCAAGAACTTACCAGAGACCTGCTCAAACTACTGAAACCTCTGCCTGCTGTTTTTATTTTCTTTAAGAAACTTGTTCTATCTTTATTTAAAATAAATTACACTTGGTTTAATATTTTGCTAATGCAAAGACATGTAGATATTCCTAAATGTGACTTATGGTTTTTGTTAATGCTGTGTGAAATATCATCAAATCATGGGGTTTCAACCACAAATGGAGTCAGATGGGCTCACCCCTGACAGTCTATGTCTGGGAACCACTGCAAAAGCCAACAGGGTCAACAAATCTTGCAGAGCACTCGGAAACAACTACTGAAGGATTGACAAACTGCAGACCATCATTCAACATATTACCATAATTCACAGAACAAGCAGAACTAGCCAAACACAACAAAGGAAATGGGAAGGGAAATATACCACATTCTTATCCCAAGGAGAAGTTCTTACGGACGGAGAATAAAAAGACACCACACATCTTCTGAGAAAAACCATGGGAACAAGTTAGAGAACTCGCTCAGATCAAGAAATTGTCAAGTTTGCGATCATTTCCATAGCATGTTCAAGGGAATGGGCTATGACGCAGAGCAGCTCGTCTTAACCCTGTACTGCATGCATTATGAAAGCAATTTTGCACTAAAAAACATTATTGCAAATATTTTCTAATTTAAAGCTGCACATAAAACGAAGATTCTTGGAGTATGTTTTGAAAGATAATATAATTTAAGTCTTTCTACTAAAAAAAAAATCACATTTAATTCAATGTGTTACTTGCCATTTCTTTGTAGTTGTGAAAATTACTATACATTTCTAAGTGATAATTCTTTCTACACTTTTTTTTTCTTTCCTTTTTTGTCCAGTGATATATGTTAAAAACAGATGTGCTGTGATGATGTTTGCTGCGATTTAGTGTTTTTGTAGAGAATCGAATCAAAAGGGCCTTTTACCCAGGGGGCCCATTGGTCCTGTTTTGCTTTCTTACAGTATGTATCTATGCAACATCTGTTGCCATTATGTACAAAACTGTCATGGTCGTAAGTGTTAAGACAACAAAACCAATGCGTGACAAAAACCAGAAGACATTTTTTTCCATTTCTCAGGTTCTTTTTCATCTCTGTGTGTGCTAAATTGGATCCAACAGTGTCAGAGAACATTTGTTTTCCTGCACGGCAATAAGCTTTTCTCTCTGGTTGCAGTTTCAGTATTTTCTGTGTAAATGCTTTTAAGCTGTCAAAGTTTTCTAATGGGATATTTTCTCTTTTCTTTCAGATTCTGTTTTAGACTACTTTAGTGTGAGGCTGGAAGTAACTAACATGCACACTGTGGTCTATAACAAGAACAAGACATGTGTTAAAGCAGCTTTTTTATACACTTGTTTAGAATTTATAAAAGAACAAGGTTCACTATTTGGACTTTTATATTGCTATCAAGACCATGTGTATTCTGGAAATGCACATTTGACCTGATTTTGCATATACATTTCTATTTTATTGTATTTTGATCAAACTAATGGACACAATGACCTGAGTCTTGACCCTGTGAGCCTGCACGGAGAACGATATGAGACAAGGTGAAGTGAAGGAGAAGAGGAGAATGTTCCTCAAGCTGTGCTCTGTTCGTAGAGATGTTGAAGGTGAGAGAAAACTAAAGTCATTAGTGTGTGTGTAGGTGACACTGACTCCATAATTGTGATAAGATACAGAGAACACACACACGCAGGATCTTTCCAACCAATCCACAGTTATCAAGGCATACTGTTTACTGCATCAATATTATGGGTGACTCCAAGAACACATCGTCTTTGGTGTGTTTGTGTGTGTGTTAGAAAAAGACAAAAGGAGATATGGATACATTTTAATACTTTCATGTGTTTAAAGTCACATGTATCTGCAAATGTACATACAGCCATCTTAAAAAGTATAATGTACTATAAAGATCAAAGAAAAGGTGGCATCTACAAAACAAATACTGTTTTGTAACAATTACTTTGTGTACTTTTTTGCAATGATTTTTAAGAAACTAGTGTTTTATCATTTAAAACCCAGCATTTTCAACCTAACCTAACAATCTTATTATTGTGATTTTTTTTCACGAGTGCACAAAAATCATTCTACAAAGTAACTGATAAATAAAATACATATTTTTTATTTTTAATGCAATGACATTCATATTTTCGAGTACTTTTTTGGGTCACAGTATGTGGCGGAAGTATTTAGATCAGTGTCTTCGGGCATTTTAAACCATGTACGTGTGTGTAGAGGTGTGTCTGATATCTGCAGGTGTACACAGAGTTTATAAAGCTCTGCGCACTTTTGTGAGGGGCTGTGACGGAGAATTTTTCTTGAAAAGTTGGGTCAATTATTGAATATAAGGTAAGTGCAATTAGTTTCAATATTATTGCTTTTAAATTGTAATTTAGTTGTTTTGTTGGTGTCATGTTTTCATTTATTTTAAACTGGGTTATAATGGTGTAGATATATATTGTAATATTTGCAAAATTATATTCCCAATAGAAAATGCAATTACATTTTAAAATGCTATATTTTCATTTTACAATAATATTTATTGGATGCTGAACAGAATTGAATACAAAAGCTTAAATGCATAACCTGAATACAAAACTAAACTTATAATTGCTATTAAAACTATATAACTAGCATAAGTAATGATTTATGAATGACTGTTGTATCAGTTTTCAGCACATAAACAATAACATACATTATTGCATAAGAATAAATAATTTTTCTTGTTCAATTAACTTTATTTACATAATTCTCATGTACAAGGGTCAACGCAAACTAACCCCAAACACACACACACACACACACACACACACACACACACACACACACACACACACACACACACACACACACACACACACACACACACACACACACACACACACACACACACACACACACACACCAGATTTAGTTGCTAAATGTATCATTCAAGAGGTAAAACAGTAACACAATGTTAAGCCTTTAACAACAGAAGTCATGTTAAGTATTGCACTTTATAAATTATTGAATAATAATAACTTATACACAGTACATTAGTTTGCAGCGTTGCTGGATCAAAATTATTTGCATGTTGTAAATTGTTTATGTTAATATTATTTTGTGCTCTCTACAGCGATGAAGAAACACAAAATTCCACAAAACAACTGATTTGAAAGGTTTTATAGATTTAAATGATTAATTTGTCAACTGTATTGTTTTCTGGCTCTGAATGTGAACATCAAGAAAGCAAATATGCCCGCATACATCCATATTGGAAATTTTGCACAGTTCACCGTGATTATAATGTGATTGTGAAGATACTTTGGCTTGACTTGATTGATATGACACACAAGCAGCCAGACACGCTCACTGATAAGTTTCCACATTTGCATTCTAGCTTGTGCCACTCACACTCCTGGTGTTTGAAGAGTAAACATGAGCTTTAACTTATCAGTCATCAGTGGACAGGAAACACACACACACACACACATGGTCACACCAGAGGTCCAGCCATCATGTTTAAATTGTCTACATCTCTGCTTTGAATTATAACATCCAGTGGTGCAAGAAGGACACTTACAGATATTACATGACATCAAGTTGAAACGTGCCGTTGTTACCTGAAATAATTTTTACTTGATCTGACCATGTAAACCATCAAAATATACATACATAATTATTAATCAATCTGCTATACTCAGTGTGATGTTTAGTGTACTTACATATGAGAGTAACAGAATAGTAATAGTTTATTGTTATCTGTGGTCAGGCGTATGTGGAAATGGATGAGTCGGTGAAGAACCCAAACCAGCAGAGTTATTGGCAGGAGATGGGCAGATGGGTGGGCTTTGAGGAGACCTATGATGTCGAAGCGGGCCGCTGGGGCCCGTCCCACGTCTCCTACCTCACCTTCAAGAGCCTGGTGCAGATACGCAGGACAATGAACACGGGTGAGGGAATGCCTGAGGTCATTATGGGGTCAAACCTCAGCTCAGACTTGCTTTCGGTAGACTGTAAAGACTGTAGAAGCCCTTAGACTACCAGACATTATATAACATTATATACCTCTGTGCATTACAGTACATAATGCTTAACAGTTATTTATTTATTATATATTATTGATTTTTCCCTATACACTACCATTCAAATATGTTGGGTTGTTAAGGCCTTTTTAATGTTTTTGAGTCTCTTATGCTCACCATAGCTGCATTTATTTGATCAAAATGCAGTAAAAACTGTAATATTGTGAAATATTAATCCAATTTAAAATAACTGTTTTCTATTTAAATATATTTAAGGTGTAATTTATTCCTCATTACTCCAGTCTTCAGTGTCACATGATCCTTCAGAAATCATTCTAATATGCTGCTTTTTCTGCTCGAGAAACATTTGTTGTTATTATTATCAATTAACAACATCACTATCAATGATCAAAATCAGGATTATTTGGTGAATAGGAAGATCAAAACTATTTATTTGAAAGAGATTTTTATAACAATGTAAAAGTCTTTACTGTCACTTTTGATCAAATCTATGCATCGTTTTTTTCTTTAAAAAAACAATAAAAAAATAATAAACGTACTGACCCCAAACTTTACATGGTAAAGTATCTTCATTAAATAATTTATAGATTGGACACACTTTTAATATACCTGACATTGTTTTACAGTAGCTTTCAAAAACATTAACAGTAGAATTATGGATATGTGTTTGCTTATGACTTATTAATGAAAGTTAGGTCCCAGTCCTGTTCCGACAGGGTTAGCATGGTTATAGCTAGTGTGGAATGTGAGCAAAAATGTAACTTCACTTCACAAGCTCAGATGAGATGGTCGTAGATAGTCCCGAAAAACCAGCTCAACCTGAGCTCTTCAGCTGCGTGTTTAGTGTTTATGTTTACTGTTAAAGCTCAAGCTCACTCAGAGCACTCTTCCTCTCCTTTTCCTTCCCTCTCTATTGTCTTTTCTTTTCTTTTTCTTTTTTTTTTTTTTTTTTTGGATCAGGTTTAATGATGCCGGACAGAGAGGAGAAGACGCTCTCCAGTGTTATTGAGAAGATTGTGGATGCCCTGGTTAGCAAAAAGGAGATTCAGCCAGGGGACAGAGATAAGGTTCTTCAAGCATTAATGCACGAACAGAGGTACTACACACACCACACATTTTGACATAAAATACATACACACATACATAGGCCTACATAAATCAAGGTGGACGTAATTGAAATGTTTTACGCCCTTATGTGTACTGAGTGAAAGCAGCATTTTAACCATTGCACGAGCAGTGTAATTTGAAACTCTGAATTTCTCCCAGCAATGGACAATAGGCCTACCGTTATCGATATACAAATGATGAAAACACATCTGAACATAGAACATAGGGTAAGCTGCTGCAGGATGAAAATAAATCGTGCCATATTAAGCCATTCAAATGAACTCATAAACCCTAAAGCGGATTGCCTTTTGTCAGATGCGTGTGCTGTTTAATGAATTTGAGACCTGTTTTCTGCATAGGTTTCTGTCTCTGCAAATGTTAGAAAGTATTTCAATTCTGTACAAAAGCTCGATCGTGCTGACATCAAGCAAGTCTCCATTAAACTTCAATCCGTTGAACTAGACAGCATTGAAGAAGCGCCCGTGCACACGTGCAGGATACAGACGGAGCGCGATAATATTGACTAAAATACAGGCTACATTTTGATATACATGTTGATGAATATTTAAGATTAAAAAGTTCTCCCATTTACAGCACCATAAGCTACAGTAGAGTTTTGCAGCATGAACTTGGATGAATTCAGGCAAAGTGGGCCATTTAAATTGGTTTGCTCCATGGGTTTGCTCTTTCGGAGCATAACAATGGTTCTTAATTAAAGGGACACTATTTCTCTAAATGATCAAATAGTTCTGGTTGATGCAATATGACACTGGTGTGTGTGGCCATCTCAAAGGAGCACCGTGTCATGGTGAAAGGTATAGAAAACCATTGGACATAGCATTTTCATTTCTAAATTATGAAGTTGCTCACTAGCCTAAATGGAAAAAAATTAATCAAACTTATTTTGTATTTTGGACAAAAGACAAAAAATACATTTGAAACTGGCCATCCAGTGAAGTAACACTATTAAGGCCTGTTTACACCAAAAACAATAATTATAAAGATGTTAGTGTATTCTAAGTATACAATGCAGTTGTATCATCTGTCACTAAATGCTATTTTTTGTGCTGTTATGTTTATAGTTGTGGTGTGCTATCTGCTATTCACTTAGATTTAGGATGTACTCACACTAGGGGATGTGATCCATGCTTGAGCGCGAATCTTGACCCCCAAAGTCCAGTTCATTTCACAAGTGTGACTGCTCTGTACCGTGTCCAGTGCGGTTCGTTTTAACCATGTCCTGGCTTGCTTGAAGAGGTGGCTCTGGCGCGGTACACATTTTTTGTAAGCGCTATTTTTGTGTGCTACTCATTATGGCAGCAAAACTATTTATTACTACTTGGATATCACACTTTTCAATTAATTTAATTTAGAGTACATTTAGATTTAGAATGGGTGTGGTTCTCATCTTATTAATGAACAGGTGTTGTAGTTTGTGAGTAAAGCTTATTACTCATTTATTCCATGCTTCTTTATCAATCTGACATGTCAATAGCTCCTGCCCACTAAAAGCTCCATAGATATATTTGCATACCTCGACGATATATAAATGATATAGAAAAAGTTCAATGGATTTACATTTTATATCATCGTCAACATATATATTGCCATATCGCCATAGCAAGCAGTAATGATTACAGTTTAATGAAGACATTTGACTAGCTAGTTGATAAAACAAAAATCTGACAAACGAAAAACTAACAATACTGACTAGTGCTAATGTTCCCCTTGCTAGTGCTCTTTTTTCCCTTCATGCTATTGCTAACTAAATGCAAATTTGAATAGTTTTCCATTTTAACCTTAATCAACAAGTACAACCGACCATGACATCCTCACCTTATGCCTTCACATGCTATCCCAACTATTTATTTGTACTATAGGGACTCATTAAAGATGGATGTAAACAAACCAGCAAGCTGGTCAGCGCAGGACCTCAGAACACGGTTCAGCTTGCTGGTTTGTTTACATCCATCTTTAATGGGTGTACTGCTAATGGGTGTATTGCTTTTAATGCTAACGTTCAAAAGCATCAGTTTTCAAATCTCCCAGCATATTAATATTGTTTTAAAGTCGTAACATGATATTCTTCAAGTAATTGTGCGGAAATTACGCTTTATTAATCAAAACTCAGTGAATTTGTGTGAAAAGGAGTAAAAGGTGTCAGAGTTTTACTGGCTCTAGTGATTGTTTCTTTTGGAAACTGCAGTAATATGTAGTTATTGGTACATATTTCGTGTCTCTCTAAAAAGTGCACCCAGGTACGTAAATGCTATGAGACCAGGTAGGTTAATAAATTGTGTTTTTTTAATTAAGATGCAGAACATTTTTTTTATAAATAAGGGATGGCCCACTTTACCAGACCAGCTGGCCCACTTTACCTGAAAATACATTTGTCTGGACTACATGACCTCAAAATGTTTATTGGTATAAAATAATAATAATAATAATAATAATAATAATATAATAGTATATTTTATTTATGGGCACATATATGATGCTCAAGGTTTCCTTACATGCAGATAAATAAATAAAGCATACATAAAATAAAGCATAAGTTAGATACTTTTTTTTTTTTTACTTTTTAGTCATTTAGCAGACACTTTTATCCAAAGCGACTTATAAATAAGAAAAAGTAACTAAAACTATAAGTTAAAACTCTATAAATACTATATATACACATTTAAGAAAATGAAGAAATTAAATAAAATGACAAATGCATACAACAACATTTCAAAACTAAACATTTAAATGACAAGCAACAATAAAATTCAAACCCACCTCAAAGTCTATATATCTTTCAAATAACACTTTATATGAACTGTATTCAAATTGAAATATTATAGCTGGACCTTAAACTATAAGGTTCATCTTTAATATTTAAATTTGAATACAGTTCATATAAAGTGTTTTTTTGCAAGATGTATTTAGATAGATCGATACATGCAAGATAGATACTTTAAGGCTTAAAGTTAACAAAGGAAAAACGAAAGAAAATAAAAAACATCTAGGTATCTAAATTACACACTTTACCTAAATGTACCATATAGTTTGTTCAGTAGCCTAATTAAAAAGAAAAAGAAGCAATTTTGTGTTGTTTTTCCCTCTGCTGTCCTGAAAACATAAAGAACCGTGACCAAGGTACGTACCGAATCATCATTTTTGTGCAGGCCTACATTACACTCCTATTGTCAAGTATGAAATACAAGAAGACTTTTATATATAGTGTAACATAGCCAAAAGGTTCCAGATTTTATGATATGTCATTAGCCAAAAAGCCAGTTCACATTTAAAACCAATGTATTTTTTCCAGTCAGTCTGCAGAGACACAGCCTCTTACTTCAGGTGTGGAAATGGAGAAATTCTCCGTCACAGAGAAAGTGAGCACAAGTTTTCTTGTTTTACCTGTTCTGAGCATAACTTCGATATGTTATGCATCATTTATTTTCTAATATAATAATACAATACAAATATAAAAAAGTTGTAATACAAAAACATAATTTGACATTTTTTGACTATATTCTCAACTGAAGAGGGACACAACTGGTACTGCAGAGGCCTCAATGGTGCTTGTAGGTGAGGATAACATCCATTTCAGATGAATATTTGAGTGACAACACTGAGTTCAACATTTTATAAGCAGTGTTGGGGAAAGTTACTTTTAAAAGTAATGCATTACAATATTGCGTTACTCTCTAAAAAAGTAACTAATTACGTTACTTAGTTACTTTTTATGGAAAGTAATACGTTACGTTAATTTTGCGTTACTTTCGTGCTACTTTTTAAATATGAACAGAGCTTGATTGTTTGTTTTTTAATACAAGAAGTTATATTTATAGCTACTATAAAAGCCTTTCACACCAAAAAGTGACATGAATAAACCTCAGGCTGAAGGAAAAGTAAATCACGTCTGTACAGTAGAACACAGGAGAAGTTCAACACTCTTCAGCAATAAAAAAGCAATCAAGCACAATTGTTAATGTAAAGTCATTTTTGCTTATGTTGAACTGGATCATCAAAGGTCAGCAGCAAAGACATTGGTTAATAAAATGAGATTAGATACATTTGTGTTGTTTAACATATTTAATTATTGCAGGTTTGCGTCATATTCTGAGTTTGCATTTCACTGGTTTTAATTCATTTTGATGAATACTGAATCTGTTTTTGCGAGTGGGATGAATTAATACACATTCACATTTAGTCTAGATTAGAACTACAGTAAGATCATGTTCACACAGCGCACTGTCAGTCAATAAATGGAAAAAAAGTAACTGGCGTTGCTTTTTTGAAGAAGTAACTCAGATATTTTCCTGTAAATTAAAAAGTAATGCGTTACATTACTAGTTACTTGAAAAAAGTAATATTATTACGTAACTCGCGTTACTTGTAATGCGTTACCCCCAACACTGTTTATAAGTCCAGTTATATCATTTACATTGAAAATGTTCAGGTGTTTCTGTTAGCAAGCATTGATTGTATTTTTTACACTACAATGTGCTGGTTTGTGTGTGTAAGGTGCTCTGGAGTTCCTGGAGAGGCCTACGGTAGCATTTGTGCGTCTACGGGATGCTGCTGTACTGGAGTCGGCTCTGGAAACTCCCGTACCTGTGCGGTTCATCTTCATCTTGATTGGCCCAACCACAACTGACATGGACTATCATGAGTGTGGCCGAGCGATGGCAGCACTACTTGCTGACAAAGTAAGAGAACTGACAGGAAGAGCAAATCTGCCATCAATGCAACCGTTATCTTGGCAGATCTATGCAAACTGCTCCCTTTAATTCATATGTCACTTCGGTGTACTTTAAAGAGAGCATACTTTCATGATTATGTTGTGGAGCGTCTAATAATGCAACCATATTAATTATTCATGCCCTAGTGCATGCTACAGTTAAAGAAAATGTGAACTACAAAACCATTTCAGCCTAACTTATGATAAAGGAAATTAAGGATAAACATAGCATTTTCAGATTTATATTAAATATTTAACGTTTAACCCTCTAAGCGCCAAAGTCGCAAAATTGCGACAAGACTTCAGACTTCATGAAATAGACTGTAGTTCATAATATGGTGTAATATCGCATTTGTATTTCCTACCACTAGATGGCAGACATGTAGACCTGTTTTGTTTTTCCTGCACCTGTCTTTCACAGGTATTTAACCAGGCAGCATTCCAGGCTCAGAATGACCGAGAGCTGACTGATGCTGTGGGAGACTTCGTGGACTGCTGCATTGTGATTCCACCCACTGAGATTCAGGACGAGTCCATGCTAACATCACTCATCCCCTTCCAGAAGAAACTACTGCAAGAGAGACTCCGCCCATCTGACCCCAAACTCCGCCTGGAGGTCAAACCTCGCAAGCGTAAGGATACATACAGACCAGTACACACACTACAACACAGGTTTAATATAAGTGCATAATAACTGTATAAGTGAATATACTTGCAGCAGGTCTTCTGCTGCACATGCAATAGATCAGTACTTTTAGTTAACAATTGAACAGAAGTTTAAGAACTCAAGTGCTTCCTGGCAAACACAAATTTCATGATGATAAATGTGTTAATGACGTAAGAGTAATAAAAAAATATAACTTGCAGGAAAATAAAAATAGGCAGAAATATTCCCCTAGCAAAAACTGAAAAACTTGTGATTCAGGAGTATTAAATATAAAATGGAGTATTACATATAAAATGAAATATTGATTAAATTATTGATCATAACCAGGCACTGTATACACTTGCAGTACAAAGATGTAATGAAAACATAAATTAAATCTGTGTACAAATCTAAATTAGCTAATTTCACACAGAATAAAACTTACAAAAATATTTCATTCTGCAACATTCAAGTATTTTTGTATAATGACACTAGATTATAAAACTCCCAGGAGACCAATTTCCCCTTTTTTGTGTGCTAGTTTCTTAATGGAAGCAAGACAATAAAATACTCATATTAATATTGTGTGAAATAAGAGGAATAATGAGTCAAGTGGTCATTATCACAAAATAAACCCCTACAAGTTGATACAAGTCACAAGCAAAGCAGAGACATCTAAACCATAAAACATCTAGACATCGCGTCCCTTGTCAGTGGGTTTTGGCCATTTTAGGAAAAATCTCACTGGTCACAAAAGCAAAGCACAGACATCTAAACCTAATCGCATCTTGCCCATTTATTGTGATTAACAGGAAATTGTGTTCAGCTGAATCTTAGTTTACCGCGGCAATCGTCAGACCCCCCCAGTGCGACTCCAGATCGCACCTCTTTCTTACTGCACGTACTGGTGTTGTTGTTTGTTAGCCATTCGGGGATTTATCTATTTTAATTTTACATACATGATGTATGAATTTCATATGATAGGTATTTACAGTTTTAGAATACATTGATTTATTTTAGAATGTTACGGTATCAATACTATGTCAGTGACATCACTGATGCTCTGAACGCTCAAGTTTTTGCTGCTATCATCTTTATCTACTTTGCTGCTCTCTCGCCAGCCATCACCTTCGGAGGTCTCCTCGGTAAGTATGTTTAGCCTAAAGAAGGCTTCGTTCACGCTGTACACAATCCCATTTGTTTCCCAAATCTGATCTTTATGACTGCGCATTCACACTGTCAGGCGGTCACTGTCACACTGTCAGTGTGGAAAGACAAGGCAGAAAACTGAACGTTTCAGAGGATTTACTGTACTGTATCCATTTTTTCACACTCATTCATTGAATGCCACACAGTACACTATATTATGAAAGTGTGAGCAAGTGATCGTTTGTTTAGCATTACATGCACCCAAAAAGACTATTTCAAATCTGATAGGACTTTTCATACTAAGAAGCATTTTCAAAAAAACTGATTTTAATTTATGCTTTAGGCAGCTAGAACAATAACTTAAGTATTTTCAGTTTATTTTTTTTTACGTATTTTGGGGGGGTTTAAAAGTATTAGAAGTGAAATTGTTGTTGTAAAAGATTGAAACAAAAACTGGATCATAGAGGCCGGTTTCACAGACAGGGCTTTGACTAAGCCAGGATTAGGTAAATTTAAGTAGTTTTTATTAACATTTAGAAAAAACATTACTGGTGTGCATCTTAAGACAAAACAAAGACACTGATATATTTTAAGATCAGTCAGTGCAAGTTTCTTTCAGTTAAACCAGCTCAGATTTACACTTTAGTCTGGGACTAGGTTTAAGCCTTGTCTGTGAAACCGGGGGGAAATAATCTAAATACTGGAACAAAAAATGTCTGGCAATAAAAAATAAATCACCTGCTGTTTAAAAGCTCAAATCTATAAAATATGCCAGAGAAACAATTCAGTTTTGTTACATGTCTAGATATGTTTTCAATTCAAAGCTGCTTAATTTGACGAAAGATTTGAGAAGGTTGCTTTACTAGATTTTACTGTTTGACATTTCTGTTGTAAAACAGTTGTCAAATACAAAATGTTTAGCTACTTACATCTCGCATGTATTTATTCATTATTTTATTCATACCTTAAAATGTGAGCACTGGAATTCATGTTTGCGTTCTGTGAATATGTAGATAAAAATGAAAGATTATAGCTTCATATATGTTTTCATATGAATAAACGTAGAACTCCAAATACAGATACATTTTAAAGATATAAAATATGGCACAAATACATTTTGTTAAATGACAGATTCAAATAGTTTTATTTATTATGTGTAACTTATCTAGGTTCTACAATTTTTCATGTGGTTCATGTGCATTATATACTTTTATTTGGCTCTCTTGTGCTTTTCTCCACAGCTGATAAGGTGGAAAACATGATGGGTGTTTCAGAGCTGATGATCTCCACTTCAGTGCTGGGCATTATCTTCTGCCTGGTCGCTGCCCAACCTGTACTAGTTATCGGCTTTTCTGGGCCACTGCTTGTGTTTGAAGAAGCCTTTTTTAATGTTAGTGTTTCTCTCTCTGTATATCTATTTGAATACCTTGTGTAATTGCTGGTCAGTTGATTTAAATTCTCCCATCATGCTTTTCCTCCTGGCTGAAGTTCTGTAAGTCTCAGGGCATTGAGTACATCGTAGGCCGAGTGTGGGTTGGCGCTTGGCTGGTGGTCATTGTCGTGGTCATTGTTGCCTTTGAAGGAAGCTTCCTAGTCCGCTACATTTCCCGCTTCACTCAAGAGATCTTCTCCATCCTCATCTCCCTCATCTTCATCTACGAGACCTTTGCCAAACTTGGCAGGGTAAACACTTTTTTATTTGGTATTTTAATGTGCATTCTATTGGGTCTTTAACATGCAAAAATGGGTGTACTTTTGTATCATTTGACTTCATACGTTTTGCTACATCATTTTTTTTTCCAGGAATTTAGTTAAACAGAGACAGAGACCATGATCAGCTGTTATCACATAAAAAATGTAAACGACCTGGAGAATATAATTTAATTTCCTTTATCAAAATGCATATCTCCTAATAGTTTTTCAATAGTAATAATCAATAGTAATCCTCTAATTCAAAATTATAGTAATTGATGGTGCTTGCTAAGGCAAATTAGCCTTAAATTGGACCAGCAATTGGGCTCTTTTGCCTTGGGCTAGTAATAACCACCTAGCAATTTGTAACCACTCAGAACACTATCGCAACTACTTAGCAATGAGATTGCATGGAAAAGCAATTTTCACAAAATGATAGTAGGAAAAATATGAAAATATGTGTTTCCTAAACTCCAGTAGCAAAGAGGCTTATTTTCATAACTTTATGTAATTTACATTTCTTGAGCATACAATACTGGTCAAAAGTTTGTAATAATCAATAATATTTATTAATGTTTTTCTTATTTACTTACATTATTCTTTAATGCTCACCAAGGTTATATTTGATCAAAAATACAGTAAAATGTGAAATAGTCTTACAATTTAAAATACCTGTTTTCTGTTATATATATATATATATATATATTATTTATTCCTGTGATGGCAAAGCTGAATTTTCAGCAGTTATTTCCAGTCTTCTGTGTTTTGTGCTCATTATTAATAGCTCTTATTATTAATGTTGATAACTATTTTTGCTGCTTAATGATTATGTGGAAACCATAAAACATATTTTGCTGGATTCTTTGATTAGAAGAAAGTTCAAAAGAATAACATTTATCTGAAACAGAATGCATTTGTACTGTCACTTTTGATCGATTTAGTGTGTCCTTGCTGAATAAAAGTATTCATTTCTTACTTATCCCAAAACTGTATCGTGGCTTCCACAAAAATATCAGACAGCAAAAACAGGTTTCAATGTTGATAATAATAAGAAATGTTTCTTGAGAACCAAATTAGCATTTTAAAATGATTTCTGAAGAATGATGTTACTTCTAAAAAGTGCTCGAATAAAAAAAGTTATTTGAAAATATAATAAAAATATAACAGTTTTTCTGTGTTTTTAATTAAATAAAACAGCCTTGGTTTATAATTGTTTTAAATGTATTATTCAAAATTTGACCAGTAGTGTAGTCATTATGGTACTCACTCAAGACATTAATTGAATATACTGTATAAACTTTCCTTTCCATTTCATCCTTCATTCCAGATTTTCAAAGAACACCCTCTTATCCTGAATTATGAGCATTTAAACACCACATCTGAGGACCCTTGGCACTCAGTTGTCAGCTATCAGAGACTCCTGGACAATGTTACAGGCAACATGTCTGTCGTGAGGTCCGTTACACACCAGCCCTATCCCAACACAGCTCTTCTGTCCATGTGTCTCATGTTTGGCTGTTTCTCTATTGCATACTACTTGCGCATGTTCAAGAATGGCAAATTCCTGCCAGGCAAGGTAAATAGACTGTTGCAGATTGTAATCAAATTTGACAAGCTGACTTTATTGCAGTCTTCATTTATGTAAAGAACTGAATGTTTGATGCATAGATTCGACGTTTGCTTGGTGACTTTGGAGTTCCCATTGCAATTTTCATCATGGTGGCTATCGATATCAATATTGAGGATACATACACTCAGGTATACGTGTAAATATTATTTAAGTCTAATATAATTCTAATTGGAAATTCTTATTTTAATTTCAGATGAGAATTAGATTCCTTGGCTGCCTTCATAGACATATGACACTTTTAGGATACCAATTCAGATCCAGTCCTATAAAGTTACTGTCTTGACCTCTCTGACCTTTGACTTGTCTCACAGAAACTGGTGGTGCCTAAGGGTCTCCAGGTGTCCAACCCTAAGATGCGGGGATGGTTAATCAACCCTATGGGTGAACACAAGGCCTTCCCCATATGGATGATGTTCGCCTCTGTTGTCCCAGCTATGTTGGTCTTCATCCTCATCTTCCTAGAGTCTCAGATTACCACGTGAGTGATGTTTTCTGAAGGAAGATGACTGAAGGTTCTTTATTGGTATTGATGCTTCCAGGAAGAATCTTTAGCATCCATGGAATCATCCTATTACACAAAATGTTCTTTATAGTTTTTTTTTTTTTTTTTTATCATAAAAAGGTTATTTGTGGAACCAAAAATGGTTATTTTATGCCATTTCTACAAAACAAAAACTTTTTAAACTTTTACATTTAAGAGCACAACATGACAAAATAGGCCAATCAAAATATATGTTCTATATTTTAAGTAAAATGTACAGTTATGTGGAGTACGTGGAAAAGTGTTTCCGCCATAGGATGGAAAAATACATGTAAAAATCAACTGTGACTTTTTATAGTTTTATCTTCTCTGAGAAGAAAAGGCAGAATTTTGAGAAATAAGTAGTAATCGTAAGATTAAAAGTTTTAATGACCATTTTAGTTTTTATTCTGTAGCAAAAAAAAAAAAGAATAGTGAGGTATAAACTCCAAATTTGGAATTGAGAGAAAGTCATAATTTTGCATTTCTATCTCACAAGTATGACTTTTTTTTCTCAGAATTGCGAGTTTATATCTTGCATTTTTTTAAATCTGAATTGTGAGATAAAAGTTGCAATTACCTTTTTTTTATCCTGTGTAGGATTACAAAATGTGGCAAAAAGTTGAAACAAAGACATTCTTTGTGAATAATGATTTGATTTATTGGTAACACTTTAGAGACTAATTCTCACTATTGGCAAGTTGCTTATTAGCACTATTATTAACATATTGGCTGTTTACTAGCACATATTCTGCATGACCATATTCTACTTCCCCAATCCTACCAATACCTAAATTTAACAACTACCGGTTACACTTTATTTGAAGGTGTCCTTGTTACAGTGTAATTTTACATTTAAGTACTGAGTAATATTAATTAATACATGTACTTACTATATGGTTGGGTTAGGATTAGAGTTTTGATTAGGGTTAGTTGCATGTAATTATGTATAATTATTGTTATTATAATAGTAAGTGCATGTAACGTGTAACAAGAACACCTTAACATAAAATGTTACCCAGCTAACTTACAATTAATAAGCAGCAAATTAAGTGTTTGTTGAGGCAAAAGTTATAGTTAATGGTTTGTTAATAGTGAGAACTGGACCTTAAAGTAAAGTGTGAGTGATTTATTTATAATGATTTAATTTATAAACACATCTTTTTACTTGTCTCTTGTTTTTCAAGACTAATTGTGAGTAAACCAGAAAGAAAAATGGTCAAGGGCTCTGGCTTCCACATGGATCTTCTCCTCCTGGTGAGCATGGGAGGTCTGAGTGCCATATTTGGCATTCCTTGGTTGAGTGCTGCAACTGTAAGATCCGTATCTCACGCCAATGCCCTGACTGTCATGAGCAAGGGCCCAAAGCCTGAGATTGAGAAGGTTCTGGAACAGAGAGTCAGTGGAGTAGTGGTGGCTTTGCTTGTTGGTATGTCGACAAACTTCTAAACATGGTTCTCGCATACTGCACTTTCTTATGGTACATTAACATCTTCATTGTTTGTCATTTTGCAGGTTTGTCCATTCTCATGGAGCCCATTCTAAAAATGATTCCTATTACAGCTCTGTTTGGCATCTTCCTCTACATGGGAATCACATCCCTCAGTGGCATTCAGCTTTGGGATCGAATGCTGCTCCTCCTTATTCCCAAAAAATATCACCCAAATGAACCTTATGCTACAAAAGTATGTCTCTCAGAAGTTCTCATATCTTCCATGACTCTGGAGTACATTGCATTTCAGTTTTCCTTCTTGTAAATGTTACATACTCGAGGTTGGTTGCCTTTGCATGTAAAACCTGTTGATCCTGGTCTCGGTCTCCCTCTGCAGGTCAGCACCAATAGAATGCATGTTTTCACTGCTATCCAGATCGTGTGTCTGGCAATCCTGTGGATGGTGAAATCGAGCCCTGTGTCACTGGCTCTACCGTTCATGCTGATCCTCACCATCCCTTTGCGCATGTTCATGACTGGACAACTTTTCACTGAGCAAGAGATTAAATATGTAAGTGGCGCACTGACTGAGACAAAAAAAATGCTAATTGCAAGTTAAAGGCAAAGTGCATTAAACTTACCGCCATTGCATTTCCAAGCAATTCAAGTCATATATCTTAAAATGTAATTCATTCTTGTGATGGAGCAAAGATGGATTTTCAGCATCATTACTCCAGTCGTCAGTGTCACATGATCCTTTAGAAATCATTCTAATATGCAGATTTTGTGTTTGATTATAATCAGTTATTATTGGTCCTCAATTATTAATAATTGTTCTTATTATTATTAATGTTGAAAACAGTTTTTGTTGCTTTAATATTTAAGCGGAAAACATGACACATCTTTTTCGGGATTCTCTGATTAATAGAAAGTTCACAGGCTCTTATTCAAAAGCCTAATATGTAGAAAATGCAAGAAGGCTAAATGTTTTGGTCCTGTCAGATTCAGATATAAATTGTATGAATTCCGTATATGATTCACCCTCATGTGCCTATAATTTCAAAATACTAAACTTTGACAAAAAAGTTGAGTAGCTCAATTCTGCAAATGTAACTGTTTTTTATTTTTGAAATCTTGATATTAAACTGATCTCATTTTAGTTTTATGATTTCTCTGAATTACTCATTAATTAATAATAAAATGAAAATGCTGTGATGTTAAACATCAGAACAAGCTGAAAGAGTCGGTATAAGCTGGTTAATGAAATATTTGTTTGGAAATTTCTGAAACCAGAGTTCCAGCTCAGTCAAGATTTATGAAAAAATAAGCCTTATTTGTGAAGAGTGCATCAAATTATTCTTCAAAATTCTTCTTCAAAAAAATATCTTCAAAATTGTTTTGTGTTCCATTGGGGAAAAAAATACAGATACAGATTTGTAAATGCACAAGGTTGAGTAAATGATAACAGCATCTTATTTTAAGAACCATCCATTAACTTAACTTTATATCTTCAATACAGCTTGACGGTGATGATGCCAAGGCAACATTTGAAGAGGAGCCGGGAGTGGATGTGTATTCTGAAACACAGATGCCGTTATAGATCATTTTCCTGGAACCAAACTCATTTTTCACAATCAACTTTTTAGAGGGAATCCAGCATATACAATTTTTTGACAACTTCAGCCCCCTTTTAATGCAAATTTGAAAATTTAGGAATTAAGTTTAATCATTTTTGGTATGTGTGTGTGGGGGGGGGGGTTCTTTGTTAATTGTTGTTATAATGGTCCGTTACAGTTCTTAAAATGTGGATGTACATTAAAGTGCCTTTTATAACTTTTGACTGACATTGACTGCATTATGAAAATGCACATAGGACCTGCTCATCAAAAAATATATGATATTGCTCTTACATTATAAAGAAATAATTTTTATGAATATTTTGTGTTTTAGGAGGAGTATATTTACTTCTCCCTTTATATAAAGATGTGCTGTTGCCAAATCTACATCAAACAAGATTATTTATTGTTACAGACAAATAAGACAAACATGCCAAATAATGCCAATGTGACATGATTGTAAAATATTTAATATATGTATAAAATAAATTCTGAAAAAATATGCCTGATAGTTTGTTGTTTTGCTGTATTATCACCATCAAAAAGTGATGTAACATAGCCTATTGGAGCCTACCTTAACATTTCAGACGCAGCTCATCATTCACGCTAACAAACCAATACATTTTTACTGCAATAAAATTAAAATTAAACTGCTCTTTTTGTATGGATTAGGCCTTTATGTCTTTATAAACGTTTTGAAGTGTCCAGTTTTGTGGAATGGCCTTTCAATAGAAGAAAATAAATCTCAGGTTTCATTGAAAATATTTTCATTTGTGTTTTTCGAAGATGACATGAGGATGAGTAGCCTACTCGAAAAGAAGATTTTAATTGTGGGGTACACCATCTTTTCTCATTTCATCAAAAATGTGTAGACTTTTAGACTAAGGTTTATAATGTCCTCCCCTAATTTTTCAGATCGTTCCTTCGCTTATTGACTACAAAATTGAATTATAGCGCCGGTAGCCAATAGCCATATCACCCTGCAGCCCAATACCGGTTGCCCACTGAAGCTAAGCAGGGTTGAGGCTGGTCAGTACCTGGATGGGAGACCTCCTGGGAAAACTAGGTTACTTCTGGAAGAGGTGTTAGTGAGGCCAGCAGGGGGTGCTCACCCTGCAGTCTGTGTGGGTCCTAATGCCCCAGAGTAGTGACGGGGACACTTTACTGTCAAAAAGCACCGTCCTTCAGATGAGACGTTAACCAAGGTCCTGACCCTCTGTGGTCATTAAAAATTCCATGGCACTTCTTGTAAAAAGTAGGGGTGTAACCCCGGTGTCCTGGCCAAATTCCCCCCACTGGCCCTTGTCAATCATGGCCTCCTAATAATCCCCATCACTTGATTGGCTCTATGACTCTCTCCTCTCCACCTGTAGCTGGTGTGTGGTGAGCGCACTGGCGCCGTTGTCCTGTGGCAGCCGTTGCATCATCTAAGTGTATGCTGCACACTGGTGGTGGTTGAGAAGAGAGCCCCCCCCCCCCCCCATATGATTGTAAAAGTGCTTTGGGTGTACAGCAATACACAATAAAGCGCTATATAAATGCATCATTCATTCATTATACATGTTTCAAGTCACAGTGAAAGTTTTATTTGCACATAGAATTTGTACACATTTACATATAATTCAATCTTATTATGTGTATTTTTGTATTATAGTGAATAAAATAGCTAATTTTGTGTAAATTTCAAATCATATCTAATATACATGGAACTCCGCTTTGTGAAAATTAAATCAGTTGATTTCCATTTACCTTCCTTCAGACCTGGCTAGGCGATTCAGCGCAGAGGCGTTCGGAATGAGTTGAACGGGGCTCGATTGGTCAGGTCTGGCTAAAGGGAACTGGAAGTCTGCAGACGGGGATAAGAGATTGAAATCCGAATGTGGAACTTTGTTTTTGTCTGTGAGGAAATACTTTTAGGGAAATGTCTCTTCGGACCTTTTGTGTGTGTTACCTTTCATGCGCAAAACATTAACTGGACAAAGAACTAGTAGATTTATATTAGATGTATTTATTGATTTGATCAGATGAGCAGCCTCAGTCAGTGCAGTGAACAGACCGACAACAGCAACAGCCTCCATTCCAGAGCTGGTGAGTAATGTCCATATAATGCAGATAAACGATATAGATCACCTCAAAGCATGTGTTGGGATTTTCGAAGTCGTTTTTTTTAAGTACAAATTCTTACGACTCAAAGTTAATTCCAATAGGCGCAAACATTACCTTGTGAACGTACTCATAATAATGATACAGTTTTTGCACCAATCATGTTTAATTAACATATCGTGTCTTTTATTATCTAATGCCGTTAAAGCGATTTAGTTTATGTGTTCAAGCTGCTGAACGGAACCTGATATTTCAGTCTGTAGGCGAGAGGGGATGTAACATTACAAGTTATTCGTTTGATTAAAATATATGATGTTTCTTACAGTTATTAATATGAAACAACCTTTGTCATTGCGATAGTCGAGTGTGTGCGGTGTAAACGGCTGTTATTGAAGGCAATGCAAAGACGTATCATTGGTTTTTCTAGCAGTTGCTTTATACAGTAGCGTGTATCGTTGATACATTCGATTATTTATAATATCACAAGCAAATGCAGAACTACATGGTCAGGACTTTCGTTTTGTATGACTTTTTAAAGGCAGACGGAAGGAATCACATATTGCTGTCTCATGCCCTGCCTGTGTCTGTATTTGTCTTCCTTTGTTTGGGTTGTTGTTGTTTCAGCCTCTCCTCAGCCCATGACTGCTGCACTACAGCATGCAGACAGCAGTGCTTTCTCCTGGAGCTTTTGCAAATGAAAATGGAGGACGTGTCTCTGTCCAGTATGGACAACATTAAGATGGAGGTGAGTGGGTAAGCCTTTGTTTTCCATGTTATATTCTGCATAATTAGATCTGTGTTGAATAAACAAACACATGTGGGTGTTTCACCTCTGCGTCACGAAGCCTGTCTCGTGGTATACATTTTACACACATTTTGTTGGTTTTCCCAGCTGATGTGTCTAGTGAGCGCATTGCGAATGTGATGTGTATCCTTCTGAAGGTTACAGTGTGTTTCAAGTGTGTTAATACATGCATGTGTTGTGCCTTCTTCCACAGGGCTTTGCTCAAGAGATCCTGTCTGACCTGGTGGAAGACGCCTGTTTGGGTCTTTGTTTTGAAGCTCACAGGGCTGTCAAACAGGGATACATTTTTCTGGATGATACAGACCAGGAGAGTATGAAGGACTTTGGTGAGAGTCTCACATGTTTCTTAAATATAACATTGAATTTGCATTCTGGGAAATAAGATCTGTTCACATAAAGATCGATAACCATAATAACAGCTATTAGTGTTCACACAAAGACACAATAATATTCCATCTATTATAAGCACTTTGCTTGAGCTCTTTAAAGCAGGATGGATTCTGTCGAATTTTTATCATTCATCAGCTGGAAAAAAAATAGTTTTGATAGTCATTTCAACGATAGCGTTCCTCTTTGATGTTATCATTAGGTTTGTAGTGTGGACCTTGCTATTCTTTAACATTATAATGACTTTTAAAACTTTATCTTTATCATCCTTGTCGCAAACTGACTGTTTAGTCCTGTTTTGTAATGTAAATGGGATTATTTTCCTGGCCATTTTGAAAATTTCACAAACTTTCTCTGAAATTACTAGATTTTTAGGGTTTAAGGGTTTAAGATGTAAATTTTTATAATAACTTTAAAGCAATATAACTTTAAGGTGTGATCACAGCAAAATTGTTCAGGTAAAATGTTTATTGTCTAATGTCATTAGTGTAGGGATGTATGAATCACAGCTCACACAGGGGTCACTTTCAAACAAAGCAGCTTTCAGTTGGTCAAGGCAGCAACTTTAAATCATATTCCCTATCAAATCTGTGCCCTCATGTGAAATTCATAATTTTATGGATTCCAATTGACAAAAATGAGATTTCACTCTCAAAAATTCGCAGAACAGTACTTGTGGTCGCACCTTTAGACGTGAATGGTTCAGAGCTGCGGAAGGGTTTACGCAGATGCCGTAAAGGAATCATTCATTAAAAAAAAGGATCATTTTATTTTGAGGCCATTACTACTTTCTTCTGTGAAACACAAAAAAAACTTTTTTTGAAGAATATTCACGCTGCTCTTTTCCATCAAATAAGTGAAATGAATCTGCGGTGGCAGGGTGCTTTTTCATTTGCTGTTGTGCATCCGGGTTGGTTTGGATGAAGTGAACACTTCTGTTTTCCAAACTCTGATGCACACCGGCAAACTATACCCAAGTCTGCCTTAAAAAGGCAAAATGTGTACTAGGGCTGTCAATTTTTTTTTGAATTTCGAATATTCGTCGAGTGGATTTTTATTTGACATATTTGATTGCAAAACGCTGCATTCAAATTTTAGGTGTCCGTCTGGCAGCTTGGCACACAAAATGCGATGACGAGTTGTCATTGCATTTTAATGCTTTTCATTAAAAAGCCTGTCCAGTTGAACCCACTCGATGCGGTGCTGCACGTTCAAAATATAGCGGAAAAAGAGAACATCAATGTGGAAGATGTTATTTACCTCAAAACTGAAACCAAGCCATTCACACAGAACGCATATTTATTGCATTTTCTAGAGGGACATCTTTCATCGTTGCAATCGCGTCTCACACAAGAGAGCCCAAAGCCATGTACAATTCATGTAAGTTCAACTTAAAAAAAATAAAAATGTTGCATAATTACAAGATTAAGAAACTAGCTTGCTAGCGAACATGCATATTAACAGCGTAAACATGAACCTTGCGATCATATGATTAAATGTTCATAAATTACGTGTTTCAGCAATGATAAATCTTTGAGTTTAAAGCGGCTCTGACAGAAAGTCTGCGTGCACCCTGACAGAGACGTGCTGTTTGAGCTATGTGCTCTTTTCCTAAATGCATAACTTACATTTCACAGGCATATTCTCCATCTGTAAATGCTAGAAAGCCATGGAAATATTTCCGTTTTGCTGTCAGACATGCATGAGCTTTTGCTTTGCGATTCTCCACTAAACTTCACAGACTTGGTTCAGAACGCACGCCTCCGCGAGCGTGAGTGCCAAACAGACAGAGCGCAATGAAATAGGAGCGCAATAACTCTGAATAAAATATACATTTTGCTGTCAACAAAAAGAAGCACTGAGGTCGTCCTGTGGGTTTCTGCCAAAATAAAAGCTCCATCGACATTCATAAATGTTAGTATTGTAATTTTAATGTTGTTCTATAAAATAAAAAAGACAATAATAATGATAATAATAATAATTACCCAAAACAGCTATATTATATATTTATATTCACATATAGTGTTCAAATTGGATCTGTAATATATTCTAATGTTTTAAAATAAGTATCTTCTCAGCAAGGCTGCATTTATTTGTACAGAAAAAAATACATGCCTGATTCAAGAAGGGGTCTCAAAAAAGGCCCAAATTTTGCTTTTTTGATATAATGTCTGATAGAATGTAAAGAAATGTTCAGTGTTAAGTAAATATTTTTAAGTAGTTGTTTTGTAATTGATTGTTTTATTTGAAAAGCAGGACAAAACAGTAAAATGCAGCTTTTGGCTATTTAATTTATGCATTGGTGTAAAAATGGCAAAATAGGCCTTACAGGGGGAAAAAATGCGAAAAACTGTGTTCGGTATTCGGCCTTCGGCCCAGTGTTTTATTTTGTTCGGCTTCAGCCAAGAATTTTCATTTCGGTGCATCCCTAAGAAGTACTGGGATAAAAGTTTATAGTTTGGGTATAAACACTTACAGTAGCAATCAAATAGTAGCAGTAGCGAGTATAAGTACTCTACAGTAGCGATCAAAACGAAAGCATCTTAACACTTGTATTGTAAAAAAGTATTTGTCATTGAATCATTCATTCAGGAGATTCCAATAGTGAAAGAAGTCTTTATGAAGTGAGAAACTGTCTCCATTGAATTTTTATTTTGTTCAAATGAATATATATTTTTAAAAGACTTAAGCAATGAACATTTTGTCAGAACCACTAGTAAATTACGTTATTTTGTTTAGTTTTCTAATCTTTTTTTTTTGTGAGAGAATCGTGATCTCCAATTTATATAAAACAAATTGTGATTCTCAATTTATCCAGAATCGTGCAGCTCTAGTTTACATGTTGTTATTACTGCATATAATTCATTAAAAATTAAGTTTAATTTCATAAAGTACAAGTTGATTTCAAAATGCACCTACATTGTTTTGCATTTTGTGTTTTTCAGTTGAATAAAAGACTATTTTTCCCTATATATTTCATCATTGAGGATTTAAAAACAAAAGTCTAAAAATCTCGTCTCGTTCTCGTGAACTCAGTCTTGTGTCTCGTCTCATGGGATAAGTGTCTAGTCACACCCCTAGTACACGGTATCTGTTTGTGTGGGTTCTCACTCAATTTTCTGACAATTGAGAATGACGCACTGCAAGCAGAGAGAATATATATCTCATTACACCTTCATACAAAGATAAACTCCTGTGTTCTTTAAAACATTTATAGTACATAGACACAAGTGCTTTTATGTATTAGGGAACAAAAACCAAAGGTTTAAAGATAAAACTAAGTATACAAGTGAGGCGAGCAAATTTTGCAATTTTCCAGTGCTGTTGTTACCTCGCAACAGGTGTAAGCAAATGCCACTTTAATGGCGCAAAAGGACCGTTTGTTTGGAATCAAAAATACAATAATAATAATTTGTTACATTTATATAGCACTTTTCTGGGTACTCAAAGTGCTTTACAGAAGGGGGGGATCTCCTCAACCACCACCAGTGTGCAGCATCCACCTGGATTATGCGACGGCAGCCATATTGCGCCACAACGCCCACCACACACCAGCTTATTGGTGGAGAGGAGACAGAGTGATGAAGCCAATCGGTGTATGGGGATTATTAGTAGGCCATGATGGTCAGAGGCCACAAGGGTCACAATGTGAACACAATCCAGCAGGGTCAGGGAGACTTTAAGAATTCAAACCAAATGTAAAAGCAACCTCAAGCTCTAAAAATTATGATAAAACCATAAAAGCAATCTTCATTACATTTGCACTATAATCCAAGATGTCTGAAGTCATTCAATCAAAGTCCTTTTTAAGGAAAATTAGTTCACTTGGTAGCCATATGTGGGGTCTGCAAGACCAGCTCCTGTCTACTTGAATAGAGAAATTCTCAAATCTCAAAAACTACTTGCCAAACTCACATTTAAATGGCATACTGACATTAACATTATCATCAAATTGTGTTAAAAGGCATATATTTCAGATATTAGTTTAGCCAATGATTGTGCATGTGCAGTACCAAGTGCTAGTACTTTCTCCTGTTCATTGGAACTATCTTGGTATATGCAGCTTTATGGAAGAAGCCACCTTTAACCCAAAACTCTTGTTTTCCACTGTCATTTGTAGAAATCGTGGACCAGCCTGGAGTAGACATTTTTGGGCAAGTGTACAACCAGTGGAAAAACAAAGAGTGTGTGTGTCCCAACTGCAGCCGGAGCATCGCTGCTTCACGATTTGCTCCTCACCTGGAGAAATGCCTCGGCATGGGCCGCAACAGCAGTCGCATTGCCAACCGCAGGTATTATGACTGAACATTCCCAAAAGAAAATTTTTATATAGATGTAAAGGCAAATGTTCATGAAGGATTGATGCTTGCCTGAATGTCTGGAATCCGTTTTTGATAATGCTAGTCATGTGACTGCTATTTTGGAGCATGTGATGGTAATGCGTATGTAAATAAATGTATATTTAGAATTGTGAGCGGCAACAACACAAACAAATCGGAGAGCGATCAAGAGGACAATGATGATGTCAATGACAATGACTGGTCTTATGGCGCAGAAAAGAAAGGTGAGTCTGTTATATCACCTTTCTTTCTAAACGACTCAAGGGATTTCACTGCATAACTATTTATGAATGTATGCGTGTTGTTGTATTATTTTAACATTTAATATTTTGCTTTCTAGCCAAGAAGAGAAAGTCAGATAAGGTATTTTTACATTCTTTGAAACAGCCTGTACACTTGGTAAGTTTGTTTTAATGTTACATATGTTCTGTTTGCTCTTAGATGACCTCTTAGCATTTGTAGCAACAGGATCTGGTGCAAATTAGATGTAGAATTAGTTTATTAAAAGATGTAGAATTATTATTCACAATTCCTGTCAACAAGAATGCTTTGGCTACTAGCTGTTCATAAATTAGCTTTCTAAAAAGTGCTGGACTGTAGCATATTGTACCTGCCTTTTCCATTACTATGTCTTTTTTATTGGTTTAATTTGTGTATCCTGGCTGCAGGCTAATGTTTGGTTGTTATTTTTTGCGCAGAACCCAAATTCACCAAGAAGATCCAAATCCATGAAACCTAAAAATGGTAGGTATGTGTTTTTCTTTCTTGTGTGAAATCTGTAATATTATATTCAAGTTTAAGGGCCCCGATATTCTCACAGCGAAGTTCTTTTTCATTCTTCATTCTTCGAGTTTTTTAAACAGTGTATACAGTATAATTATGTTTAATTAAGTTGAGATATAGCACTATACATTCTTAATTCATTTGCAACAAAACTATGAACTAAATAATATAAAACTAAAGTTTTGTTGCAAACGGATGAAGACAATATCTCAGCTCGCCCCTCAACATGCACGCGTTCAGAGATTTGGCAGCCCAACACTGAATATTATGTTTTCGGTGCTGTATTTTTCATAAATACAATCAAATTATAAATATTTTCGTAAAAAAATGCAATTTAAAATTACCCCTGCTTCAAAATAAATGAAGCAGTATTTACGTTTTTAACGTTTTTGCTCCGAATTCTTTTTAATCCCTGAATGACTTTAGTCATACGTGATAAATATCAAACGCGTTATAGCTTGACAAGTTTAAAAACTGCGCTACGATGATTATAATCGAAGAAATTATACTTACCATCATGAAATTTGTCTAATGCCAAAAAGAAAGAGAAACTTCTGAAAACAGGCATATTTATTCAAGATATTACTATATGAGATCAACATACTGTCACGGGGTGAAGAATCACACGACAAGGACCGTTCCAATAATGGCCCCGGAGGGTGAGTTTATTGACAAACAGGTGTAAAGGTGAACTGGTGCGGTCTGTGCTCTCTTCCTCGGTCCTTGTGCAGGGTGCCCGTGCTCGTGCTCGATTGTGGTTGTCCGGTCACACGCTGCTATCTGTAGGAGTAAAGAGATGTGAGAGAGAGGTTAGCTGCAGCCTTTCCGGAGGTCAAGACTCTCCTGCGTGGCGAGATCTGCTGGGCTTATAATGCTGCCGGCTGACGAGCTGCATCAGCCGGCAATGAGGAAGTGCAGGTGTTCTGTCTCTGTTTCCAGGGCGACGCTGATGAGATACCGGGACGCTCGTCACAATACATTTATCATTCTTACAATCAACGCCAGAATGTCCAGCTTCACCATGATGAAATTTAAATTGGGTTCTATTATTTTTCCTCAACAGTTCTCCTATCAAAATTAAATTAATTTTTCAAACACAAATTTAATAAGAACCGAGTGGAAATTATTAGCAACACCAACATAACACCAAAGCTAATGTTTTCTGTTAGTTTAAGCACAAACTAAGAAAATTAATACCAAACTTTGTTGCAATAATTAAGACCGAACTGAACATGGTGTGTGTTTACGGTGCATGTCGGCAATGTTGTCTCAGCGGGGGCGGGACGTGGTGGAGGTGGGGCTTAGGTAGATTATATTATTGGATATCGCGATATTATTTAAGGCGATTATTGATAAGATATTTTTGACATATCGCCCAGCCCTAACCCTCAGGACATTATATAGATGAGTTTGTCTGGAACACCTTTGGATAAATTTAGCATTACATCAATGGGTCCTCTGCAGTGAATGGGTGCCAAGCAACTGATAGAAACATCTCAACAATAAATCCACACGACTCGAGTCATATCTCATCTAGTTAACATCTAGTGAAGTGAAAAGCTGAGTGTTTGTAAGAAAGAAGTTCATCATTAAAGGGGTCATATGATGCTTTTTTAAAGATCATTGTTTTGTGTATTTGGTGTAATAGAATATGCTTTAACATGCTTTAATGTTCAAAAAACACATTATTTTTCAAATACTGTACATTATTGTAGGTCCTCTATGCCCCGCCTCTCTCAAACGCTCTCTCAAGTCTCTCCTTCCGACTAGCCACAGTCTGCTCTGATTGTCCTACTGACCCAGAGCATTGTGATTGGCCAAACACCAAGCACGAGTCAGAAATGTATAACGCTCCTTTCCATAATCACCAGCTTTAGCTTTCAAAATTAAAGTAAAGACAGTTAATGTCCTTAGTTTTACCATCAGTTCAAGCCCAAGAGGGGAACAGAGTCGTGTGACAGATGGAGTGATGATGCTCCTATGTGGTTGCAAATAAGCTGTGATTAAGGCGATTTCTGACGGGCTGTACACAGAGCCGATCCTAGACTTCTGGGGGCCCTACGCAGAACGGGGGGTGGCGGCGTGTGTGGTTGAGATGCACGAATGGATGCAATGCAGTTGCCTGGGTTTCACTTCGTCTTGAATCATCTTGAAATGATCATTCGAGCATTCATGTTTTCATAACCTCTGGCCAAACTCCAAAACGAACCAAAATGAAAACATATTTTGTAAAGACAGGGGCCCCCTGGTGTTTCGGGGGCCCTACGCAGCTTGCGTATTCTGCGTATAGGGAGGATCGGCTCTGGCTGTACACTCCGCTGTGATGTGACCGTCTCTCTCTCTTTCTCTCTAACACACACACACGACGCTCAAAAATCTGCATTTGAACAGTAAATAGCAAATACTTAAACTTATAACAAAACATACAGTCGCTGATTCAGAAGCGCCAGATTGTCATAGTAAAGTCAGAATTACCTCCTCTCCTAGGTTCACGAAACTGTTGTCCATAAAATGCGTTGCTGTTCTGTTGTAAGTAATCTTAATGATTCCTAAATGCATCTACATTCGCAAGGCCAAATAAAGTGCTTTTGCTTTCGCCTAGAGACACAGCTTCTCCCTGACATGGCTGCATCAACAATACTGGTTACTGAAACCACGCCTTACGCTAGGGATGCAACGATTATAGATTTTGTTGGACGATTACAGTCTGAGGAATAATCACGGTTTCACGATTATTATGCATTTATTAATTTCACAACATAAAATCACATAAACACTCTTTAGATATTAAAGTGTTATTTATTGCTGCCTTTTGAAACAAAAATAACACAGTAACCAATAATACAGCTCAAAATAAATATCAATCTCTTCTATTGGAATTAAAAAAGGTGACCTCTGCTCTGTAAACATCAGTCAGTTTTTCCCTTTTGAATATAACAAATGGAAATAGATCACAAATGTTTATGGTGTTTTCATTTTGTATAATCTTTCTACATTTCTTTTAGACCTGAGGTAAAGAACTTGGAAAGATGGTGAAAGTTTTTTAAACTTATGAATAATACTATTACAGGGATGACAAATCACAATGTTAATTAAGTATTATTAATATAAGACTAATATTAACTTTATTTTTCCCACAGATGACACTGTTACTGATGAAGGGAATAAACTAAACTATTATTGTAATCAACTGTCATCCATACTTGTTCATTTTAATAATCTTTATTCATCTGATTTTACATATGGCCTGAGAAAATCATGTCTATTATTTTGGTTTGTGAGATCGAGATTGATTTATGAGGACAGAAACTTGTTGTTAACGCTTAATTAATGTCCGTGTTAATTAATAAAATAGCTTAGATACTGGATCGCTACATTATATTAATCAGCAAAGAGGGGGTAAAATTACTAATTCACACACGCAACGGTTACCTCTCTCTCTCTCTCTCACTCTCACTATCTCTCTCTCACTCTTTCTACCTCTCTCTCTCTCTCTCTCTCTCGCACTATTTCATCTCTGTCTGAAGCGGGAAGAATGCTAGAGATAACGAACTTCACGTCAGGTCAGGTGGTCCTTGCCTTCACGTCGTGTATTAAAATAATTTATTTCACAACGAGAACAGGTTGGCTAGCTGTGCATTATCCCTTATGTATACTCTTTAACAGCTATTTTTATGGCAATATTTAAATGACGCCCTGGTTATTCTTGGTGTACCCAAAATGGTCCCACACTATCGACTTCAGACATTCTCTGGTGGAAATAAAAGGATCACTTTTTGGTTCCTCTGTCATAGTTAATCTAGTGTGTGTAGTAGCCTCCGTTCCTCTGATAAGCACGCCATTTTAAGCTGGTGCACCGCTAGTGTAACTTTATTTTCATTTTGCGCAAGCTGCAACAGTTCCGTTCCGTGCAACAATTACACTCGGTGTAGAGGAGCCTTTACGATTAATTAATTGTGATGTTTTAAAGCGCGGTTAATAGTAACACTGGTTAATCGCTGCATCCCTACCTTATGCAAATATTTCCACATCGTGATGTAGAAATGTGGGGGCGTGTTTTAATTAGCCGTTTTAGGGGGCGTGGCAGAGTCTTAACTTTGATAAAGAATATCGCTTTGGTTTTTAGACTTTAGTCTTTGCAACTTCAGGGATTGCAATCTTTGCAATCTTATCTATACTCAATCAGCTTGTAACACTCCAAAGAGAAAGGAAAACATGAAATCGCACCATATGACCCCTTTAAGACATTTTTAATATCAAACTTTTGCTTCTGGCTAAAATATGAGTTCTTTATCTATACAATTGCTTTCTCCAGTGAACCAATTGTCTTGTGTGAATCAAAAGAAAATGCACATTTGATGAAAACAGTTCTACCTTTTTTTCACTGGAAGAAGATTTATGAACTTTTGAATTGAACTATTCCAAGATCACAAAATTGTGCAAAATAGTGCGGAACGTTTTCGGTATTAACCCTTCCTCAGTGCCATTTCAGGTTAATACCGAAAACGTTCTGCACCTTTGCACAATTTTGTGACCTCTTGAGTAAAAAATTATATAAGCATTTTGGGATATATTTGGATGAGTGTGGATCTCATTCATCTTTATCTTTTGTATTTTTTGGATCTACGCATCTTATATTATTGGCTTATACTGGACTTTTGGACGAGTGTTTGGCGCTACAAGCTTTTCTATTATTTGGTGAACTATTCAAAAAAATCGAGCAGCTTTACTCTGTCAGTGTCATTTACAATTTCTGCTATAAAGCAGCTCTCCAGTGTGTTCATGTATTTACTCCCTTCTAACCTCGACAGACTGAAGAGAAGAAACGAACTGGAGATCATTTCCACGTCAAAGAAGACGGAGCCGCAGAGCGCACCTACTCATTATGTAATCGTCGTGGACCAATGGTAGTTCGAAGGTGTTTACCAACCAGAGCAAACTTTTCCAGAAAGTTGGCTTTGGCAAGTCAACTGATTTTGTTCGAAATAACATCACAACAGTTCTTCAATTTTGCTTGAAGTATACAGGGCCTTTAGCGGCCATTCACACAGAGCATGTTTTTGCATTGAAAAACGTGACGTGGGGAATGGGGGGAAATGCAAAAACACTTTCCTTTAGCTCAATTATCGAATATCCATCTAGTGCATGTTTACAAAGGAAAACAATGGAAATGCAGTGCAGGGGAATGCAAAAACACAATCCGAGTGAACAGCCCCTTAAGTTGCATTCAGCAAGTTCGAGATCCGTTTTAAATGCTTTACATGCCAGTTAAAAATATCGTAAGCGATGATGTATGCTAACAGTCAACTGTCTTTGAGACTTTTAAAGTTATTGACAATAATTTAAAACATTTTAATTAACTGTCTGGTGAATGGTTTTCTTGAAGCTTTGCTGGGTTCTAAGAGACGTGTGGAGAACCAGGACAGTTTGTGCGTGTTTCTAAGAGAGGATACATTCTCTTAATAACACTGGGTATCAGGAGTCACTCACTACCCACAGTGCCACACAAATCACTTTATCACAGGATTGTGTGATCTTAATTATGCTGATCAGTGGAGGAGATGTGGACTAATTCTTCTGTCATTCAGTTTACATGATTTTTTTCTATTTTCATCTTCAGAATTTTTTGCACACTCTCATATACTGTACATGCAGCTTTGATGGCTTGTCTCTCAAAAACAACACATCTAGAATAGAGGAACTTGCACGATTCTCTCAGGGAGGAAGTTAGAACTCATCATATCGGCAGACAGACGCTGGGCCAGTTGAGCTCTCCCCATCACTAAGGTGCAGGATTCTTTCTAAATGAAATTGAAATTAAATTCTCATTCTGGGAGGATTTTACAGTAGTTAATAGTTAAGTCTTTAAAGATTTAATAGCAAAAGATCATAAATCAGTGTGAACAGTTTCCCATCAGGTAATTGCTACAGTTTCTCATTACATTACTGGATCATGATTCTCCAAAACAGATTATTTTATTTTCTCTGTAGTTCAATAGCCAAAGTGTGGTACAGTTGTACTGTATTATGTTACTAGTTCTATAGCACATTATCATACTACATTTTTTTATTTTCAGTAGTAAGTTATTGGTTACAAAGAGAGGAAAGCCTTAAGAAAAAAATAATTGAGGCGTGAAAATATATTTTATCATTGTAATTTTTTTCTTTTCTCAATTTTGTATGTTTTAGATGTTTACAGTGTAAGGTGTCCTGTGCGGTCTCACTTTGTGACTGTGTATATATATTTGACTAGGTGAAAGATGCTGCTATCCTGACCGTGAGCCATACGCTTATGGGCATGTCATCAATGTAATAAAAGATCAGAACTCTGAACATGCTTCATGTGTGTGCTGCAAATGTTTATTTCAGAACTATGGGTGCTATAAAGGCAAAAATAAAGTTCCAGTCTGTAAGTCTCTTGGTAAAATTCAATGCTTGAGCTTTGGCTTCTTTTGGAACTACAGATACATCTCAAAGCATTAGAATATGGTGAAAACGTTTTTTCTTGTAACTTATTTAAAAAAGTGAAACTTTCATATATTTTAGATTCATTACATGTAAAGTAAAACACTTCAAAAGTTTTTTGTTTTAATTTTGATTATTAGAGCTTACAGCTAATGAAAGTCAAAAATCAGTATCTCAAAATATTAGAATATTTACATTTGAGTTTCAATATAATTCAATTCAAGACTTTTTGTATAGCGCTTTTCACGATACAATCGTTGCAAAGCAGCTTTACAGGAAATTAAGTTTCTACAGTAGATTTATATATTGCAGAAACTTGATATATATATATATATAACTTATAGCAAAATTTGGTTAATTCTGTATATTGTCTGAGGGGTTGGCATCATCTCTTCTCGGGTGTTTGGTCATCTCGGATCATTTAAGGGTTGGATCCAGACTGAAGCTTGTGTAATTATGGGATGTTAATCCCGTGGCAGAAACAGAGAAACAAATAGAGACATAATTAGCATAGCTGCTGTTCCATCAAAGCAAAGATTATTTGTTCAACCCAAGCTAAAGCATAGTAATGTGCATTTGATCAGATATAACTGCAGTACAAAATAATGAGATGCATAATGAATGCTTGGCTAAAGAGATGTGTCTCAATAAATGACAATCCATACAGTATATATTGTGGGTATCTCTTGTTCTTTGAAACCACAATAATGGGGAACACTGCTGACTTGACAATGGTCCAGAAGATGATCATTGACACCCTCCACAAAGAGGGTAAGTCACAGAGGGTCATTAAGGAAAGGGGTGGCTGTTCAAGGAGTGCTGTATCAAAGCATATTAAATGCAAAGTTGACTGGAAGGAAAAAATTGGGTAGGAAAATGTGCACAAGCAACAGGGATGACCACAAGCTTGAGAATACTGTCAAGCAAAACCGATTCAAACACTTGGGAGAGCTTCACAAGAAGTGAACTGAAGCCAGAGTCAGTGCATCAAGAGTCACTACGCTCAGACATCTTCAGGAAAAGGGCTACCAAGCCACTTCTGAAACAGAAACATCATCAGAAGCATCTTACCTGGGCTAAGGAGAAAAAGAACTGGACTGCTGCTCAGTGGTCCAAAGTCCTTTTTTCAGATTAAAGTGAATTTTGCGTTTCATTTGGAAATCAAGGTTCCAGAGTCTGGAGGAAGAGTGGAAAGGTACAGAATCCATGTTTTTGAAGTCCAGTGTGAAGTTTCCACAGTCAGTGATGATTTGGGCTGCCATGTCATCTGCTGGTGTTGGTCCACTGTGTTTTCTGAAGTCCACAGTCAACGCAGCCATCTACCAGGAAATCTTAGAGCACTTCATGCTTCCTTCTGCTGACAAGCTTTATGGAGATCATGATTTTATTTTCCAGCAGGACTTGGCACCTGCCCACACTGCCAAAAGTACCAAAAGCTGGTTCAATGATCATGGTGTTACTGTGCTTGATTGGTCAGCAAACTAGCCTGACCTGAACCCCATAGAGAATCTATGAGAGCTGAGAGACACCAGACCCAACAATGCAGATGACCTGAAGGCCGCTATCAAAGCAACCTGGGCTTCCATTCCATCTCCACATACACTACATCACTGGGTCCCACCATACAGGCACATGGTTTCTCCTACCATTTCTACGCTGATGACACACAGCTCTATCTCTCATTTCGACCAGATGATCCAACGGTAGCTGCACGGATCTCAGGCTGCTTGGCAGATATCTCAGCATGGATGAAAGAACATCACCTACAGCTCAACCTGGCAAAGACTGAGTGTCTTGTCCTCCCTGCCACTCCAACTCTACAGCATGACTTCACGATTCAGTTAGGTTCATCAACAATTACCCCATCAGCTTCGGTCAGAAATCTTGGTGTAATCTTTGATGATCAGCTGACCTTGAAAGAGCACATTGCAAAGACTGCTCGATCTTGCAGGTTTGCACTTCACAACATCAGAAAGATTAGGCCCTTTCTGACAGAGCATGCTGCACAACTTCTTGTCCAGGCCCTGGTCATTTCTAGGCTGGACTACTGCAATGCTCTTCTGGCTGGACTTCCATCAAACACAATCAAACCTCTACAAATGATTCAGAATGCAGACGACTGGTCTTCAACGAGCCCAAAAGAGCACATGTTACAGTTGCAGCTCGCATCAAGTTCAAGACACTGATGATTGCATATAAAACAACCACAGGCTCAGCACCCTCCTACTTCCACTCACTATTACGAATCTACATCCCCTCCAGAAGTCTGAGATCTGCTAGTGAGCGACGCCTCGTGGTACCATCACAGAGAGGCTCAAAATCACTTTCCAGAACATTCTCGTTCACCGTTCCTGGCTGGTGGAATGATCTTCCCATCCGGAATGCTGGATCCCTGTCAATCTTCAAGCAACAACTGAAAACTCATCTCTTTCAACACTACTTGACTTCATCATCAAAAAAAAGAAATTCCTTCCCTTTTTCTATATCTTCATCTTTCTCTTTACCTTTCTCTTCTTCCCTTGCTAGCTTGTATTTATTTGAACAATGCCTAAGACTTGGTGTTAGGGGCACTTCCTATGTCTATTTGCCTCTTCAAGATTAATCGCTTTATGTATTCCCCAATTGTAAGTCGCTTTGGATAAAAGCGTCTGCAAAATGACTAAATATAAATGTAATGTAAATTACACCTGAGTAGTGCCACAGGCCGAATTGATGAAGTAATTCATGCGAACGGAGGCCCAACCAAATATTGAGTACATCGAAATGAACATACTTTTCAGAAGCCTGACATTTCTGTTTAAAATATCCTTTTTTATTGATCTTATGTAATATTCAAATTTTCTGAGACACTGAATTTTGGGTTTTCATTATGTGTAAGCCATAATCATCTAAATTTCAAGCTTGAAATATTGCACTCTATGTGTAATGAATCTATATAATATATAGGTTTCACTTTCTGAAATGTGTAATGAATCTATATAATATATAGACTTTCTGAAATGAGTATTTTTTTATTTTTTTAGACAAAAATATAGACTTTTTCATGATATATTTTTTTAGATGTACCGTTAAAAGCTACACGTGCAATTGTCAGTACCGGCACTTTGACAAATAGTTGGCGGTAACTGAAGTTTAAAACTCCATTTGACCTTACTTTTAAAGATGAAGCAGAACATCGAAGGATGAAGTAGAATAAAAAAATATTGACCTTTTTCATGATTTTTTTTTTTTTTTAGCACACAAAAAGCTGGTCCGATTGCCGAAAACCTGGCTGATCTCGGTCAATGTAAATCCTCAGAGCCCTGACGGGGCACACTGCAGTCTGGGCATTCGCACTCTGTGGGGGCGATGACTCCGCAGCAAGGGATAGTGAAACCGTCTGTGACCTGAATGGGGTAGACAGCGATTTAGGCACGTAACCCAATCTTGGCCGGAGAGTGGACCACTGCATGTCCCGGGGTCCGAAACGAATACAGTCGTTTCTCACAGAAAAGGCGTGTAAATCCCCTATGCTCTTAGCGAAAACATTAGGCCGATTTCATCAGCGATTGCAGGGCAGAGGGGCTCAATAGAGACTTTCATGTCCAGATGTCAGGGCGGAAATGGTGGCTGTGAAGGCGGGCGTTAGAGCTTATTTTCCCCTCTAGCGGAACCGAAGGCGGGGGCGGTCTTTGGCTTGCCCCTCTAATGAAACGCAAGACCACATAGTGTTAATAATGAACGCTGATATTGTATTGCAGCTTGACTTGTGCTAATTTGTATTGAAAACTTGTATTTAATGATTGATTGATTGATTGATTGATTGATTGATTGATTGATTGATTGATTGATTGATTGATTGATTGATTTTGATTGATTGATTGATTGATTGATTGATTGATTGTGACACTATACATACATTGTGAATTATTAAAAAGCACTTATTTATTTAATATTATTTAATAATTTATTTAATAATTTATATGATTTATTTAATATAAATAAATAAATAAATAATTGGGGGGGGGGTCGGGTAAGTACCGGCACTTCTTTTTTTTCCACTTCAAGCACTGGATGTACCTGTAGAAGACGATATAATTCATAAGCTGTCGCCTATTTAGAGGATTTGAGGGAAAGTTATTTGGCAACCCAGAGGGAGGAGATCTGAGAAGCCACACACACTGATAACTGTAGACATTGGTCAGGTTCTTCAAATGTTAAGAGGCAACCATTAGGTTAAATAGGGGTTTGACTGACATGCTTTTAGAGGAAGAGATGACACATTCAACGGACATCGATCGACACTTAGCGACAGAAGAATATATAGATAGGCTTATTTGAACGCGATGCGGAAACGCGAAACTTTAAAAAAAATTTTTTGAGTGACTCAGTAACGACTTTGGATTTGTTTGTTTTTTATTATTATTGTGGAAAACATAATATAAAATGAATTCTAGATCGGGTTTCCCCGTCAACCCCAGTACCCCAATGAACCCCATGAACCTGGGTCACAACAGCGCCATGAGAATGTCACCAATGCCGCAGAATTCACTCTTCAGAGGGATGGGCGGTACACCGAACCAGTACCAGTACCTCCAAGTAAGTGACGAAACCACTCTTTATTTGTTATTTGAAGCGTTTAGCATCACGCCATAATAGCTTCAGTCTTCCCTTCTGCTCTAATATAGGAAGTGTCATAGCAACGACGACGATTTAATAGCACACTTATGACAATAAACACAGTCATAAAATACAAGGATGCTTCTTTACAGTAATAAAAAGAGAAAAGAGTGAAATTTTGAATTAATTATTTTTAAGAGCACTGAAATGAGGCCATCGAAGAACAAACATCTACTTCCGCGTTTGAGTCCCACCATGAACACAACGCGCGTGCTTGACTTTGAATATGTTAACGTTACCTGCAAACAATCGTGTCAGCCATCAACCAAAAGTGCCATGGTAATGCTATTCAATTTTGTCATATACAATAGTGCGGATACGATCATCTTTGGACTGGAGTCTGGACAAGTGGACATATAAGTTACCATTGTAATACCAAGGTGTTCGAACATAAACCATATGGTAATATAGTATTTACTGCGCCGTTGAGTAACGTTAACTCGCCACGCAATTGCCGTGTATATATGAGTATCATTACCTAAATTATCCCATGAACTTCTAAAGTTAAAAACCATCTTATATCATCACTTTACCATGTTACCGCCAAGGTATTTTGGTAACAATTTACAATAAGTTCCTATTACTTGACTACAACAAAAAAAGTAAACTAAAGAGCAATACATTTCTTACAGTATTAATCTTTGTTAACATTTGTAAATTATGTAAAAACTGTTCATTGTTAGTTCATGTTAGCACAGGTTTTGCAAATGCAATATTTGATTTTAATCGTTTAAAAGAGGCCTAGTTCACCCATAAATTAAAATCTTGTTCCAAACCTGAATGAGTTTCCTTTTTCTGTTGAACACAAAATATATTTTGAAGAATGATGGTAATCAAACAGGTGACGGTAGCCACTGACTTCCATAGTATTTTTAAAGTCAGTTGCTACCGTCAGCATTCTTCAGAATGTCTTTTGTGCTCAACAGAAGACAGAAGTTCGTAAAGGCCTGAAACAACTTAAGGGTGATTAAATGATCACAGAAATTAAATTGTTTTATCCCTTCAGTAAATTATGAAATTAACCTTAACTAATCTCAATAGGTTCTTTGGAAGTATTTCTTTATAGTTAGTTCGTTCTTGTTATATAATGTTACCGATTGTTAAAAATGGAACGTTACAAAGTTATACCATATTTTTGTTGTAACCAACGTACATGTGGGCCTAGTCCTACATACATTTTTCAATTTGTCATACTTTACTTATAATAACATTCTGCTGTTTGTTAGTGTCACAATAGTAATACTTAAATCCTACAATCGTACCCACAGCGCCCGAATATGTCACCGAGCCGAGGAATGCCAATGGGGGGCATGGGGTCTATGGGTTCCCCTCTATCCGGTCCGTCTTATAGCGGAGCCATGCCCATGCGACCCGGGATGCCTCAAGCCGCGATGGACCCCACCCGGAAGAGACTCCTTCAGCAGCAACAGCAGCAGCCCGGGGGTCTTATGGGTCCGAGAAGGGGGTTAGTACATTTAGTATCGATATTTGTGCATGTATGGCCACAAATGTAAAGTTACAGTAACATTCATATCACTTCAAACTAAGTTCCTGTTGAAGTCTGGGTTATGAGGCCTTATAAACAAAGTAAGGTTTTAGTTTTGGAGCCCTAAGTAAAGTTTGTATTAGATTATGTTAATAATGGGGCATAAAGTGGTCTGTTTCTACTATAGAGCAGGATGTCAAGCATGATGTAAAATCTAAGAAAAGCTCCTAAAGCGTAAGAAGCATATGATTCTGCTTACATGACAGCAAGTGTCCAATACTGAACCCAAAATGTGTCATCTGCCATCGGATAGGCGTTTGTCTCTGGAAACCAAAGACTTCTTTGTCCTTCTAACTGAGAGACTAATTTGTTTCATTTTGCCAAAGAAGCATAGCATAGCTATTAATAAAAAAATGGTTTAAAGATGTCTCATGATATTAGAAAAAAGGCTAAGCCACAGGGCAGATTAATTTGATATTATTGATGTTTGCCGAGGCATTTTGAACACCCGAAAAAGGAGATTTATTAGTTGTTCACCCTCATGATTTTCCAAACTGTATGACTTCATTTATTCTGTCAGACATAAAATAAAATGTTTTTAGAAATGTTGCAGTGTGGTCACCAAAACTGTTTGGTTACACATTCTTCAAAATATCGTCTTTTGTGTTCTCCAAAATAGTCATAAAGGTTTGAAAAGACGTGAAGGGGAGGAAACGATGATAGAATATTTATTTCTGGGTTATTTCTTTAACCATAAATATTAAATTTGGCCATTTGTAATACACACATGAACAATTTACACCTCCAATTAGTATCTAGTTGAGGAGAGATGTGCTATTATTCATCCAAGCAATTAGATGATTTGATGATAAAACAAGTGAAAACTCAACAGATATAAGGAGCGTCGGGAAATAATTTAGCAGACAAATCCAGTCACTTTAATTGGAATCCATGCGATCAGGAGTTTACACATCTGCTCTACATTTTCAGGATGAAGAGGCGTAAGATGGCTGACAAAGTCCTCCCACAAAGGGTGAGTTTAACCAGAATAGAGTCTGAACAGAATCAGTTTTTTTGGGATGCTGAAGTACATAGTTTCTCATGCTTTTGGTGTTTTTCAGATCAGGGATCTGGTCCCAGAGTCTCAGGCTTATATGGACCTTCTGGCCTTTGAGAGAAAGCTGGACCAGACCATTGCTCGCAAACGAATGGAGATACAGGAGGCCATCAAAAAACCCATCACGGTATATGCAGTGTAGTAATTCAGAAATTAATTCGTAGTTCAGCTATGTTATAGTTAACATCCCTCCCCCCTCCAAAAAAAATTCTGTCATCATTTACTCAACCTCATACCATTGCAAGCCTGTATGGTTTTCATTCTTCTGTGGAACACAAATAAATATATTATAAAGAATGTTAGTAACCAAACCAAGTTTTTATAACCAATGACTTGGAGTGACGTAGGTTGACAACCTAGATGATGATAGAATGTCCTTTACCATTCACGTTTTTATAGGAAAAGTACAAATCTATTTCAATAAATAGATGTATTATTTATTATGTACAGTCATGGCCAAAAATATCGGCACCCTTGGTAAATATGATCAAAGAAGGCTGTGAGAATTAATCTGCATTGTTAATCCTTTTGATCTTTTATTAAAAAAATCACAAAAATCTTTTATCCTTTCATTGGATAATAAGAATATAAAATGGGGGGGAAATATCATTATGAAACAAATATTTTTCTCAAATTCACATTGGACGTAATTATTGGCACCCCCCTAGAAATTCTTATGAGTAAAATATCTCTGAAGTATATTCCCATTCATATTCACAATTTTGAGCACTGGTGATTATGAACATGAAATTATCCAGCCATGGCTTCCTGTTTCACAGAAATGTAAATAAGGGAAAACAAAGCCCAAATTCCCTTAATCATCCATCACAATTAGAAAAAACAAAGAATATATTTCTGATGTGCTGCAAAAGATAATTGAGCTTCACAAATTAAATTAGTGAAGTGGCTTTAAGAAAAGAGCTAGAGAAAAATTCCCATTTCCACCATCAGGGCAATAATTAAGAATTTCCAATCAACATAAAATGTTACGGAACTGCCTGGAAGAGGACGTGTGTCTATATCATCCTAATGCACGGTGAGGAGGAGAGTTTGAGTGGCCAAAGATTCTCCAAGGACCACAGCTGGAGAATATCTGAAAACAGTTGAGTCTCGGGGTCAGAAAATCTTTAAAAAAAAAGTCAAACAGCACCTACATCACCACATGTTGTTTGGGAGGGTTTCAAGAAAAATTATCCTAGCTCATCCGAAAAAAAACTCCAGCATATTCAGTTATCAGACACGACTGGAACTTCAAATGGGACTGGCTTCTATGGTCAGATGAAAACTAAAAAAATGAGCTTTTTAGCAGCAAACACTCAAGATGGGTTTGGTGAACACGGGGATAAAGTGTACCCCATGTGTACAATGAAATATACTGCTGTATTTTTGATGTTGTGGGCCTATATTTCTGCTGGAGGTCCTGGATATCTTGTTTAGACACATATCATGGATTCTATCAAATACCAACAGATAAAAATCAATAAGTGACTGACTCTGTTAGAAATCTTATAATGGGCCATGTTTGGATCTTCCAACCGTACAATAATCCAAACACAAACCTCAAAAACAACACAAAAATGGGTCACTGAGCACAAAACCAAGCTTCTGCTATGGCCATTCCAGTCCTCTGACCTGAATCCTGTAGAAAATGAGTGAGGTGAACTGAAGAGAAGAGAAGAAGCACCAACATGGAGCTGAGAATTGAAAGGGTCTGGAGTGATTCTGGATGAAGGAATGGTCTCTGATCTCTTGTCAGGTGTTCTCTAACCTCATCAGGCATTATAGGAGAACATTTTAGAGCTGTTAAACTGGCAAATGGAGGTTTAAAAAATATTATTGAATAAAAGGGTGCCGTTAATTGTCGCCAATGTGTATTAGAGAAAATCATTTATTACATAATGATACCCGATTTTAAATTCTTATTATCCAATGAAAGGTGAGCGTTTTGTGATATAAAAAAAAAAGATCTAAAGGATTAACAGTGCAGATTAATTTTCACAGCCTTCTTTGATCATATTTACCAAGGGTGCTGATATTTTTGGCCATGACTGTATGTATTACCTCAATGCTCTGTTCTACTCTTCCAGCAAAAACGCAAACTGAGGATCTATATTTCTAACACCTACACGCCTGCCAAGCCAGAAGGGGAGGAGGCTGAAAAAGTGGCATCCTGGGAACTTCGAGTGGAAGGCAAACTCCTGGAGGATGTATGTCATATGTTTGATTATGTGTTTGCTTATTTGCATGTGTGGGAAACAAGGTGAGGGTCACAAAGTAAAGAACTCCATTTACAGTGTTTCACGGCTAGTAACAGCTTTAGATAAAGCTGACTGTGTCGGCCCTATGCTTAATGCTTTTTATTTGGCAGTCTTGAGTCTCTTGGTCTTTTGGCCAGCTTAACTGCACTGGCTCATGTCCTCAGCTCACTCCTTCAAACCAGATGTGCTCTAAGTTTTTCCATGTTCCCAAACTCTGAGGAAAAGGAATTGAAACTTTGGCCCATTTCGTGAAATTAGTCCAAAAATGTCTAAGCGTATATTTGCCAGCCGAAGACCTCTGGCTGTGCTGCCGCCACATGAAAAGAGGAAACGATTCTTTCTTTTTCTTCACTTTCTTCTGCCTCGGTGGTCATAAGTTGAGTGGTATTGCATAGGGAGAGACAGGCAAGGTATTGCGCAAGCACGTACTGGTGCAATAGCTGTTTGTGACGAAGCATGTGCTGCTTCTAAAATAACTCCCCCAGTGCGGTCAGCTCCTAGCAATGCAGTATCAATCAATGGCATGGACGAAATTAAAAAGAGATTGCGTGTTCTCTCTCCCCTTTTCCCTACTTATTTATCTTTGTCTTTATCCTTAGCCTGGGAAACAGAAACGAAAGTTTTCATCCTTCTTTAAAAGCCTAGTTATTGAACTGGACAAAGAACTTTATGGCCCGGACAACCACTTGGTGGAGGTATGATATTATAGTGTTATATGTTCATATTTTATATATTACAAGTCTGAGTTAATATGTCCCACATTATGAGTAAATCTACTTGAATCCTCATGATCATGATGACCTCATCAAACACAACATTTTCTGGCATCATTTACTCACCGTCATGTACTGTCTTACAGCAAATTCAGCCATTACATCTGTAGTCATATCTTTTTCTGTATGTCTTAGTGGCACAGAATGCCTACAACTCAGGAGACCGATGGATTTCAGGTGAAGAGACCAGGGGATGTGAATGTGAAATGTACTCTCCTTCTCATGCTAGACCACCAGGTATATCATACACGCACTCACATATAAATGCTATTTATCAGGCTTGGGATTAAAGATGCCATCAAAAATGTGAAATTTAATGAAAATTGTTGATTACGGTATTACATTTAGATCTGCTCAGATTGCATCCAAGATTTATTTTTACATGTTGTTTTTTGATGCATAATTTTGAGCATTAGAACACGGTTAAAAATATGAATGCAATGGCAAATCAGAGCTATGTAGATTAGTCACCAGTGATGATTTTCTATTTAAGGGATTGAATAAATGTACATTTTAACAGCTAGACAAACTTTATAAAAGTTACTTTTGCAGACATGGACTAAAAGCCAAAAACTAATGGGGTCTTTAAAAGAAAATCTGACTTCAGTTTGATTCATTTCCTAAGTTTGTTTGTTACAAAGTATATAGTTGAATCTCTTTAATGACATGAACTATCATCTTACTTCTCCTTCTTCTTGACTTAGCCTCCGCAGTATAAGCTGGATCCACGCCTAGCACGACTATTGGGCGTACACACTCAAACCAGAGCCAGTATCATGCAGGCCTTGTGGCTCTACATCAAAAACAACAAGCTGCAAGACTGCCATGAGAAAGAGTATATTAACTGCAACCGATACTTCAGACAGGTACCCAAAATGTTTAGCCCTCTTGGCAATAAATTACATTTAGCTTCTTCTCACAATTCAAAAGTTCTTCCCAAAACCCAAAACTAGGGTTGGGCGATGTCAACAAAATTGGCTTTAGACGATGTCTACAGTGAAACATCGCGATGGACGAATGACATTGTGGGGGGAGGGTACAGTACATAAAATGTACCTCTACCTTACCACGTAAACAGAGTAAGGAGAGATGACTGAGCACAATCCTGAGCACCACTGACAAACGTCTAATCTTGTAAAATGTGTGGTAAGTACTGCCGCTCCATAGTAGGCTATACACAGAGCACGTGCGATCAGGAATCTCGAAAGTGACACCAAAAAGCGATCGTGCATTCAAAAGCAGTTTAAGTGCCAGGCATAATAGCGGCTCCCTGATGCCCGCAATTTATATACAGTTTAATTATCCAATGATAAAACTGCAAGAGAAAGTATTGACATACTCGTATTTATTCCTTTAAGGCCAAGGGTTCCGTCACACGTCATTTTCTTTCTGAACACGGTATTGGGATGGGGGGGGTCACGATGTCGGCTCAAAATCGTGATGTCTATCAGATGGCATTGTCTATCGGCCCAACCCTACCCAAAACATTAAAGCTCAGTAAAAAAAAAAAAACGAGAGAAAAGAAAAACTCTGCTGAAACCCTATATCTAAGCTTTGCATTTGGCACTGTGTAACACAACACGCTTTCACTTGCCTCTAAGCCTTTGGTATTACTGGCACAGCTGTGCACTGGTTCACATCGTACCTAAGTGATAGATAGCAATTTGTCTTTTTCCAGAAGTAGAAACTTTCCACTGCTCCTGACCTGTCAACACAGTCATCCCCCAGGGCTCAGTTCTCTGCTCACTTCTCTTTGCTTCACTTAATCACGATTCCTTGAAACCAACGAATCAGTTTACATGCATTCACTTTCCCCTGTTACGCTGACACTCAAATCTGCATTAGCTCCTGTGTTACCAATTCTTAACTCAGAATCCTATCCATCTTTAGAAACAATGGTAATGTCCCATAGGAAATGGAACTTTTTAAAATCTTATGTAAAGAATTATGATAGGAAGTTTCTGTAATACAAGACTTGGTAGGGCCTACCTAGCAATTCCTCGGTCTATAATTCTGAAGAATGATCAATGAATTAGAATGGAGCAACTTTATTGAAACACCTTGCTTAGTGCCTGTAGTTTTGCACCACTCTCATTGTCTTCAGAATCACGTACCACATTGGCTATACCCACTGTAGAATAGGTCATTCCAGGATGACACAAGTTTTTAATACTTGCAGTAGATCTTCCAACATGTTCTCTCTGCCAAAAGCCTTTATCTCTGAAGCGTGTTTTATTAGATTGTGCTGGTTTTAACCCTGTGAGAAACCTTATTTTTTTTTTGTTTTAGCAAAAATAAATTTGAAAATCAAATATAATGTTATAAATCAAATATAATTTGTTATATAAAACACTTTTTCCTTGAAACAGCCACAGAAGCTGGCATGGCGTTAAACACAAACAAACTTCAGAATCAGGTTTAGTACTTGATGTGAGATAATTTTTGCATGCCTTATTCAAGGGCAACAAAGGGATAGGTGGTTATACTCGGTGGTTGTACTGTGTCATGAAACTGAACCGAACTCCTGTCATCCTGCAGATTTTTGGCTGCCCCAGGATGAGATTTTCAGATATCCCCATGAAACTCGCCAGCCTCCTTCAGCACCCTGAACCCATCGTCATCAATCATATCATCAGGTGTGTTGTTTGTGGTTCCTGTTCTTAATGGTCTCTTTTGTAACTCAAGTTACTTTCCATGCTGTTTTGAAAGATTTTTTTAATACAAAATATCTAAAAAATATTTGACCTACCAGTCCAATGTTCAGTAACACTAATGTTTCTGAATATAGTTTGCACCTATATATGAACTTCTTAGCAAAAGTAAAATTGTATCTATTTTAAAAGGGTGAATTTATCTGAATAGGGAGGGAAAAGCAACTTGTGTCCAGCATACATGTGAACTCCTGTTGGAAAACTTTGTAAGAAATACTATTGAAAAAAGTTTCGATTTGTTTAACATTTTTGGTATACAACTGTCATATAATTGGAACATACGTGGAACACACAACACTATTATACATGACTTATTCATCACACATACTTATTTATCATTTCAAATTTGCACATGTCAGACTGTACACCCATAATTGTCCTATATATATAGTATTTTTGCTTTTTTTTGTACATTGCCTATTTGTATATTATTCTTCATTATCTGTTGCACTGTACTGTGGAGCTTCTGTCACTATAACAAATTCCTCGTATGTGTAAACATACCTGGCCAATAAAGCTCATTCTCATAATTCTCATACCTTCATCTCATAGTTTTAAAGACTATTATATAATGTACAATTGTAAAGTATAGATTTGTAGAATGATCTTAATTGTTTTTTATGTCTGATTTATTGCTGTATCATTGTCAGTGTGGATCCCAACGATCAGAAGAAGACTGCATGCTTTGATATCGATGTTGAGGTGGACGACCCTCTGAAGTCTCAGATGAACAGCTTCCTGTCATCCACAACTAATCAGCAGGAGATCACTACGCCTGGAGATGAAGGTGTGTGTGCACGGACGTAAAAGACACCTCATGTAAATTATTTTCCACCCAATCTGAAGTTACTTGCGTATAGTTTTTAACCAAACATTTTCATTCTCCATAAGATCCATGAGACTATTGAATCCATCAACCAGTTGAAAACCCAGAGAGACTTCATGCTCAGCTTCAGTAACAAGCCACAGGATTTCATCCAGGACTGGCTCAAGTCTCAGAGTCGAGACCTCAAAGTACTTTTAATGTCCCTCATTTGATTTCCTTCAGGCTTCTTTTATTTGCCAGCCGCCATTCATGGATGTTTTGTTTGGTTTATGCAGTTAATGACCGACACTGTGGGAAATCCAGAGGAGGAGAGAAGAACCGAGTTTTACCACTCACCCTGGGTCAAAGAAGCTGTTGGACGCTACATATATTCAAAGGTGAGCAGTGAGCACTTGGTATTTCTTTCCATTACAAGACACATCAGTGGTCGGTTGCATAACCTTCTTAGACTTCTTTTAAAAAGTTAGTCATCAATTGTTTTTTCTTCAAGACTGGTCATACATTTTTTAAATCAGTTACAAATAGGTAGATTGGTCTAATTTGACTAATTACCCCTTGTTTAACTGCTAGTACACCGTCTTAATATACAGTAGTCTACATTTGAAGTGGATCAAACCATTTAATAAAAGCTTGTCCTAAAACCAAAATGCGTTCTTGTCTTAGGACAACTTTGATGAAATGTTTTGATCCACTTCAAATGTCAAATACTGTAGTTGCTAAGTTTATGTAACTGCTATAGTATATAATAGTGCAGTGTTATTTGATTTTGTTCAGGTCCAGCAGAGAAGACAGGAATTGGAACAGGTACTGGGAATCCGACTCACTTAAGAGGATTCAGACGTCAAATCCAGTCACCTGAAGAATTGGCTCAACATATGCAGATGAGAATGAAGCTTTCGGTTTGCAAACCAGTGGAGGAACTTCATGTAGAAGTTTGGGTGCTGGCATTGTTTAGTATATTGCTTATCAGTTTTAGCACTTGTACTATTACACACATATGACCATACATTTCAACATTTTTACAGTAACTGGAACCTCAGTACTTTGCATTCATCTTTCTCTTTGCATTCATTTTCTGATTTCTCTTATATATTCTGATAATGAGGCATCCAGTTCATGATTCAGTTTGTTGACATACTCATCTTTGCTATTATTACATATTTTTAGTATATTTTACAGTAAGATATACAGTACTGTAGCTTGTTGGCTAAAATCCCTATAGGTAACTGATGCAAGTTTCTTTTTGTTCATAAATTGTGTTTATATTAGGAATTGCCCAACTCAATCAACATTTGCCTTTTAGTTTTTGAAAGGTTTCTGACTGCGAAGGCTATTTTTACATTGAATTGCAGTTTCTTGAGTTAAGATGCAGTTACTTATAATTAAGTAGACTAGTAATGAAAAAGCAATGTTTTTCTTCAATTTTCTAAATTGTGGAGTTTTCCATTTGGTCTCTCAGGAAAATATGTGCTGCACTGCATTCAAGAGCCATGTTTTTGTGTTTCCACCCCAGCAGGAAATCCAGCGCATTTGTTTGTCCAGCTGTTTTAGTTCAGTGTACCAGACTTTCTGTCTTCATCTTGTTGGGGTGTTTACAGCTTCTTTTTTTTAGCGTTGAAATTCAGCTGAAGTGGCAGAGACCATACAGCAGTGACCGAATTTGTGAAAGGTAGTGTTTCAGGTGTGCAAACCATCAGCATATTCTTATTTTTTTCAAGTATTCAAGCCATATTTTTTACTTTCAAATAAGTAGTTCAGTGTATACTTCTACATTCCAAACAGCTGATGGAAAGTTTCTGTTTAAGTTGGATTTAATATGTGATCATTCATATTGGTGGAGTAATTTGTGTTTTTAAGTATTGGTGACGGCAAGAAAAGTTTTCCATTAAGGAATATATCAGGTTCAAGTTACTATAATGTGTGACATGCTGCTGATTGTCACATAAATTACTTTCAACTTTGAGTTCATAAAGTGGTCAAAAACTAAATGTGTTGTTTATGTGCTTAATATGAGATTCTAACTTTTAAATGCATTTCTAAGTAATGGGTTGAAACGATGTTGTGTTAATCGACAGCACGTCACAGATGTTGTCCATAGAGCTGAACTCTATGGCTGAATTTTCCTCATTTTGTTTATAGCTGAATTACTCATTAATGCTGATTCGAAATGCAACAAACTCTTGTTCCTTTGATTTACTTGTGAATGGATTGAGCTTTTTTGTGTAAATGTGTTTAAGTTCTTACAACTTAAGTTTGGTTTTATATTTTTGTATCAAGTGCTTACCTTTTGTACTGGAAAAATCAAAGTATTTTAAACAATAAAGTTTACATAAAGGGGAATTCACATGTGAATGTATTTTTGATCATAACATATTTTAATTATATTTAATGTTCTGCAAGACTGTTAACTTCAAGGAATTTGAAATGTTATCAGATACAAATATTTAATTCAAAAGTAAGAAAACCAGGCGTGTTTCTGTCTACTAGAAGGTAGACCGTTTGCTAGATAAAGCCAAACACTGATCATGTTGATACATGTAGTAGCTGGTTAATCTGGTAATACCGGTCTCCATTAATACCTCACTTGTTCTACAGACTTGGAGTGGTGCATTTTAGAATGGTTTTGTTGGGGACTCTCATAGTTACATCTTGTAAACAAGATGAATGTGGGAGACTTGAGATGGCTGATCTCTAAAAAAAATAAGTTTAAACAGTCATTGTTGGTCTATTTGTTAAAGCTGTTACAATGTAAACTATATAATGGGGGTTCAAGTCTTTCCTCATACTATGGCAAGCTGTTTTAACATTTAATCTTTAAAACGTACTAGTATCTATTTTCATGCAACTGGTGCTTATTTTTAATTATATATTGGTGCTTATTCTTTAGGTACTAGTAACTTTTTAAAAGATACTTGATCTTATTATTAGATAATGGTACTTATTAGATACTAGTACATATTAAGCAGATACCGGTTCTTCTTCATTAGATACTAGTACTTATTTCAATACTGACTTCTATCATTACTAGTTACATTTCAAATGTTTACGATTGACTTCTCTATGGGGAACTGTCATTCAGATACCAACTACTCAGTTCTGACTGGTATTTATACTAATCATGACTAATATATTTTTAAATGTTTTAGTTATTCATAAGCTAGTACTTATTCAATAGATACTTTACATTTATTAGATACTAGTACTAGTGTCAATCTCCCTCAGTCTGGGACTCCATGCAATATCTCACCTCACAGAGTTTAAATGATCATGAGAACGGTGAGGAATCAGCCCAGAACTACGCGGGAGGAGGATCCTGTCAATGATCTCAAGGCAGCTGGGACCATAGTTACCAAGAAAACAATTGGTAACACTAACACGTGAAGGACTGAAATCCTGCAGCACCCGCAAGGTCCCCAGCTCAAAAAAGCACATACTGAAGTTTGCCAATTATTTAGAGCAGAACTGGGTGAGAGTGTTGTGGTCAGATGAGACCAAAATCTAGCTTTTTGGCATCAACTCAACTCGCCATGTTTGGAGGAGGAATGCTGCCTATGACCACAAGAACACCGTCCCCACCATCAAACATGGAGGTGGAAACATTATGCTTTGGGGGTGTTTTTTGCTAGGGGACATGACAACTGCACCGCATCAAAGGGACGATGGATGGGGCCATGTACCGTCAGGGCCAGAGCATTGAAAATGGGTCGTGTATGGGTATTCCAACAGAAGCATGACCAAAACAAGGCAAGAAACACATTAAGGTCCTGGAGTGGCCTAGCCAGTATACAGACCTTAATCCTATGGAAACTGTGGAGGGAGCTAAAGGTTTGAGTTGCCAAATGTCAGCCTCAAAACCTTAATGACTTGGAGAGGATCTACAAAGAGGAGTGGGACAAAATCCCTCATGTGTGCAAACCTGGTGGCCAACTACAAGAAACATCTGACCTCTGTGATTGCAACAAGGGTTTTGCCACCAAGTACCAAGTCATGTTTTGCGAAAGGGTCAAATACTTATTTAACTCATTAAAATGCAAATCAATTTATAACTTTTTTGAATGCATTTTTCTGGATTTTTTTTGTTTTTATTCTGTGTCTCACTATTAAAATGAACCTACCATTAAAATTATAGACTGATCATTTCTTTGTCAGTGGGCAAACATACAAAATCAGCAGGGATCAAATAATTTTTTCCTCCACTGTCAGTAGCTAGTGAGAATCGCTAAAATAAATGCATATATTTTCAGACAAAGGTCTTCTTAATGATTTTCAGTTTTGTATAAGATAATTAAAGCAAAAGTTTTTAAATAACTAAACAATATGTAAAAGCATGGTATTTGGGGTAAAAAAAAATGCCTCTGCTGTTGGGGCTAAAGGCACAGTAATTAACATTAATATATGGCTGACTTTTCCATTTGTTGACATGACATGGTTAGATTCGGATGGTAAATATATATTATGTTGGGTGCCCATATTAAGGATAAACACCATGTAGAATGAAACCATCATATTTATTAACATGATATTAAAGATGGGGTATAAGTGATTTCTGGTTGCCAATGTTGATATTTGAAATCACAAAAACAAACACGCCCTTACCCCAAAAGGATCTCGCCACTATTTTGATAGCTCTGCCCCACACATATGTATGCAACTCAGGCAACGATTAGTTCTGTGACAAAGCAAAACTAATAGGTGTGTTAGACTTGAAGCGGTGCTGCGCAGAATGATCAGTGTATGATATCAAAGTACTGCAAGAGCGATTCGAAAGCATAAGGATCCATCTGCTCTCTTATCGCTCTCGCGGTACTTTGATGTCATATAGGGCTGCAACAAATGATTATTTTGATAATCGATTAATCTAACGATTATTAGAGAGATTAATCGTCGATTATTTCATTGATTAATCAGTAGACTTTTGATTATTCAGCTTTTGCAATTAGTTAAAATATTAAGTTATACATATTCTAACATAAATGAACAACTGTATTTTTATTAACCAACATTAACAAAGATTAATCGTTAAATGTAATAAATGCATTGTTCATTCATGTTAATTAATACATTAACTAATGTCAACAAATGATACCTTATTGTAAAGTGTTACCAATTCATTATACAAATAGATGTATTTGGCACTCAAAATGAGAAGACAGAAAGAGACACTCTCTCACTATTTAATTAGCTACATTGTAAAAAAAAGTTAGGCAAACTTAAAAGTTTAAGGCAACCAGCTTCAGCAGATTTTTGAGTTTTCTCAACCTCTTGTTTTAAATTCATGCAACAAAAAGTTGAGAAATATCCTAAAAAATAAGTTGAGAAAACTCAAAAATATGCTGAAGCTGGTTGCCTTAAACTTTTAAGTTTGCCCAACTTTATTTTTAACAGTGTACATGAAAAATTAACGAATGACACTTCATTCTGCCTAACATCTCCTTTTTAAGTCATATAGATAAAAACAAAATAAAGGTAAGTGATAAGACGCTTTGAATAAACTATTTTATTCACAACATAATGTCTTAAAATACCTTAGGGTTATGATAACCAAAACAGTCCTGAGCTAGATCCATCTTTGATCTCTGTCACTTTAATGAAATTATTTTTTCCCACTAATAAAAATATTAATATGTGGCTACAGCGCCTCGCTGGTCAAACCACAGTATTGCAGGCTCTTAAATTAGGTCATATGAGATCAAACGACTACTCGACAACAAAAATATTTGTTGACAACTTTTTATTGTCGACGTTGTCGATAATGTCGACTAATCGTTGCAGCCCTAATGTCATACACTGATCATTCTGCGCAGCGCCACTTCAAGTCGAACACACCTAATGTTACTCACCTATCGAGACGAGTGGACACGCCCCTTACTGCTGATTGGCTACAAGTGTGTTATTTATTCAGCAACCACAATTGCCAACAATATAGTTGAAATTCATGAAAAACAATATAATTGAGATTCATATTCGTATTTATTACTGTTCAGCACTCAGAAGATTTTGCAGATTTAGTCATCGCAAATAGCGTGTGTGTTTGTGTGTAAAGTGTATATATGCCTGTATGCCTTTTATTTTAGCAGAATATCGCATTTTGTTTTATTTTTATTGTATTTTATTTATTTATTTTTTGCAGTGCAGTAAGAGTGCATGTGTATGGTTGTCAAGTTGAGAACCCTTTTGCCATCACATACATTTATGTAAGGAATAATTGACGACGGGCCGTTGAATTATTAGAAAAACAATGCACACCCGAGGTGGTGATGCGGCCACGTGTGCATTATTTTTCTAATAATTCATCGGACCGAAGTCAATTATTCCGCTTATACTACGGTTGACACACCTCAAGACATTGTTTAGATGATATATGTCAAGGCATTCGTCCGGTTTTCTACTTAAATCGCTATTGTGAGTAGGATTATTTCTTCAGCATCTCATCCAATGCCTCCCTTGCTACAAAACGTAATTTTAAACCGTAACGGAGGCTTGAGCCGTTGATAGCAGACTAATGCAGTTAATACCGTTAATAACGAAGTTATAAGAGATAGAGAGAGAAAGATTACCTCTGTGAGTAGGTGCGTCTCTCAAAAGTATTCGGCAGCAATGTCTCTAGTTATAGTGAAACTTAAAGTTCATTTTCTTCACGAATAGCGCCATTGTTGTTACCTCGCTTGTGAGAAGTTGTGTAGTTTTAAAGTTGTTAAACTATGTTACTAATAAAATCGTCAGAGTAGCGCTAACAACATTAACGCGTATGTTAACGTGTGTGCAAACTGTGCGGCTGTGAGGGAGAGAGAGCGGGAGAGATAGAATATGTGCTTTCCATTTAATAAAACATAATTTTGGGGCAAAAACATCGATATGATCTGTCGTTTTTATCTTTTTGTTTACTATATTTATTTGTTTGGCCAGTGTCGTTATGGGTTTTGGTTCTTTTACTATTTTAGTCTGTAAGGACCTTTGAAACCATTTGGCGAAATGATATGGACATGTAATGCGGTAACTGGAACTAGTTTCGCCGTGCGTTTCTCTGAAAATAATTGCACACCTTAGAACGTTCATCAGCCAATCAGATTCAAGCATTCAACGGCCCCGTAGTATAAAAGTTTTTTTAAACAACAAACTACTTGTATGATTTATTTTTACACAAAATTTGTTGCGCAATTACAAACGTATATATTTTTCTGCAATTATACATTTTAGGCATGGTGAATAGCACTTTTTTTCTTAAGGTGAGCTTTTAGCCCCATTGTACCCTACTAGTTGCATGAAATAGCATGAAAATAGACACTAGTGCGTTTCAAGGATTAAATGTTAAAACGGCATGCCATACTCTGACTGTCCACTTACCCCAGGGGTGTCAAACTCAGTTCCTGGAGGGCCGCAGCCCTGCAGAGTTTAGTTCCAACCCTGCTCCACCACACAAACCATGTAGGCCGTTTCTCAAACGGAAGGCTGCATCCTCCATAGGTCGCATGTGTAAGCTGCGTACGTCATAGCGCATGGTTTATTTCAGTTAACTGAGCATTACGTTTGTGAGTCAAAACCATATTACAACAATTTACACTTATGTAAGAATAATGGTCAAATTTATAACTGTTAATATTCTAAAATAAGATCTTCTTTATGACGTATGCTGCCTACAAATGCGACCTCCGGAGGATGCAGCCTTCCGTTTGAGAAACGGCCGTAGTTTTCAAATAAGCCTGGAGGACTTGATTAGCTACATCAGGTGTGATTAATTAGGGTTGGAGCCACACTCTGGTCCTCGGAAACTGAGACTGTTTGAAACCCCTGACTTGCCCGCTTTCCTCGCAGTTTAAAGAAACGACAGGAAAACTCTCCAGCGGGACGTTGGCGCTAGAGCGCACATCCTTCAGTCGGCATTCTGCCCGAGGAAAACAAAGCGGAAATAGCGCCACTGACGAACGGAAGTTTGTATGTTCAAGATGGCGCTGGACGGGATCGACCAAGTAAGTGATATTTTCTATTAAATCCTAAAATATGAACAGCACAGTCAGTTGTGTTTTATAAGTCAGCATCATATATTGCATATGAGGAGCCTGCTATAATTGTAGTGTTTGGAAATATAAGATAGAATGGCTGACTTTAAGACGCGTTTGCTCGGATTGAAGCAGAGTTTGCTGTCTCATTGTGTCACTGACTGGCACTGATCATAACATGGTAAAACTGGTTATAACTTAACATATGTTTGATGGATGTTTTGTTATAACATGCGAAATCACTAATTAAATCAATATAAATATTTGATGTCTTATGATAAGAGAAGAAATATCCGCTAATTACATCTCTGATCATAACACAGAATCAAAATCTGGTCATAACAGGAATCTCTTCTTTAGAAGCATAACATGAGAAATCTCTCATTACTGACCATAACATGTGGATAATAACACGTCATGAGTAACGTAATCACTTCACGTTAGCTGGCACTGACTATTAATAAACCGATTGTTTTTGTTATTAATGTTATTGTTAATAATATTTTTTTACAGATGGATATTGAGTACAGTAAAGGAGGATCTGGTCTCCGACAGTATTACCTGTCTAAAATCGAGGAGCTCCAGGTAAGAATAGCCATGACGTTTAATTTAATCTATAGATATTAAGGACTTCATTTCCAGCGATATCATCGACACTATTTAAACTGAACTGAGCTGGATGATGACATCACTAAATTCAATAACGAAATGCCTTCAACTGAAAATTGAGTGTTTAATCTTGTCATTTTACATTATTGACACTATTTTCCTATTTGGATATTGTGCAGTTGCTTTGACACAATTTGTATTGTTAATAGTGCTATATAAATAAAGGTGACGTGACTTGACTTTTATGTTTATTACGGAAATAATTTAATTTATAAGACAATACGGTGAGGTGAACTGTAATATTTTCAGACACTTAATTGCATACTATGTACAATTAAATGAGAATGTTTTATATTTAAAATTTGTATTAAATGTGGGTCATTGAACTTTTTTTGGCCCACTTAAGTATATAATCAAGAGCTTTACATGTGCTTTATTATCTTAGTCAACACATGTAAGTTCTTTAAAGCACAACCATAAATTAAAACATACTTTAAAATCTCTTTAAGCACACTTAAGTGGCCTTTTATTTCACTCATATTTTCTGCAACTACGTTTTATTAAAAAAATATGCTTTTAAGATTTGAAGTTCTCTGCAAATAAACATGTATGTCTAAATGTTCCTTTCTCTTTACTTAGTTGACCGTGAATGATAAAAGCCAAAATCTCAGACGTCTACAGGCTCAAAGGAACGAGTTAAATGCCAAGGGTAAAGCCTTTTTACCAACTGTGGTGTTCAGATGCATATGCATATAGAATATGTTAAGAACGTCATCGGTATGACATGACAGCATGTGTTTTGTGCGGTTTCTTTCAGTGCGCCTCCTGCGTGAGGAGCTTCAGTTGCTGCAGGAGCAGGGGTCTTATGTAGGAGAGGTGGTGAGAGCCATGGACAAGAAGAAAGTGCTGGTCAAGGTTTGACCGCCATTATTTCCTGGTTAATTACATGAGCATGATTTGTGTTGACATGCTGCAGGGCCGTCTTGTTAATCATTTGTATTTATGCTTTGTTTTTAGGTGCATCCTGAAGGAAAGTTTGTGGTGGATGTGGATAAGAACATTGATATAAATGATGTAAGTATTTTGTGTTGGATTTTTACTAAGGCTGGTTAAACTGATAATCATGATTATTTTTAATTATTACGTTCAAAAAGTATAATCACAATTATTAATTATGATTATTCTGATTTGAGAAACTTATTTTTACGTTTCATCACAATTATTGCACTTTTACGTAAGCACAAATTAAGAGAATGTCACCTCGTACACAGGGTTTATTTTTTTACCTCATCTATTTTCTTTGTGTGTTCTTTTTAATCATATACATAACGCACTGTCTACATTGGAAAAACTAAGACCTTTCTCTCAAAAGATAAAACTGGAAAAACTGTTAGAAATGTATCTTAAAAAAAGTAAAATTCCTGTTAATAATTTAATAATAACAAATTATGTTAGCATTATTTTCTTAAAATAAAATAAGACTTTGTATTGTGGCACATTGAGGTTACATAAGCATTTATTCAGCAACCACAATTGTAAACAATATAGTTGAAATTCATGAAAAACAATATAATTGAGATTGTTAAAAACGTAAATATAAAAAAATCATAAGCAGCCAAAATCTTGATCACAAATTACAATTCGTACATCCCTAGTTTTTACCGTCATACGTTACCTTGGAATTTGAGGAGAGAGGATGCAGTTTTTGCCTGGTGGCTCATATAATAGAAAAAAAAATCCAACTTTTACTGATATTGTAGATATTTTGTATTATTGTTGTTAGTAAAATGAATCCTCATTTCCAACAGGTAACTCCAAATTGCCGTGTAGCACTTCGAAATGACAGTTACACGCTTCACAAAATCCTGCCAAACAAAGTTGACCCGCTCGTCTCGCTGATGATGGTTGAAAAAGTGCCAGATTCGACTTATGAGATGATCGGAGGGCTGGACAAACAGATCAAAGAGATCAAGGAAGTGATTGAGCTTCCAGTCAAGCACCCAGAACTGTTTGAGGCTCTAGGAATTGCACAACCCAAGGCAAGCGATGGCATCATTTATTCTTGTCAGGCCAATCATGTAAAAGGCTGCTACCTTTTCAATAGTAGGTCCGTTGGCCTACCAGATCTGCTTCATATTCTGTGATGTGTCTGTCTGCAGGGTGTGCTGCTGTATGGACCTCCTGGAACAGGAAAGACCCTGTTAGCCAGAGCCGTGGCCCATCACACCGACTGTACCTTCATCAGGGTGTCTGGATCCGAGCTGGTGCAGAAATTCATAGGAGAAGGTTGGTGTTTTTTTTTTTTTTTGGAACCCAAAAGGAGATGTTTAGCAGAATGTTCCCACTGCTCCTTTTCTTATTATAAAAGCATATATTGACCAGAGCCAGTCAAGCACCAAAAAGCTTTTTTTTTATTTTGTACCATTTTAAAAATGATTCTGATTTGTCCTTGTTTGACTCTGTTATTCCAGGAGCTCGTATGGTGCGAGAGCTGTTTGTCATGGCCAGGGAACACGCGCCCTCCATCATCTTCATGGATGAGATCGACTCCATCGGCTCGTCTCGCCTGGAGGGAGGATCAGGAGGAGACAGTGAGGTGCAGAGAACTATGCTGGAGCTCCTCAACCAGCTGGATGGGTTCGAGGCCACCAAGAACATCAAGGTGAGAAGCAAACATCTGTACCCTATGTGCTGATGATGCTAATATTAGAAGCCTCTCATCTCTGGTTTTTGAAGTTGGTAACTTTTTATTGAATTCTTAAAATGCAGGGTCCATTTGGCTTTCCGCCAAAATAAAATCTCTGTAGTTCAACATTTGAAAGAAATTTGCAACAAAGATAAAAAAAAATATTATGACAATAAATATTTAATTGATCATTAAAAATATAATAGTATAATAATAATTACTATTATATTACTATTAAAATATTGTTTAATTTATCATTTAAATAAAAAAAGTAAGCAGCAATTAAAAACAGTTTAATAACTATTATTGTTATTAAATGCTCTGAAATTTTGTTTTTAGAATTTAAATAAAATAATTATTAATGATAATGTAATAATTCATATTTTTGTTGTTGTGTAGTCCTACTGAATAGAGAGAACAAAGCATGTGTTCCTTTTTCTTTTTTGTTTTGCTGATCACATGCCCTAGTGCTATATAAAGCTGTTTGCACCACCTGGTCAAAGGGTATGGTTCCCATGTTACATTGCTCATTCAACTGCCTTTCCAAACATCACCACCAGGGGTGCTGTGACCAAACAAAACTACTCAAACTTCTATTGATACTATTTCTGTGCCTGGCTCCAGCTGTATTTTTATAGTTTCCTTTAATGAGAGTCTGAGTTTACAGAATGTTTTTTTTCTCTCAGGTTATTATGGCAACAAACCGTATTGACATTCTGGACTCTGCGCTTCTTCGACCAGGCCGCATTGACAGGAAGATTGAGTTTCCCCCTCCCAATGAAGAGGTAGGCTGGAATTATTATATACTTCGTATCATACACTGAAATACACCTGATTGTATTTGTATGACTCTCTATTATTGAAAATATGAATACAAGCAGTAACCGTTGTTCTCCTCAGGCCCGTTTGGACATTCTGAAGATCCACTCCCGGAAGATGAACCTGACGCGTGGTATTAACCTGCGCAAGATTGCCGAGCTGATGCCAGGAGCGTCTGGTGCAGAGGTCAAGGTGAGGTCACAGTCTCAACCGGCATGACGCAGTGCTGCGCATATTTCCAGGCTTTTATGAGCGTCTATACACTACGTATTCAACAAGCTGATTTTATATGTGCTTGTCTGACAGGGTGTCTGCACAGAGGCAGGGATGTACGCCCTGCGAGAGAGGAGAGTCCACGTTACCCAAGAAGATTTCGAAATGGCTGTAGCTAAGGTACTAAAAACATTTTCTTATTTGTGACCCTGGACCAGCAAATAGCCAACAATACATTGTGTGGGTCAAAATTATTGATTGTTCTTTTATGCCAAAAATCATTAGGATATCAAGTAAAGATCATGTTCCATGAAGATACTTTGTAAATTTCCAACCATAAATATATCAAAACTTAATTTTTGATTAGTAATTTGCATTGCTAAGAACTTCATTTGGACAAGTTTAAAGGAGATTCTTCTCAATATGTAGACTTTTTTGCACCCTCAGATTCCAGATATTCAAATAGTTGTATCTTGGCCAAATATTGTCCTATCATAACAAACCATACGTCAAAGGAAAACGTATTTATTCAGCTTTCAGATGATGTATAAATCTCAATTTCAAAAAATGGACCCTTATGACTAGTTTTGTAGTCCAGGGTCCCATTTAATTGTGCTCTTGGTACAAATGATATTCAAACATACCAGTTCTTATTATGGGAAATATTTGTTTTCAGTGGATATCTCTAATTTGTCATTTATTGTATGTTTACAGGTGATGCAGAAAGACAGTGAGAAGAACATGTCCATTAAGAAACTCTGGAAGTAAACATTACTCAGTAATCTGCATAGTTTTTTGTGTGTCTCTCTAAGTTGCTTTGTCACCCAAATGTATTCAAAATAAATTGTTTCTCACTTAGAACGATCTGTTTTTCTTTCCACTTTGTAAAATAAATCCTAGAAATGCACTTACATTATTAAAGGTTGATTGTTTCACAGACCTCCGCTGCATAAACTTATTTTTTAAGACAAAGGACAAGAAACAAAGCACAGAATCACTGAACTGAAAGTAACCTGAATTAGAACTTTTCATGATTATGATTGAGTATGCATTCTTCATGATTTAGTTTGTTTCTGCTCTCTGGTACATCTTTATTGGAATGATGCATTTGCTGGGTTTCATATGAAAACATCTATGCATTTATCAGAGAAGAGGAAACTTGACTTGATTTAAAAGAGCTCTTTCACTTCATTGGTCTGAATTGTTTCATTAGTCCAGTGCTAGTTTTATGGTAAAACGTTGACTATTTGTTCTAAAATCACATTGCATTACAATGAGCTCAAAATTGTGTAAACCATTAACACAGATATCAAAAGACATTTTAATTTACACATAGAGCAACAGAAATGTTTTTAAAAAGGGGCCATATTGATTGCGTAATAACTAAAGCATTGTGGGAAATGAAGTCTCCTTTTAAGCATAAAACTTAAACTGAAATAAATGTTAATAAAAATAAGTTCATACAATCTAAGAGATACATAAAGTAATTACAAGTTTCCATGGGTTGAAACTGATATAATATACATTTAAAATTAAAAAAGTGAATTTGATTCTAGTTCTGTTGATATGAATGTGGAATTGAAAGTCATTGTCAGTAGTGTATGATATAAAGCGCGGTGTTTACAAACCCAGCCCCGGATGACGGATGTTCAGCTCAAAGTCCTCTGCAGAAGCTCCAGTCACTGTTAGAAAGCTTTGATTTGCACTTCCCTCTGCTTTGGGTCTGATGACATAACAACTGTGAGTATATCGTTTGCATTCTACAATGTGAAAACATACATACTTATACTACATCGTTTTAATATGATTTATCTAAGTTCCTGAGGGGAAATATACTTTCGAACAAATAGAAGTTCCGCTGTAAGGAACTCGCTCGAGGTTATGTAAAGAACATTATGTAGATTTAAGATGCTTATTAAACAGCTTTGATGTCCACGGCAACTCATTTCTTTTGTTTTTTACATTAAAATGTTAATTGTATAAACCATTTCTCATGTGGACATCAACAAAGTAATATAAAATAGAAGCCTTTTGGTCAAAAAGGTTTTTAAGATCATAAAGAGACAAATTCAGTCATGTAAAAACACACTTGAAAAACATATTTTGATATTTGACAACCCGAACACTACAGGGGGTGTACTATGTATGTGATACGTATATTATATATATATATATATATATATTAGTTCTGTCAAACGAATAATCGTATCCAAAAGAAAAGTTTTTGTATTTTCACATAATATATGGATGTGTGCTGTTTATTTATTATATATTTATATAAATACACACACATGCATGTATTTATTTCAGAAAAATATGTTGTTTATACATAAAATATATTTATAATTATATGAATATAAATATAGACATGTAATTATTTTTTAAATAAGTTTGTGTCTTTATATATACACAGAACACACATTATGCAAACTAAAACTTTTATTTTGTATGCGATTAATTTAGATTAATTGTTTGACAGCGCTAAGATAATGTGAATATTTTTACATATTTAGCATTTATTTGTAATAATATTGGACCTTCACACATTAATGTCTAAAGCTGTCTTTTAATTTTAGGATCCCTCACACAAAGATTTTCCATTTTAAAATATTGAAAGATTTTATTTAGTGGGCCGCTAGTTATGCCTGAGTTTTTTTTATTGTTTTATCAAGTTTAATTTTTTTTATGGGGGGAATTTCTGCCTTTTAAAGATTTATTTATTAATCTTCAATACACATTTTCTTTGCATGTTGACTTTAAGCTCCACAAACAAAGTTTCTAAATGCATTTTGATTCAGAAATGACAAAAACCTCACAAAACACTATAGATGATTTCCATCATATCAGCTACATTTGTTTAATAAATTCGTAGATCTGTCCACAAAAAGTGAGCATTAATTCAATTCAATTCAATTAATTGCATTTTATACAAAGTTAAGGCAACTTGTCTTGATCATTTACAGATGTACATTAATATGTAATTTTTCTGTATATAGATTCCTGGCCACTTCAATGGCTGATCATATATTCTACTATATCCAGTAAGTACGACATTCATAAAATCTTCATAAGATCTTTCTATGCCCTATTTAAAAAAAGTATTATATTCAAAATGCATTTGTTCAAATCTATTAACATATTTACTGACATGTCACTTGAGACTTACTGATATAAAAATACTACTTGTGCACAATGCACATTTCTTAATATTAAGCCTTAAATGTGTTTTAATATCACTGATGAAGATTGTATGATCTTTTAATAATATCTGTCTTCAAATGCAAAATATTTCAAGTGTACCTAAAGTATACTTGCAATAGTTCCACTTTAGCACAAATATGCTTCAGCACTACATCCACACAATTAAAGTGCATTAAACACAAAATCAGTTGTTCAAATTTAGCAGACTTTAGGTATAGCAAACGTACGATTGCAGGGTATTTGTATTATACGCACATAAAAATGTAAATGTATTTGTAGTATAGCATGACATAAATGTATTTCAAATACAAAAAATATTTATTTTTCACTAGGGTATGTAGGTAATGCACTGAAGTAAAGGTTGTAATGTTGAATGATGTGCAGGACGTGGCTGACGCCGCTGCTGGTTCTGACTGTGAGTCTGTGCATACTGAGGTACTGCTGCAAAATCTGCAGCACAGTCTCAGGCACTGACTCAGACCTGGACCTGTCAAACAGCGACCATATCTATGTGATTCCCAACCCCATTCATATGAGAGACGAACAAGAGACAAACTCTCATGATGATTCTGAGCTCACACCACCACCATATGAACAAGTGTGTCCACCACCGTCATATGCAGAGGTACATCTATCTATCTAAAAAGCTAAACTGGTCTTCGCTTGTCTATTGGCAGATTTTTGGCAGGTTTTGGGTACTTTCAGCAGTTGCACAGTGGCTCAAACCAGCTATGACCTGTTTAGGACAGCTTCAGCTAGTTTTATCTACAGAATGTATCACTCTATGCATGCTGTTGAAATGCTGTTTCAACAGAGTTCTAATGCTTTTAATTGTGTTGTTTTTTTTACAGTCCAGCTTTAAATTAAATATTTCTGATGTTCGATTGACTCCAGACTCAGAAATGGACACTTCCAACATGCCACCGCCACCGTACAGCCCACCTTTACCTACGATGTCACAATCATCCAGTCATCAACAATAGACACTTCTGAATATAGATTTTTGTAGGTGTGATAACTAGTGTACTAATACATGTTTTTATTCTCATGACTGGAATTGTGTATGTGAAAGTTCTTACTAAATAGGCAGGGCTATTTGGATTTTCCCTGGAACTTGATACGGTTTTCCAGAATAATCATTTATTACTTTAAACATCAGACAAGATAAGACGCTGCTTCATATTAATGAGCTAAGTCTGTCATGCGGTTACTCAACAGTCTAAGAGCATAAGAGTTTCTACGTCAGAGATAAATCTTATCTTAAGAACAAGCGTTTACTGCTTTTGTGAACCATGTGAAGAGGAGTGGCTAAAATGTAACCACATCTCCATGTATCTATGTAAATCCTGAATAACTGAATTACTTGGGGTTAGTAAAATGCCGAAATTGAAGTGAAACAAGATCAATTAAAAATTGTTGCAATTAAATATACACGTTTGTTGACATGTCTCAACGGTGTCAAGTAGAGCTAATAAAAATAGTATATGTAGCACCATATTAAAGCAGGTAATATGTAGAATTGAATAAATTTGATTCCAGGACTAAACATCCAGTGCTTTCACCTAATTAGTTATTGCTTTGTTTGTGTTAATCATAACTTGAACATCTGAACTGCATCTTTTGTAGATGAATTTGTGGCATTGAATTGCTATATGAAAATATCTCAGCTACCTCTTGAAGTGAGATGAGATGTGAATACATGTATTGTGAATATTTTGAGAGGTGTTTTAAAGTATCTTCAGGAAGACAGGGTCAGCTCTATGCATCTCCTGCTTTCCAACGTAAATGTTCTGCTGCTTTTCAATAAAATATTGAATCTTCAATCTTAAATTGTGGATTGAATTTGTATGCTGAATAACATTCTGTTACAGTGATTGAATATGATGATCTTCGATCTTTGTGAAGAACTGACCAATATGTCCTTCTGTCTTAATACTGTTGCATAGCAGTCCCACACACAAAAGCTCATAGAAACAAAGGAAATCATGGAATAAAATGAGGGAAAGTTTTTTGTCTTTCACAATGCATCTAGTTTTTTAATAAAACGTTTTATTACTGGAAACTATTGAGAAAACCTTTGTAAAAGCTTTATGTGCACACGTGAGGGAAAAAATACTTTATATATCAATTTGGCTACTTGTCAAATAAATAAATGAACATGAACGTCTGATTTTGGTTGATAATATTTTATTTTGTGAGAAGAGATTGCGGAGTGATACGAGAGACACAGTGAAACTAGTACAGCCATGTCAGAAATCACTTCCTGGGCAAAGGGCAATTATACCATCGTTCTAGAAAAATATATGACTGCAGAACGCTGCGATTGATCAGTCACAGTGAAACATTTTAGAATTCCTGTATTGGAATGATAAAATGTAAATCTTAAAGGGGTGGTTGATTGTGATTTCACTTTTTTATCATTAGTTCGTGTGTAATGTTGCTGTTTGAGCAAAAACAGTATCTGGAAAGTTACGAAGCTGAAAGTTCAATGCAAACTGAGATATCGTCTGGAAGTTGAATGCCTACAAAAACAGCTCGTAGGGACTACAACGAGTTACTTCCCGGGTTCGTTACATCACGAACCCAGATAAACCCCACCCCCGGGAACATGCAGCAAAGGGGGCGAGGCCATGCTGCCCTGCTTTAGAGAAGAGGAAGAGAAAACTAGGGTGCATGTAAAAAATCTATTCATATATGAATCGCAATTCGGTCTTCTATGCAAGTTTCAAGTTCTAAAGCAGCGGTATATCATGGTTCAGCGAACTACATGCGGTTACTGTGCTGTATTAAAGCTTTATTCAGAAAAGGAAAAGAAAACGTATATTAAAAGCTAACAGAATCAGTAGCATTTACAAATAACAGCGTATCTAAAAGTATGAGAACAACAAACAAAAGACATACCATTAAAAGCCGTGCTAGCACAGGTCTGACTCCTACGCGAACGTCTTCACAAATATCCTCTGGGTCTCAATCAGTGTTGGGTAAGTTACTTTCAAAAAGTAATTAATTACAGTTACTAATTACTTCATCGATATTGTATTTAAATTACTTTACTAATTACTCTGTCTGAAAAGTAACTTAATTATTCAAATCGCGAATTAGGCTACATTTTAAAATCCAAATAAACCTTAATAGAAATTAAACTATTTATTCTTTCAATTTGAGTCAAACATAGAATCTTTTAGCTTTAAAACAACTGTAATACTTAAACTTTTTATAAAAATGTAACCTTTGTTTAATAACAAATAGAAATATTCTGCAAAATATCTGAATAACAAAAAAGCTTGAAAGTTTAACTACATTTCAGTTTGACAAGATGTTCAGGAAAAGCCCAACTAGTATCCGTGGTTTATGTAAAATAACACGTTAACTATGTAGGTAAGAATAAATGACAGAAATGATCTTCTCTGCTGAATAAAGCCATGCAGATCGTTCTTTGCAGATCTTGATGAAAATTAGATTAATCATATAGGTGACTGCAGAGTTCTCAGATACGGGAAAGACTGTACCTCGTTTCATACGGATTACATAATCAGATGATTTTTCATTCATTTACAGAGATATGGGAGATTTGAATTCGTTCATTTTAAAAGTCAAAATTTCAAGCTTTCAGATACAGGAAAAATTGGTCTCGCTTTACTTTCATAGGGATTACATAATCAGAAATATTAGTTTTTGATTTTGAATTCGTTCATTTAAAAGTAGACACTTCAAGTTTTTTAGATTCTATTGATTTTAGTCTTATGTATCTGAGTATTGAAGGTTTCTCTGTTAATCAGGGAAATCTGAAAGTGAACGAGCCGGCACGCGGAGGGTTAAAGCCGCTGCATTCAATTTTATCTTTAGACGGTAAATTTAGATTTCAAATTCAATATTGATTTTAGAACTGTTGAAATTATTTACACTATGTAACGCAAGTACTTTATACGTAACTGTAATTAAATTACATAAAAATGAACAGTAATCCCTTACTTTACTTTTTCAGTGGATAAGTAATTTAATTACAGTAACTTACAGTACTTAGTAACGCGTTACACCCAACACTGGTCTCAATCGGGCTCAAATTGATAAGCAATACTGATGACGCCATTGTTTATAATACAACCAGAGCACATGCCGCTGAAGTGAGGGGCGGGACGTTTAGACGTGCACTAGAGGCAGTTTAACCAATCACAACACACTGGGCCAGCTAACCAATCTGAGCCCATCGCGTATTTCTGAGGGAGGGGCTTCATAAAAACAGGAAATAATCAGGGCGTTTATAAGAGAAGGGACAGAGAGGTGTAGAATAAAGGTAAATTATGTGAAAAATTCGTTTTTTTTAAAACGAACCATGAACACATGTTTAACTGCACCCTATAAACACAATCAAGCCTAGAAAAAAACAGTCAAACACCCCTTTAAATTCGTATATAATACATAAAGACCAATCCATTTCAAATTATGTTTATCATTCGTGTGTGACACATTTGGATGTTGTCATTTTCTGAACTTAAATGGATTTTGTATTAACGAATGTTACAAGAAATAATGCAAACGAATCGAACATGCACGGGAATATGACAAGCCAAAACACTCTTCAGTTCTGCTTTGTAAACATCAAAACTTAACAATCCCTGCAAAACACTACGTAATCATATATCACTGATATATCCAACATGATTATTAATAGCTCTATTGTAACGTAGGGTGCTAAAACATATTCTACAGTTTCTATACAAATATACAGCCCTACTCTCACAGGAATAATAAACGTACAGCACTCCTTTAAAACAAATACAGATATACAGATCAGCTTCCTTTCTTTACAAAATAATAAACTAGCTTTGTATCGTTCACATAGATTACAGCAGTTATAGACTTCTAGCCACTGTGGGAAATGCAGACCGAAGAACCCAACTGCTCTCAGAAGACCCAGCTGACAGGAACCCACTGGTGGTCTGTGTTGAGTCTGTCCAGAGCCCTCCTGAGGCTGCGGTACGCTCCGTCCAGGTTGTCATTCACAATGCTCAGGTCAAAATAATGACTGTACGCCCTCTGGATCCTTTCGCTCTCATCCACTGTCCGTTTGAGCTCTGAGTCCTAGAGAGAGATTAAATGAGAGAGACTCAAGGAATATAGTCAACAATCAAGGAACTAATCATTCTGAGGGCATCAAGGAATACATTACCGTCAGCTGTTTATTCACAACACCAGCCTCAATGGCAGATTTGTTCATATCTTTCAGAACCTCAAAGTTTGGGGCTTCGATGAACACCACATATGGAAGAAACTCGGCTGTTCGCAGAACTTTGAGCGCCTGTAGGAGAACAATAAAACATATGAAATGAGGTGATAATTGTATAACTGTATATTTATAAAATTGCCCCAATAGATTTCCATTTAAATAAAAATAATCTGCATCCGGTATTAGTGGTATTTAGCCTAGAATATTTCTATGAACAGTCAAATTTAGCAAATAGATTACAATAGTTGGGTTCCAGAAGTGGAATGGGCTACAGCAGCAGATAAGCCATATACTGTAGAGTCGCAGTTGTGTATATTGTTCATATGCTTGATCAGTTAGAGCAATTCTCTATTCTTTTTTCCAGTTACAACAATAGCTGGACTCCTTTGCCCATATTAGCCATTTCCTTGAACATCATAAGTTATATTACTTTTGCGAGGCATGTTTGGAGTTTCTGCACAAGGACGCCTTACACTATGAATGAAACATACATTAATACGTTGTAAGAATCTATTATTTGCCTCAACCCAGATTCCACTCCACAATATATGTTTGATCATGCTCATTTCCCAAAATGGCTTAATTATTATAGAGAAGAAGAAAGTCAACAATTATGTTGTTTGTAGACCATTTGGGATGATCACATCCTGAGCAAATGGTCTCCAATTGTAGAATGGGAGCAGGTGTGGAACACTGAGACCCACTTCATTTACATGAAGGGTAGTAAACAGGAAAATGTATAAAAGAATAGGACTTTAGGATGTTCGGGGTTCATTCCAACTCCGTTGAACCCAAGGTACAACATGTACTTTGTCACTGCTATGCTGCAATAAACATCTTCATCAAGATCTTCAACGTCCTCTTCATTTTTTCTTACATTGGCGAGCCACCAGCGCGGGGATTTAAAAAAAAAAAGCAGGGAAAGGTAAGAAAAGCGGTTTCTTTATTTTTTCTGGTTTTGTCAGGGAACCCCCTCGTTTAAAAAAATCTAGAAAAGAAATTGTAAGGATAGAAGAGAATTTAGTTTATTCAGTATTAGCAGGAGGAGTTCTTAAGCCTATTCTGTACAATTCTGTTTAAAATTCTAACGGAACTGAATCAGCCCGACGCAGTGTGGTAGCAGAGTTGTATTGGAATTGTTGTTTCTAAAGTAACTGAAGCAAAGTGCTTAAGTCAAAGTTTCTAAAGTAACTGAAACTTGTTGTTGGTCTATTATAATTCTGTTAAGATTCTAGTAATTAAATCAGCCCAACGTGTGGTAGCAGAATTGTATTAGACCTATTGTTTCTAAAGTAACTGAAACAGAGTTGTAAGCTTCTAACGTAATTGAAACGGAGTTAGTTGTTGTGATAATTCTGATGAAATTCTAAAGCAACTGAATTGACCCGACGCAGTGTGGTCACAGAATTATTTCATAACTGTTGTGTGTTTTAGTGTAGTGAGTCTGACGCACCGTGACTCTGTGAAGTTTAAAACCTGAAGAAGTGTCGATTTGCCCGACGTACTGTGGCTAAGTAAACTGTTTTAAAAATATAACACAAAACCCGAAGTAGTGTGGTTTTGTCCGATGTACTGTGACAGTGTTGCATTTTTAACAGTTTAGTGTGGTGAAGTTTAAGGCCCGACTGAGTGTGGACGTGTGCAAAGAAGTGCAAATTTTGGTTTAGAAGCCCAACGTAGTGTGGCTGTTTTATTCATTTGCGTCCAAAAGCACAGAAGCTGTGAATAATTAGACTAATTATTATATCTCAAAATAACTAGATAATGTTCAGTCAGTGAAGGAATAAAGCCTGTTGAATTGCTGAAGACAATTTAATAAGATTGTGAAAATGGAAGAGCTGATAGTTAAGCACATCGCTAAGCATGGTTCAGTGGGAATGTTTGATGGGATAGAGAAGGCAGACGACCCCTACGAGTGTGCGATGTCTCAATTAAAAAATGGTCCCAGAATGCCTAAAAACAAAGAGGGAAAAGTTGCTAATGCACTTCAAGCTCGTTTTACCTCATACAAGGTAACTAAGAAAAGATTAGAGGAAATGAAAACTGAAAACAAGTTACTAAATTCTCAAGTCAGCGACAATATCATCTCATTGAGAAATTGCAAGGCTGAAGAGATCATTCTGAAGGAACAGATAGTGAAATTGAGAGAAGAAATTGCAATGTCCGAATCAGAGAGGCAGACATTTAGATGTTTGTTTGAAGCAACATCTAGACAGATGGAAAATGCCCAATCCCATTCTGAACATTATGAAAATAACTACAAGGAAGCCTTTAGTCAACGACATAATTCTTCAGATGATTCTGTGAGGTTCCCAGTAACAAGCGAACAAGACAGACTGGAAATAGAAATGTGAGGATTCTTGATCAAAGAACTGAAAATGTCCAATCTGTTAGACAGTTGTCTTTTATGGACTTTCAAAGTCTTGCTACAGCAGTGGGTACTTTTGACCCTGATAACATGGATCCTGTAGAGTTCTTGTCAAAACTGGAGAAGGTAGTGGATGTTTATAGTGTGTCAGACGAAGATGCTTGTAGACTTCTTATGATCTGCATTCCTTGCTCATTAGCTAGTTTTCGCTTACAGGAAGTTTGTGACAAAAGAGCAGACAGAGGGGCAAGGAGAGAAGCTCTACTTAGACTTGCTGGGACTGATTTGGTTAACTTGAGAAAGATAACTGAGGTGACATTGGAGAGCATCCTCTAGCATTTGCGTCCAGGTTGTGGGAAATGTTTAGCTGTTACAGTGGTGTGCCCAATGAAACTAAACAAAATCTCATGTTTAAGTCTGCATTAATTGCACAGAGCAGTTCACACAGAAGCCATTGCTCTACATGTAGATGTAAATACACCATACGAGCAAATAAAAATGCAATGTAATGCAAGAAGTCAAATGAAAGCTGCAGAATCTAGACATCCAGTCGTTGCCTTTGGTAATAGGAAATGTTCTAGATTATCTAATGGTTTCCATCAGAAACCATGGAGATTTGAAAGAGTAAATTCAGAAGGTGTTACTCTCTGTTGTGCTTGTGGAAGGATGGGACACAAGGCAAGACAGTGTCACTTTTCACACAAAAGAAGAATGGGCTACTGTGATTTGTTTAAGAAGACAGACAGTTTAGAAACCCAGTTGGCACTGTTGAAAGGAAATAAAGAAGAAGCCATTCACACCTTGCCAGACACAGCACTGCATGAACAACACGACTGTAGTTCAGTCATAAGCAGATGCTGATGTGAATTGGAGGAATTGTTTAATGATAGTATTATATTTTAGAAAAATATGTTTACTATCAAAAGGGGGGTGATTCTTTATAATTTATAAGAAATGTGTTAATGGCATTGATATTTAAATATAATGTATGAGAAATTATTTAATTGCATTCTGTGATTACATTTCTGTAACAATGATATTTTAAATGTGAAAAGATTATTGTGGGGGAAAGGGGGGCAACCACTTATTTTTGATCTCGTTTCAGGTATAAGCATTGAGATGTTTGCTTGAAAGGTGTAACCTCCTGGAGAATGATGATCCGGTCATCTGAAGGACAAGAAGGCCAGCAGAATTATGGATCCAGGGGACTTCCACAAGAAAAAGGACTTCTTAAAGAACAGAGTGATCATCAGAAGTGGACATCCAGAGATTTCCAGACCTGCAAGATTCAGAACTCCAAGCCTAAAAGCTCTAGAACCCTTGAGATCCACCATGGCATGGATGGACTTGATGGAACTTCAAAAACTGTGACAACAGCAATGACTGCTTCTTCTAGAAGGACTTTTCCAAATTGAAATGAATGGACAATGCAAAAAAGAAACAAGGAGAGATCAAACCATTTCAGAGACTATGGACAGCAGTTCCACCAAGATGGAAAAAAGTGGGCAAAGGACATACCCACACAAAGACACAGACTCACTGCACATGACACTAGAAAGACACAAATATATGCATACTCAAATGCAGAAAATATATTATTGTCTATTGAATGCACACATATGGACAAAGGATGTTCACATTGATAAAAGGGACAGAACACACAAAATGAAAACACATACATCAGGAGCAACTTCATTTACATGAAGGGTAGTAAACTGAAAATGTATAAAAGGATAGGACTTTAGGATGTCCGGGGTTCATTCCAACTCCGTTGAACCCAAGGTACAACATGTACGTTGTCACTGCTATGCTGCAATAAACATCTTCATCAAGATCTTCAACATGTTCATCATTTTTTCTTACAATGTTTAGAGTGCTCCATAATGCTCACAGCATCCTATTCTGGGTAAAAATAGGGGAAATGAATACTTCTCTCTGAAGAAATTTGAAGTAAACATATTAAAATCCAAGTTTTTCTCCAGTGTATAATAGGCTACCTTTTTTTTCGGATCACAAAAGATTTAAAAAAAATTCTTGCACTTGTCCATTTAATAAATTGTAAATTTGTTCAATCTTTTTACAAACATTAAATTATCCCATGCAACTCATTCCTCATAGTCCAAGTGTACTGAAGACATACAGTAGGGTTTGCAGAGAAACAAATCAAAATGTAATCTATTATGAAGCAAAAATCTCCAGTCATCGATTTATGCATATGCATATTTATATGAGTGTGCGGCAGTTCATGCAAGCACGCCTAGGAAAAGCACACGAGAGTAATTTTGAAACATCAAGACAAATCAAATTATGACTTGAAACAGAATACTTTCTTCACTGAGGTGAATATTTCGGTTTTGAGACAGTCTGTAAAATACAGCCTACTAGAATGTGTGCAAAGAGTATAGATATAGATATAGTGTAGATACCTATAGATTTAGTATAGAGCAAAGATATATGGCAGTATGTGAACACAACCACCCTATAATGATAAAAACCCACCAACTCCTTATTTTTTAATCCCCATTAAATCAAATCAGTCTCACTAGGCCAGCCGTTTTGATTCTCTAAGCAATATGACAACACATTGCATAGGGCCAGGCCGGGCCACAGCGGCTGATTGACAGCCCTGCATTCCAATAGTTTCTGCCCTTAGCAGTTGTACGCTGTCCTCGATTTTCTTCGCTCTCGAGCAGCTGTAAAGTCAATAATGTCTCGTAAGCAGTCCCAGGGTTCTATGTTTGGGTGTAAGTCTGAACATTACTTCTATTTTTCAAGGTCATGCGCCTCAAAATCTATCTACCTAAATATGTTGTGTATGTGTCTGCGCAAATCATTTCTCTCCAGACTGTTTTGTGAATGTCATGTCATTATAGTGCTCAGCGTTTCAGCCATATTTATGTGCATACGTTATCGAAGTATTTTAAAGAGCCCCTTTCATGCAGTGTGTAACAGCTCTAAGCGAATGAAAACATCCTGCAAAGTTTGAAATCTAAAAGTGCACCTTGTATAAAGTTATTGTCTTTCTAAAGAAAGAGTCGTCTCCGAGTCATGAAAACAAGTCATTTTTAACACGAATCTTTAGCTGTTTCAAGGTGAGGTCAAAGTGAAACATTAGCATATTTTGTTGCGCATGCAGACGGGAAAACTTGAACCTCCCCTCCCTCAAACACAGCTAATTCCTGTGGAGAATCAATACGTTTCTGCATTGGGCTAACGCATATACCATGGCTGTTTGGGTGTTTACCACCGAGCTGTGGGCTCAGTAATGGTGATGGCATTCCGTTATTGACATCTGCTTCATGCAGTAGACCAGGGGTTGGCAACCCGCGGCTCCCGAGCCGCATACGGCTCTTTCATCCCTCTGCGGTGGCTCTCTGTAGCGTGGGTGTACAATACGCAGGGGAGGTGTCCCCCCGACTTTTAATACAACCTAAACTCTTACCCTGCACATTTTCTAGGTCAAGTGTGTTAAAGTATAGGTTTTCAAGGGCCAATGTGAGTAAATCTAAATTTAAATTGAAAGATTTGTTCGTTTTGGATACGTTTTATTCGTATGCAAAACGATGTGAACATCACGGAGCGTTGAACACTCTCACGCGCTGTATGTTTCATTCATTCTCGAAGCCAGAGGGCGCTCTCGCACAGAAAGTTCAAAAAGGACTCATATGAGAAGTAATAGTAACGTTTGACAGGCATCCCGCTATCGCTGTAGCTAAGCTGAATAACAAGCATAAAACTTAACTGATGGAACGTGAAGACGATATGGTTGTGTTTTTCAAGTCTTCTCCAGGTAATAAATATGAATGATACAGTGGTAATTGACAGCATTAATTACAGTACAGAAGCTATACAATATGTGACCCTGGACCACAAAGCCAGTCTTAAGTGTCAATTTTTCTAAATTGAGATCTGTACTTCATCTGAAAGCTGAATAAAGAAGCTTTCCATTGGTGTGTGGTTTGTTAGGATCGGACAACATTTGGCAGATATACAACTATTTGAAAATCTGGAATCTGAGGATGCAAAAAAAATCTAAATCGCTTTTAAAGTTGCCCAAATAAAGTTTTTGGCAATGCATATTACAAATCAAAAATGAAGTTTTGATATATTTACGGTACAAAATATCTTCATGGAACATGATCTTTACTTAATATCCTAATGATTTTTGGCATAAAAGATAAATCGGTAATTTTGACCCATAAACTGTATTTTTGACTATTGCTACAAACATACCCCAGCGACTTAAGACTGCTTTTGTGGTCCAGGGTCACATATATTTTCTGCCTTATTCTGTGATAAAAAATTGATACAAATAAAAATGTTGTAGTATATATACTGATTGTACAATCATAACCATATGGTGTTATTATTGTCCAGCAGTATATTTGATTTCTTAGCCAATTAAAAGTAAGAGATAATAATTTTTTGTCAATTATACATACAAAAATATTATAATACTTATTATTATTATTACTACATTTGACATTTCTGTCCCCCTTACTTCTGAAATGATTGCTACTCCTCTGCCCTGTAACATAACTGAATATAAAACTTTAGCTATATGCCGTGTTATCTTTATTTGTGGATCAAATATTTTGTGGCTCCATGTGAATTTTATTCGGTAGGAAAGGGGCCAAAATGGCTCTTTTGACATTGACGGTTACAGACCCCTGCATTAGACCAATCACAACAGACTGGATCATCAGCCCAATCACTGCAGTTTAACGTTTAGCAAAGGAGGGGTTTGGAAAAATGAATAGTTGAATGAACCGTTTGGGAGTCGTGAGCAAAAAGAAAACATAAATGCATATTTTAAGACAATTAAAGTGTTTTTTTGTGTTAAAGTGTTTTTTTGACCTTGCATGCATGTCAACCTATTGTTGGGCACTCCCAAAACCAAAATATGAACCTTTCATAACCCATAATAGGGGCACTTTAACTGATCCGCGCCGTGAATGTAAGATTAATTTGTGCAATCTCTGTAACATTGTGCTGTTTCGTCCCACTTTCAATGCATTTGGCTTCACATATGCACGGCTCTCTTGCTCTCAGTCATGTTGCTTCTACCTGCTGTGTTTATTGCTGTAGGCAGTGTTGGGGTAACGATTACATGCAAGTTCCGTAATAATACAACTTTTTTCAAGTAACTAGTAAAGGAACGCATTACTTTTTAATGAAGTTTATTTTTTCCCATTTATTGACTGACAGTGCGCTGTGTGAATATGGTCTAACTGTAGTTCTAGACTAAATGTGAATATGCATTAATTCATCCCACTCGCAAAAAACAGATTCAGTATTCCTCAAAATGAATTAAAACAGTGAAATGTAAACTCAGAATATGATGCAAACCTGCAATAATTAAATGTTAAACAACACAAATGTATCTAATCCCATTTTATTAACCGATGTCTTTATTGCTGACCTTTGATGATCCAGTTCAACCATACTAACAAGCAAAAATGACTTTAGATAAACTAACAATTGTGCTTCATTGTTTTGTTATTGCTGAAGAGTGTTGAACTTCTCCTGCGTTCTACTGTATAGATGTGATTTACTCTTCCTTCAGCCTGAGGTTTATTCATTACACTTTTTGGTGTGAAAGGGCTTTTACATTTGCTATAAATATAACATAAATATGTATTAAAAACAAGTAATCAAGCTCTGTTCATATTTAAAAAGTAATGCGAAAGTAACGCAAAAGTAACGTAACGCATTACTTTCCATAAATAGTAACGTAATTAGTTACTTTTTTAGGGAGTAACGCAATATTGTATTGCATTACTTTGAAAAGTAACTTTCCCCAACACTGGCTGTAGGTAATCAAAGTAGAGAGATGTATAAACTACGCCCTCTTCTGGAGATGGGGCGGGAATATGCAGCTTATTTGTATTTAGAATTATACACATCAAAACAGCTCTTTTGGGGGGCTTTTTTATGCCCTTTTTTATAAGATAGGAGAGTTGAGAGCAGACAGGAAAGTATTGGGTGGAGAGAGGGGGGCGGGATCGACAAAGGACCTAGAGATGGGAACCGAACTCCATGAGCACAGTTGTGCTATATGAATGAATGAATGGGCATTAATGCACTCTTTAGGATATCGAACATTTTAAAAGAGTACCTGCGGATTGACATCCAGAATGCAAATCTTGCCGGAATCCACAATCTCATGAATGGAGACGATCTTGGTGCCATACAGGTTTCCGTCATATTCCCCGTGTTCAAGAAAACGGCCACATTTGATGTCAGTTTCCATCTCGCTGCGAGACATAAACAGGTACATCTGCCCCGCCTTCTCATCCACCTTGGGTTTACGAGATGTGTCTGTCCAGAGGGACAAAAAGGGCTGATTAACATTAGCACTGCAAATAATCAGATTTACACACGTTTTATTTCTTCAAACTGAGTATATTTTTAATATTTCAATGTAATTTCTGGATGGTTCCAGAAATTGGTTGTTTCTTATAGGGTCGAATTACTGATAAATTATTTGTTAATAATTATAATAATATAATATTATATAATAATAACAGTAAATGTGGCCCCACTTTAAACACATCCAACATGAAGCCAATTTTAATATTTAATGCATAAATATTAAATATAAATATGCACTGACAAGGTGTGGTGGTTCCATAACGGTGTGAGTCCGACACCAAAATTTTATTTTTCAAGCTGCGGCGGCCCACACCCTGTGCTCCAATCAGAACCAGCGTCTTCCTGCGGAACGGAGGCACCTTGGCCACTTCCTCATAGATCCTCAACTCATGTCGGTCGAACTCTGGCATGGTGAAAAGATCTCATCTAATTGTTAGTCTGATTTAGCCACTATATCGAAATGTATCATTTGTCAGTTCCAGTTCAGCTTGTCAGATAAATATGGCTTTTATTGAGGTTCAATTTACTGTATTTCTCATTTTCTTTGAGTCACCAAACACATTTGAGTTTATGAACCTGAAGTAGGCTACCTCTCCTGAAATGGAACTGACTTCAAACTCATTATACAAACGACTGCCATTTAAACAGGGCCATGTTAGCATGAAACAAACTCAGAGAACTGACTTCAACAACAACAATCACAACAGAGAACAAGAGTATGACACATGCGCATCCGTCGCACTGGACAGCAGCCATCTTTACCGGCGTTCTTGGTGGTCAAGTACATCATCTTCTTCTTCTTCTTACCCCCAATCCCTGCACACAGAGGCCCTGCGGACATCAGCACACATCCTGGTAGTATAAACACACAGAAGGACTCCTGTCTACTACAGGAGACAAACACATCTGTCCATTTAACCTCAGGCCATACTTATGAAATCTTTTAGATCATTCCAACGTAATTACTGTAGTTTACAGAGTACAATAACACCACACAGATTTGTAATGATTTGAGGATGAATAAATAATGGCCTTTTCCTATAATTAAAAGCAAAGAGTTCGTCTTCATTTACGTGAATCATGCTGATAATCCTCCAGGGGGCGCTACTCTGTAATAATTGTCAGATTTTTTTTTTTTTTTAAATAGGAACAGTTAAATTAAACTTTAGACAAAATATCAAATAAAAACTCAAGGAGGGAAAATTACACCCCAGATTTATTTGCAGGCACAAACTGAGCAAAATATGCTATCTGGTGTCAAAAATATGTGTTAAAGATATTAAGATTAAATTCTGATTTGTAATGTAAATCAATGAGTTCTTTATAGCAGTGTAACAGACTACTTACATAACATGCAAATACATTTTATTTGTCACTCTCTATTGTTCAAAAATATGTCTTGCCATTAAGATGATATGGTAACACTTTACAATAAGGTTCATTAGTTAACAACATTAGTAAACATGAACTAAGAATGAACAATACTGCTACTGTCACGCCCCTGGACTGTTTTGTGTTTCTGCTCCACCTTTTCTGTGAATGTCTGATTGTTTAATTTGATCCCAGGTTGTCATAGTTCCCTCGTTACCCTAAAGCAGTCCTTTCAGTTTAGTGTTTGTTGGTCCTTGAATGTCTACCCTGTTACGGTTTGTCATATTAAAAACTATTTGTGAGTCTAATGTGCTCCGTGTGTTTCGTGACAGCTACAGCATTTATTAAGCTTAGTTCATAATTTCAGCATTTACTACATTATTAAAAATCACAAGTTGTGTTTGTTAATATTAGTTAATGCACTGAACTAACATGAAAAAACAATGAACAACTGTATTTTCATTAACAAAGATTATATATTTATATATTAATATATATATAATTTAATATATATTTATTATAATAAATAGTGTAATAAATGCATTGTTCATTGTTTGTTCATGTTAGTTAATACATTAACTAATGTTAACAAATGACACCTTATTGTAAAGTGTTACAGATGATATTTTATTTTTAGAGCTCTGTAGTTTTTATTATGTGGGCAAAACATAATGCAATGCAAAACAATGATGACTGCGAGATGGACAAATATAAACACTCATCAAATGCCTCACACTTTAGATGATGCTTATGATTTTTCAAAAAATGTACGATGTGTGGATAATAAAGTAACCCATAAGTTGCTTCAGTCCAGGAAATGTTATCTTGAAAAATATTAATAATAACCGTATAAAAGTTATTACGTTATAAAAACTACTAAAGATTTTACAGCAAAAAGACATGACTACCTCGACCTGAATTCATTATATATGAATATCTTTAGTGCCCAGTGTCCTACCTGTGCTAGTGAGCTCCAATCTCTCTTGACAAATGCTTTTCTCTTCTCCTCTAGCAGCTGACTGGGGATCAGGCCTGCACTGCTTCCTTCCAGATGACATGCCTGCAGGTGAGGCCAGAGTCAAGGTAAGACCACCATTCAGAGCTTAAAGGAACACTACACTTTTTTGTAAATAGGCTCATTTTACAACTCCTAGAGTTGTAAAACCGTTTTTGAATCCATTCAGCCGATCTCCGGGTCTGGCGGTAGCACTTTTAGCTTAGCTTAGCATAGATCATTGAATCGGATTAGACCATTAGCATCTCGCTCAAAAATGACCAAAGAGTTTTGATAATTTTCCTATTTAAAGCTTGACTCTTCTGTAGTTACATCGTGTACTAAGACCGACGGAAAATGAAAAGTTGCAATTTTCTAGGCCGATATGGCTAGGAACTATACTCTCATTCCAGCGTAATAATCAAGGGACTTTACTGCCGTACCATGGGTGCAGCAGGCGCAATGATATTATGCAGCGCCTGAAAGTAGTCCCCAGCTACATAACTAGTTATGATATAGCAGGGGACTACTTTCAGGCGCTCGCTGCATAATATCATTGCAAAGCTACGCTAAAAGTGCTACTGCCAGACCCGGAGATTGGCTGAACAGATTCAAAATCGGTAAAACTGAAATGTTTAACTCTAGAGGAGTTGTAAAATGAGCCTATTTCCAAAAAAAGTGGAGTGTTCCTTTAAGGATCACCAACATATATTCACACACACACACACACACACACACACACACACACACACACACACACACACACACACACACACACACACACACACACACACACACACACACACACACACACACACACACACACACACACACACACACACACACACACACACACACACACACACACGTGCGCACACCTGCCACCAGTTGGAGTCCTCCTGGTTGAAGATCTGAAGGATGTCTCCACTGCTGAATTTGAGTCCAGCTTCTTTACAGGGGATCAGGTTGTCATGAGAGGGGTCGTAGTCAAAGTGACACTTTACAAAGGCCTGCAGGTAGACGGAGAGACAGAGAGAGGGAGAGAGAGAGAGGGGGGGGGGGTGGAGAAAGAGTAAAGAGAAACACATGGTTCTTATTATTGAATCTGTCCCTCAATCAGAGTGTCATACTGACAGCCTGTTGAAAACTTTAGTGGTGCATGTCTCGCATAAATGAAAGTGGGCATAAATCTCTAGTGATTCCTTATATTGTCAACATAAATATACACTCACTATTCAACTTCGGGTAATTTTATGTTGATTTTAATACTATTTTTTTCCTGTTACATGAAGGTCACAATAAAACTATATTTTGCTTGTTTACCTCTTTCGCACATACTATAAATCCATAATCAAAATATCAATTAATATTATTATAAGAATACTATACCTTAATACTAATTATTACTTAAAAATATGAACTACGAAAAATATTTGACACAAATGAAAACTCTCCTCATTTGTACAGCCATTTATTACATCCACAATTTGTTTTCCAAATTAAATTTTGTCCTAATGAAGGGTTGTTTTTCCCCAAAAGTTAATGTGCTTTTTTTACTTAGTAGACAAGAGTGTCAGTATCAGCTTGAGATGAAATATGAAATGTGTGAGGGGAAAAAAGATCAATATAATGAAATGTTTTATTGCCATTCAAACTGCAATCTGTCAAATTAAGTGTGAAATATTATGTGTTTATTAATATAAATTATAAATTAACTCTTGCAAAAAAGAAGTACTATGTAAAGTAAAGTGTACTGCCTAAATACTCTGACAAGCCTTTATGGTAAATAAAATATACATTAAATGTGATTTTTCAAATAGACACACTACAGTTAAAATTATAATCAAGTATTTACATTTGCTTTAGTATGTTAGTCAACATATCAAAATAAGTGCACTTCTGTAAAGCACAAATAAAAAATATGATTTAAAATATAATTTAATGTAAAACTTTTAATTTGACATTATATGCAATTAAAAGTACAATGTTTTTACAAGTGTACTTAAGAGTGTTAAGAAACAGTCATAAAAAGTTTAAATACACTTTTTTATTTTATTAACATTATATTATCTGAAGGTAGTGTTTTTTTTTTTTTAGAAAAAAATATACTTTTTTGATCTGAAGATTTGAAGTGCACTAAAAGTGAACATTCAATATAATTAGGCACACTTCTTTTTCACATGGGAAAACTAGCCAAATGTAGGAGGAGAAGACTTTCAGCAAGCATTTTATAAAGGAACTCACACAGGTTTAAAATAACATGAGTAAATTAAGATGGGATTTTTATTTTTGGTTGAACTATCCCTTCAAGAGGAATTTCAGTGCCTAAAATACTGTTGCCATGACAACTGTAGTCACCTGCAGTCCAGTGGAATGTTGCTATAAGGTGCTGGAACGTCAACACACAGAAAATATGCCTGGATTACATCATTCAGAGTCAACAACAAGCATCCTCCACACACACAACACAACACATGCCAACAATACCATCCGCCAGCACAAACACCTACAGCAGCTCTCAAAAACATGAATATTCACATCATAGAAGCGTGCATCACATTAGTAACATGACACTGTGATGTCCAGTCCCATATTGGCAGCAGGCACAGGAAGCTGTTTGTTTATTTTGGGATCAAATAAAGACAGGCACAGATGGGACACTCTGAATACGGCACCATATGGGCAGAGAAACAGAACTTCACTCATTTGATTCTCATTAAATAAGATGGAGATGTCAGAAAAGCAGAAAGCGGGGAATATCCGCAGTATGACACAGCTGAAAATGTGAAAGGGCAGACTTGAAAATTGTCGGTGTCTCATCTCAATAGGTGGGGTGGCACAGCATCAAAAACAGGAAGGACTTTGGCATAATGCACCAAATCTCCCAGCATGCTTTGGCAGAGAGACAGGCGCCCGAACCCGGCAGTGCAGCCCAAATATTGATCTCAACATTTTGAACCAAGGTTATTACAGTAGATGCTATTTACACGTGTGTTCACATGTTTGTGTCAGCATGTGAGCATTTCAGTTCAATGACATCTGGTATTAACATCCATCTGGGTCTTCCCCTTAGAACAGACAAATGACTGACAGCCTAAATAGCCAATCAAATCACTGCGACAAGTCTTGTTGTTAGCCACTATTTTGTCCATCAAGCTTTTAAGCGTACTGAACAGTCAGACACATGCAAACCTTGTTATTTTTGGCAAATTTCTTTTGACTATTCTAAAGTGTTGGTATGGCACATTCATATAAATATCCATATACTAAGACCTTTATTAATTTAACAATTGGAATTGGATCTAATGTTTGATTCACACTAGATCCAACCCAATTAGCATGTTCTCAGAACTTTGGCAACATTCTGGCAGTGTTCTCTCAAAATCACGAAACATTCATAGAATGTTCGTTCAAAGTTATCTGGGTCTCAAAATGTCAGCACGATGGTTTTGGATCGTTTTTCTCAAACATTTTAGTTGGACATTGGTCTAACATTTTTTTAACAGTATTACTTACACGTTTCAGATGATTTAGAGAACATTCAAATGTAACATTTCCATATTTGCAAAATAACCAAATGGAATTATCCCTTACTGTAACAAAAACGTTTTAAACATTTAAAAACTGGAAATTTTAAGCATTCAGACAACACTAAGAAATAACTGGAAATGTAGGTGATAACATGGATTTGTTTTATAGCGGTATGCTTCTACGCTAAGAATATTTAAGGACAATTTTTGATTCTAGTTAGGGTAAACATCTGTATACTAAATGCACATGGGCTCCATCATGGGCTGTTTATGACAAGTCGACTGTCTGACTTCCTGAAACTTGGGTAGATTTTCCCTTGTATTTTCTTGTCTTCAACCATTATACAAGCTTGTGCTTTCTAATTTATTCCAAATCATTAGGTACATCAGCAAGTGAGCTGACTCATATTGTCATGTTGTAGTTTGACGGCCAAAGATAGGTCGTTTACACCTGGAGCTACAGTGCCATGTCTCAAATGAGTCTCCAGTGACCTGATTTCACTGAAGGTCTACAAACATTTATAATTACTAGTCACTATTTATTTTTAGTATTTACTACTCAACAAAAATAGATCTGAATGTGGCTCACCTGTCGTGGTGTGTGTGGTTCTTGGTAACTGGGGAGGATTTTGAGGACCACACTGCCGCTGGACTCTTTCAGCATGTTCTGAAGAACCTTCGGGTCACTCCCCACCTCTTTTCCGTTCACCTCTTTGATGATGTCACCCACATGCAGCAGGCCCTGCTGATCTATCATGCCCCCGTGCAGGATCCGAGCAATCACCAGCTCTCCACCCTCCACCCGAAACGTCACGCCCTGGCAGAGAGAACAGAATGTGATTCAAACAACTTTAAAAATCAATGAGTTTTTTTGTTGAAAAACACTTTATTAGACTACTTCCGATTTATTAATCACTATGGTATGAATAATAGTGAAAAATTAAACCTATGTATGAAAGCAAAAAAACTATGGTTAAAACAATGGTAATGGTTAACTCAATATAAAGGTGTGTGTGTGTGTGTGTGTGTGTGTGTGTGTGTGCGTGTGTGTGTGTGCGCGTGCGCGTGCACGCTTTTATAGCAAACCAGAGGACAAATATCTATCATGTTTATTATATTATAAATTATAATTTCCACACACATTTACATAATTCATAGTCACACTTTAGTCTGGGGACCAGTTCTGACATTAACTAACAATTAACCACAAATTTTCCTTTAATAAACTCCTAATTATTCTCCTGCTTATTAATAGTAAGTAAGATAGTTGTTAAGTTTAGGTATGAAGTATGAATAAGGGATCGAAATATGCAGAACAAGGCAATAATATGCTTTTTAAGTACTAATAAACAAACAATATGCTATAAATAGTAATATGCATGCTAATAAGCAACTAGTTATAGTAAGAACTGGTCCTTAAACTAAAGTGTTATCTAATTTGTATAAAAATGTATATATTTTTTTAAGTTCTATACATAAAACACAATTTATAATTATTATATGTAAAATTATTGCCTTTGTCACTGTTATTTTAGTATTATTTATAAACAAATTATATATATATATATATATATATATATATATATTAATATTTAGAATGAGCTTTTATTTTTTTATATTTTAATTTTGTACTTTATTCCTTATTATTATAATTATAATCCCATATACATTTCAGTTAGTTGGCAAGGCAGCATTTTTTAAATTTCTTTAAGGTTTTCCTCTAATATTCATATTTTGTTTCAGCTTTATTTCAATTAACAGAAAATAGTTTTTATAGTTTTAGTGAACAATAATATACCTGACCCATGTACCTCTACATGGGTCTAAAATGCTGAAAAGGCTTTTATTTTGTTAGTGGCAGAATAAGCAGCTCACATTACAATGTACAATTTCCATTTTATGAAGGGTAAATAATGTCTCACTATATTAAATATTCAATTTCACTTATGTTTATTTTCATAGCACATCTCACATGGCATGCAGGTATAAAAACAAATAACAGCAAACAGCAATGTTACTGCAGTTCAGGTCTCACCAAGTGCTCTCCAGACACTTTACGGATGCCCACCATCCTGACAGCATCGGGAGGCACAGGCTGGTTGCTGAGCGCAGGATCCATAAACGCACAGGGGCTGGGAGGCGGAGTCTCATAGCTTTTGGAAGCTACAGAGTCATGTGTTTCAAGTAAAGACTGTAGAAAATAAAACAGGCATTGAGGGAAACCACTTCAAAAATCTAAATGAAACAGTTCAAGATATTTTGTTATTTTTTGCTCGACTGTTTCTGCTTGAACCTGAAAGTGTGGCTCTTTGAGGATGCAGGCGAGCTCATTTGCTGCCTGACTGTGAGGTGTGAGGGTGGTGAGGTCTCTCAGGATGTCCTGCACTAACTCCATATTATGGTCCCTCACCGCCTCCAGCTTCGGCTCTTCATAGTGCTCATGAGACTGCACACACAAAACATTACAAGTTTAATTAATTCAAGGAGTTTTGAACATGAGGGTGGGTAGATAATGTCAGAATTTTCAGCACATGACCTGTGAAGGTGTGATTTGATTGGTCTGACCAAATTAAGAATGATTTTCGCCATTGTGGTGAACATTTTTAAATACATGTTTTCTTTTGAAAACATTACCTCAGGCAAAGTTTACCTAAATGAGCTGAGCTACTAACTGCTGTATATTTTTTGTAGTGTGACAAAGCACTTTAGCTTATCCAGTAACAAGCTATTTTGTAATGTGCCGCGTGACCAAACACTGAGCTGAGGGAATAATCAAATGTCTTCAGTCTCCTCTCTCATTTACAGTTCTGGAAAGTCTGATTAATTCTAGTGACTCATTTTATTAGAACAGTTCATGAAAATGAACAGATATAAAAACTTTACACTCATTTGAGTCCCTGCACTGTTTTTAACTCGGTTATGTAATTTAAGATATTTTGTTGTATTTAGTATAAATGTACCTTTTTATACTTTTGGATTGGATTGGACTTTTGGACTGATTGGATAGTCGTAATCTTTTATTTACTAATTAATTACCTCTTAGGTAACTTTAATATAGTTAACTAGCCTACTTACTGTCGCTATTGTTATCACAAAATTGAATTTCTAGCTTTCATTTAATACCTTTTCTGATGTTACAAGGAACAAAAATGCCACAACATTAAAGGCATAATATTTAAACAATATCAAAGTTAATTCACTTTAAACCATAGTCAAAGCATTTTCCCATTAAATTAAATTCTTCTGTCTGAGATCCTTGTCTGAGAAGAAGAAGAAGAAGAAATAGTACATTATTATTAATATTCCTAAGATATTTAATTGTCATTTACTTTACAATAATAATTACAATAGGCATGGTTTAATTTATCACTTGCAAGAGTAAAACCCTTGTTTTAATTTTAATAGAAAACTGCAAGGAAGCCTTTTAGGTTTCTGTGACAATGTGTTTTGCTTCTTTTTACAAATCTGTGTGAAATTCTGTAATAATCTGTCCACAAAAATGTAGTAAATTATGCGAATGTGATAATAAAGTGTAACTGACACTTACAGTATTGCTGTCCATAATACACTTAAAACGTCTCGGTTATGTATGTAACCCTTGTTCCCTGAAGGAGGGAACTGAGACATACATAGGAACTGACCGACGAATTGGGGATCACTTTGGGAGACCAATCTACTTCGAGTGTAAGAAAACGAGACAATGCATATTGGCATGCGATAATTGCAACAACTGCTCTACGCTACAGCGCGAGTATTTAATGAGCAGCAGGTGCGTCGCATATTTGCTTTTCCTCTGAGGAGCCGAGCTAGTGGCTCGGCCGTACAGCAGAGGTACAACGACTGTGGCGATGGGACGTACGTCTCCGTTCCCTCCTTCTGGGAATGAGGGTTACATACGTAACCGAGACGTTCCCTTTCAGTCGGTCACGTTTGACGTATGTCGGAACTGACCGACGTATTGGAGATATCTACCAACACGCCACTGTCGCTGGCCCTTCCAGCGCTCTGTTTGAGACTCCTGGACCACCCCCAACTTGTCGGAGCGGGAGTCAGGGCTCTAAGCAGAGAATGTCAGTCACTGCTGTTCCACAAGACTCACTCAGTGTGACTATTGGATAATGCTGGGAAAACGTACCCTAGAAGGGAAAGGGACGCTACGGATCCCACACCTTTCCGTAGGAAGGTAACTGTGGCGGTTACACATATGGACTAGCCAAGAGGGTAGTACAACATATGGAAGTCTCTGGGGTGGTTCCAGCCTAGTTCTAGGGGGGAAAGAACACAGCAGAGATGACAGAGTGGACACTGTCGAGGGAAAGACACAGGCTAGCCGGACTGGGTAGCCTTCCGTGGAGGCTGCTGGGACCGCACATAGGGACACCCAGCCTAACACAGGTGCCACAATACATCGATTGAAGGCCTGGTGTCAGACACTCCGCCACATCTGACTGCCGGGGGGTGACGGAGGAACTCACATGGTTAGCCATATCTGGGGAAATTTACTGGAGCAAAAAACGCACATATCCGGCCCAGCAGCGGGAATGGCGTTGCAAGCCGACACTTAGAACGGGTCTTTCGCACTACTGGCCCCTGGAGGTGAGAACACAGGAAGATACCGGCTCTACACGAAGGCTATAGAATCTAGCGAACGTGTTAGGTGTCGCCCAGCCCGCAGCTCTACAAATATCTGTCAGTGAGGCACCTTGAGCTAGTGCCCAGGAGGAAGCAACACCTCTAGTTGAGTGTGCTCGCAACCCGAACGGGCAATGTGCGTCTTGGGATTGGTACGCCAAGACAATAGCATCCACTATCCAGTGGGCTAACCTCTGCTTTGAGACAGCCTTTCCCTTCTGCTGGCCTCCATAACAAACAAAGAGCTGGTCCGAGGTCCTGAAGCTTTGTGTTCGGTCCACGTACAGCCGCAGAGCGCGGACGGGACAGAGAAAAGCTAGGGCTGGGTCTGCCTCCTCTGAGGGCAGTGCTTGCAGGCTCACTACCTGGTCCCTGAAGGGAGTGGTAGGAACCTTGGGCACATAACCAGGCCGGGGTCTCAGGACAATGTGAGAGTTGGCCGGCCCGAATTCTAGGCACGATTCGTCAACCGAAAATGCCTGCAGATCCCCTACCCTCTTGATGGAAGCCAATGCAGTCAGGAGAACTGTCCTGAGAACAACTCAGCTAACTGCAAAGGTTGAAAGGGAGGTCTCTGCAGTGCCATGAGCTACAAAGACAGGTCCCAAGAGGGTACCGAGGTAGGACGAGGAGGGTTGAACCTCCTCGCCCCTCTAAGGAGCCTGACGACCAGGTCGTGCTTACCAAGAGACTTACCATCAACTGCGTCGTGATGTGCGGCAATTGCGGCAACATACACCTTCAGGGTGCCTTGCGCCTTGTAGAGGGGGCTCTAGCGGAAGTGATGGTGTCTCATCCAGGAACCAGACATGAAGCTTCCAGAGGTCTGGACGTGGGTGCCAAAGGGTGCCCTGTCTCTGAGAAAGCAGGTCCTTCCTCAGCGGAATGGGCCAAGGAGGGGCTGTCGCGAGGAGCATGAGTTCCGAGAACCAAGTCCAGCTGGGCCAGTATGGCGCAACTAACAACTAACGGCATTACTGCGGCTGCGGATGCCATATGCCCCAGGAGCCTCTGAAAAAGTTTCTGTGGGGCCACTGTCCTGCCTCTGAACAAATTCAGGCAGTTCAACACTGACTGGACGCGCTCCTCTGTGAGTCCAACTCCATACCGAGAAAAGAGATCCTCTGCACAGGGGAGAGTTTGCTCTTTTCCCAGTTGACCCGAAGTCCCAACAGGCTGAGATGACGGAGCACCATGTCCCTGTGTTCGCACAACTGGTCCCAAGACTGTGCCAGAATCAGCCAGTCATCGAGATAGTTGAGAATGTGAACGCCGCATTCTCTGAGAGGAACAATGGCTACCCCCGCGACTTTCGTAAAGACGCGAGGCGACAGGGACAGCCCGAAGGGTAGGACCTTGTACTGATACGCTCGACCCTAGAACACAAACCATAGGAATGGCCTGTGTCGGGGTAGAATCGAGACATAAAAGTACGCGTCCTTCAGGTCGATCGCTGCAAACCAATCTCGGGGACGGATGCACTCGATTGCGTCCTTCGCCAGGAGGACTTTGATATCTTTCCGTAAGACAGGGGCATCGACCGCGGCAACACAACAGTACAAAAGTGCAAGCCTGTTGTGAGCACTCACTCTCTCATTGAAGGCGCAACTCTCCACAGGCTGTGAGAACAGCTGTTTTTTGCTCTCCCGTGAGATCGCGACACACAGAGGTCTTCCACCAAAGTAAGAAACACACACGCAGGAACAGCACATGTGTTCGGCTCCGAAGTGAAAAGCAAATATACGACGCACCTGCTGCTCATTAAATACTCACGCTGTAGCGCAGAGCAGCTGTTTGTAATTATCGCATGCCAATGTGTATTGGCTCGTTTTCTTACACTCGAAGTAGATTGGTCTCCCAAAGTGATCCCCAATTCATCGGTCAGTTCCCACGTACGTCAAACGTGACTGACTGAAAGGGAACTCAAAACATACACAGAGATGGAGTTCGCTGCATTTTTGTGAATTAAAACACTGAAATGCTGAAAATACCAAACAGTGAGCTGCTTGCATGGCACTAATAGGAACTCACTCTGAAGCATGCAGTGCAATAGACTGTTTTAACTACATTATCAACATCTACATCAACAATACATCATTTAATATTTATGTGAAATGCAAAACTCAATCTGACAAGCTTCACAATTGACCTTGGGGAAAAATCAACCGCCACCACAAATCCAAGTAACTTTTCTTGGCTATTATTATTTTAAAAGTCTAGACAACACACCAAATCCCAGCCTGTGGCCAAACAGCACAGTAAAGATGTTGGTAGAAATGCTTATAGATTTTCTGTAGCATTAATATTTCTTTTTTATACATCATCAACTAAAACTATTTTACTTGAATCAAGGATGGGGCCTTTACACAGAATTCGATGACTTGTTATCAAAATCATAAGTCTAGCAAGGTTTTTTATTGTTTATTAATGCACATTTCTATCACGATACTTTGTGTTTTATTACCTTACCATTAATTTACAAAAAGAAAACTAGGCCTATCTAATGCTGCTGTGTGAGTGTTTCTAATACAACAGCTGAGGTAGTGATAGCAAATTTGATATCTCTTTTTCGCTCACTGCTGTAGAAGTTTACTCAACTATGACAACGTCTGAGAAAAATAAAAAGGATCCATAGGGTCCCATTTTGATAAACGGATCAAATATAACTTTCACAAAGAGGGTCCTGTTGACAGACTCATAATTAAAGAAGCCTCATGTGGACACATGGACATCAAGTTAAGAAAGCAGATGACTCACCACTGGACTCTCCATGATTCCTTTGAGGAAGATGAGGTCCAGGTCATTGGCTGTCGTGGAGCTGGTGCTGTCACTAAAGGTGTCTAGAAGACTTTGCATCACTGAGGATGAAAAGAAAAAAGGGTTCACAGGTTAGAAAGAAGACATTTCTCCATCCTTTCATAGAGGAACAGGCCACTCAAATGACAGTACATTAGAAATTAGTCCATATCTATAGACTATATGAGCGATGAAAACAGTTTGATTTCTCAGCTGATTTCATTGTTTTATTAGACAGTCTATGCTGACTAAAGTGCGGCCTATAGTTTAAGAGTTACACTCAAACGACTTTGACACTTTGAGAAATTATGGCAACCGAAAAAAGCATGAATAAAACATGATGTTGAGATAATCGTCTGTCATTTCAGAAGCACTCCACCATATGCTGTCAAATGACAGAAATGTTAATGGGAAATAAATGAATTGTTTTCAACTTTTGCCCACTGATCAAAGACAAAGTTGTTCTTCTTCAATGCGGAAAAAGCAAATTATCTTTTAAAAGAAGCCTCATTTAATTCCTTCTAACATCATGTTCAAGAGCAGATCAGAGACAGAAGATTATTTATAGCCTTCCATGAATCATTTTGCTAAAATCATGTTTTTGAATTGCTTGAATGGTCCTCATTTATCCGTTGAACTCCTTGTTTGTACATATTTAAGATAAAAAAAGATAAATATTTATTTTCTTACTTGGGAAGCACTCAAATATACATGAGAAAATATTTTAGCAGCGGAGAAGCATCAAAACCGAATCTCTTCAAACTCAAACAGAGTTTCATAAATGCACGTTTCTAGAAAGATTGACGAGTCGCCCGCGGCTCCGATGTAATTCTCTTTAATTCCCCCTGCAGCAATCTTCATCGCTCACACAGAACACGTTCATGTTTCCCTTGTGTTCTCCACTCTATTTTCCTTTGTTCGGTTTTCAGACATGTTGCATAGTCTACTTCAAACCAAACACAGTGAAACACAAAATGATGTGTGACAGAGCAATTCATGTTTTGTGGGATTGGTCAATGCTGGAGGATACAGCAAACTGATTATGAGGAATCCAGTGATGTACACGTCATTTTTTAAAGAAGAAATTAAGGCGAAGTTCTGTTTAAAAAAGTGGAGCCTAATTCAGCCTCTTGTAATACAATTATTTTAAATAAAAGCATAAGTAGGCTAATTTAATTGTTTGTTGTAAGGAATTTAATAAATGCATTTTTTATTTTAATTATTATTATGTTTTTATTTTTTTATTATAGTTTTTTAGACATAAAATTAGGTATTATTTGAATGTCAATGCCATCAAATTCAATTAAGATTCAGCTTGGTTTATTTTAAATATTCTAGTTACACACCTTACATATTGGAAAAGATACAATATTGCAAAAGCACCTATAACTATCAAAAAATAACATCTACTTTCAACGCAATGAAGAAATAGATACAGTATATAACAATTACAATCAAACATTATGTGGAGTATTTCTTTATTGCACAATGCACATTTTTAATTATTAAAATGTGATTTGATGTAACTTACTGTATGAACGGTCTTTAAATAGAAAATATTTCCCTGATACACCACTTCAGCACAATGATATACTTCAGTAAATCTAGACTTTTCTTGTGCATTCAGTACAAAACTAGTTGTTTCAATTTAGCAGACTTTATGTATCAGTTAAGTATACTAAAAGTACAATTTCAGGGTATTTTTATTGAGTACATAAATATGTAAATGTATTTGTAGTATACTTAACATGAAATAGATGCATTTCAAATACATTTTAGCATATACATTTTTCACAAGGAGTCTTTTGAGTCTTCATATTTTCTTTGAAGAAAAAGCTCTCTGACTATCAGATAAGCTGAAAACTGCGTTTGAGGTTGCGTTGCTCATTTGATTATCGGCTGCAATTTAATATAAACTATTATTGCAATTAACATGCATTTAAATGTTTAAAAACTTCAAATAAGTTAATTCAGATTGCTCTTTACTATATTGTAAAGTATGTTGTTTCCATAATTAGCTAAAAGTAGCAAGTGTAGCAACTAAAATCCAACCTGTGATGGAGTTTTGGTATTAACTTTCTTTTATCAGCTGATGCCACACAAAGGCAATCAAATAATGAAAATGTTCTGGACCATTGCCAAGTCAGCAGTGTTCCCATTATTGTGGTTTCAAAGAACAAGAGATACCCAGAAGTTATACTGTATGGATGGTAATTTATTGAAACTCATACTAGTATCTAATGAATAAGTACTAGTATCTAATAAATGTGTACTAGTATCTATTGAATAAGTACTAGTACCTCTTGTATCTAATGATATATTAACTACCACGATGAGCTTAGCAAGCAGGTTGCATATTTCGTGCAACTGTATGATCAAATAGCTAGGTATTATAGACCTTCTTGCTATAATTAATACCACAAGAAGCTTTGTAATGTATATCTCTATGGAAACTGGTATATCCCTGAGCAGCAGGGTCAAGCTCATTACTAACTCTGGGTCGACACCCCGTCGAGACTGACTGAGATTTAAGCTGAAAGCACAAACCAACGATACACACAGACATGTTTTTGAGTCCGACCCCTGAGACCTTCAAGCCATGATGGATTAGATTTCTGAAACATCTTTTGCCTCGACTGTATATGTGACTAATTTTGCGACATGCTCTGATGTTCAACAAGCATCTGTTACTGTATGTCTGTTTCGCACTGAAGCAGCTCACCGCTGGTCACATTCAAGTCAGATTTATGTAGTGCTTATCTTGATGTAAGAGCTGCATTACTGTTTATTTTCCCAGCTCAAGACTACCACTGACTGTTTGCCTTCTGACTCATTCCTTCCACCACTCCTTTAGAAACAGTGAAAGCCTGTAGTATTTCGTTTTCACTGAAGTACAAAAGTCAGTTTTAACCTCTACACTCACACTAATTCAAGCTCTGCGTGAAGCCTGGTTGGCAAAACAAGTTTAGTTGAAATATGTCATACTGTTGCATCAAAATCTATTTCTCCATCTATTAAACTGAATCATTCCATGACTTTCAATTGTCAAATTTTACTTTACCATAATTTTTGCTTTCATTTGTTTTTCATTATGAGGAAGTTTACCCTGCTGTCACGCTCATTTTCTCACCTGGAGCTCAAACTCTGTGACTGATTGTTTCTCCTAATAACATGCAGCCAGTAATGCTCAACTCATTTCACCTATTTCATACTGCACAAGTTACCAAAATTGAGCTTGGCAAACAGTTAATGATATTTAATATATGTATCAATGTTTGCTCATAATGTCTTAAAAGGGCAATTTTTTAAGCAGTTATTGCTGCCAATCTTTTCTTAAAGCAAAAGTAAAATAGAGTTCAAATATAGGGTAATAATAATGGCTCGCTATCAATTTTTTTGAATAACATTTAAAATGCTTTTTCATTATTTTATTCATAATAAAATGGACACTGAAAAATAATATTTATTGTTGCAATCAATTTATTTTAGCTACATTTAAATACAAAAAAATAGTTGACTAATTTTCAACAAAATGTATTTAAGCTAAAATAAATTAACTACAACCACTTACCTTAAAAAAAATTGTAAATTCAACAAATCATATTTTCAATGTATTATGTTTAATACATTTAATTTATAATTATTTTAATAATAGTTAAGTCCGCTAAATGAACACAAAAAAGATTTATATGCACTAATATCATACTATATAGTATTTCTTACCTACATATATTTTTATGGTACCCACCCTCAAAATGAAAAATATTTGTTTTTAAAGTTCAACTCAACATCTTAAAATGTTCAGCACATCAATAAAGTATATTAAAACTCAAGTCACTTAAACCTGCACCTCATTTCTCCGAGTTATCTATTAATTGCAATCTGTCCATTCCCTGGAGCCCAAATTATTACTCACATTTTTCCTGTTCTCATTTACTTGCATAAAGATGCCTCAACTCAATTTCTAATTACATATTTCCAAACCCCTCGTGGATTTTAATGGACCACCTTTAAATCTTTCGTCTCTTAGCTTTAACGATTTTCGTCTTATCTTTTACTAATGATCATATCTTAGTTTGTGCATTTGGTACTGTACACAGTACACGCTCACTCATAACAGTGCCTACCTTTAAAAAAATCTTACCAAGAAAAACCCTGAAACTGCATTTTAAAAATATCTAGTTAGCTAGCTGGTTATCTAACGAGTTATCTTACATACAAGGTTATAGTCATTCATAATGTTTTGGTGCTTTTCTCCAAAAATTATTTCAAAATCATTCCACAAATTTGTTCGTACCAGACAATGTCAGACAATGCAGAGACAGACAACATGACAAAACAAGGGTAAACACTGGCTGCGCTTTTATAAGACTGAATTTGTTTGCAAAGTTTGTTTGAAAATATGCATTATTTTATTCTGTTTTTAGTATCACAGAAACTGCATACTTCACCTTAAAGTTACAATGCTTTTGGGAAACAAAGAAGATTTGTGCATTTGTTTCTATGATCTGCTTATGATGCTTTTGGGAAACTCTGCCTCTATAAGTCTGTACTCTCATATTCTCATATTCTCAGGAAATGAAGCATGTAATCAACATTCTTCTAAATTCCTTTTTACTCTATAAACCTCATAGCATACAAAAATGTTTGGAGAATACTGCATTATATTTAAAGTAAAGTAGATCCAGTCATCTGGATTCTAACTGTACAATAAAGCCATTTTACACTGCAAAGGTGGCACAGGAGCACTTCTGAAGTGGCATTTAGGTATCTTTTCATAAGTTAATGCTGCTCTGTGCCTGCTCAAAATTCAGTGTAGATATACAATTGTGCCTAAAGCCAGACAAAAGTATGCCTGCTTTGACTCACATCAGCCTCTAGCATCAAAGTACACAGTTATAACTGCAGTGTAATGCATTTATGTCACCTCTGAACAGCAGTCTGAGTAAAGACACATAAATACCACTTCAGAAGCACTTCTGTGCCACCTTTGCAGTGTAAATTTGGCAATAGACTATTGAATGCAGCTCAGAGGTGGCATAAATGCATTTACACAGCAAATATAATTTTATGCTTTGATGTTTTGTGGATTTGAAGGCTTAATTTAGTCTGGATTTTATGATGCATTACGTATTTACAAAAATTTTGAGCAGGCAAAAAGCAGCATTGAATTGTCTGTGTAAACATGCCTTAAGTCACCTAATCACAGACCATTACAACTACTTGTTTTTATTTTTCTCATTTATAAATCATTCCATAAAAGCATGTGCTAAATGTAATGTAAAGTCCCATTCACGCTGACAGTGATTTTATCACTGTTGTGAGGTAACCACTGAATAAAACACACACAAGGTTTCCACACAGAATTATGTTATTATATTTCTGCAAGTGTGAAATCACATATCACCACTAGAACAACTGCTCAAATCACCTTCGCTCCGTCTGCGATCTCACTGTAGTAGTGAATTATAATCTTTGAGTTCCTTAGACGTGATCTGTTATTACACCCATAATTATCTCTGCTTATTTCTCAACAGCTTTTCTAAACAGAGGACACATCACACCTATTGAAAGCTAGTCCCTCATAAATGTGTCATTCTTGCTCATGTTTTGGATTGGAGATGTCATCCCTGCTATTACTGCATAATACACAGCCAGCCTTCAGGTGTGTGAGTGTGTGATTGAACGTAATCATGCATTATTCATGAGGCCGACGCTTTAGGAAAGATATGTTATTGTAATATTGTCAGTCTCTCAAGTGAAGCGGGAATAGAGGTTGAGTGGACAGTCCTATAATACTGCTTTATGGTCAAGGAAACTGCATTTTTGTGAAAAGATAAAATGTATTTCACATGATTGTAGTTTGAACCTCAAAGAAAGGGAGCCAAGAGAGAGAGGAAATGTGAAAATAAAGGAAGTTGTCAGACTCATTCTCTCCAGGCAGCTGTAACAAACACAGGATGTGCTCTCATGCACAAAGCTAATTGGACACTGGTTGTCACCTCTCTTTCAATGCACCCCTCCTCGTCTCTTCTCTCCACATGCACACACACATTACATGCTAGAAGGATGTAAAAAAAAATGTTGGTGACAAATTGTATTAAGCCTGTATTTATATAAGTGTATTATTAATGAATTCATGAGGTCTTCGATTTTAACAGTTGTATGTTAAAACCACACATACCTTTCAATATTTATTATCAATCATTTTTACATTTTTAGATTTACATTTTTTTTATTAACACCAGAAATAGTATTCCTTGACCATGTTATCAACTACAACGAGAATATGATGCTTCTCAGGAGGCATATCTATCCACTCATCCATCATTACAGTTGCGTGTACTGTTCTAACTGCAAAACCACAGTAAAAACTGTCCCTCTTGCTCTAGTCAAATCCCAGCATGCTTCTAAAGATCTGAGCTGATCTTCTGCTCTCTGTCTTACCTCCGGGACCCTCTAGAGAGCTGATCGATCCAATCTCCTCCAGGGACATTCTGTTATAGATACTCCCAGCCATAGTTCAATCTCTCTGAAGCTTCTTTTCCTGCCCCTAATTCACATCCCTCTTTTCTGTTCCTTTACTTTTTTCACCTCCTTGACGTCAGCATCGGTTTCCAGAAAGCCTCCCCACCTCTCATTCTTCCTCTCGCATGTCCCTTCCTAGATCTTTCATTTCTTGATTGTTCCCTTCCTGCCTTGTGCTTCTGTTGTAAGTTTAAAGGCAGTTTGGGCTTTCTGCCTCCTAATATCCTTCTATCTGACTCTAACAACACAGATTCCAGACACACAGGTTTCCAGAGAATTTCAGCCTCCTCCCTTTCACTCCCTCTCAGCTGCTGAAGACTGTGACAGACTCACCAAGAAAGCTCAACATAACTGTAAAACCAAACGCAGAGACCTAATGAGAGGAGGCAATGCAAAAGAGAGAGAGACAGAATGGAGAAAAAAGGAGGAAAGAGAAAATGGTTCATGCGAAAGAGTGGATTGTAAATTCTCCTTAGGAAAAGAAGAATCACTTGAGAGCTCTCTATAAAATATAATCTCCTTAAATGTGTCTCCTATGAAATGACTTTGAAAGTGGAGACTTATTTAAGACTCTCGGATCTCTGTTGTTTTATTCGTGAGAAAATGTTTCAGCAATGCTCTCAACAATGGCTCAAACCCTGCCAAGGTACGTCTGCAATGAGAGATCAATATGAAAATTCAATTTGAAACATTTCTTGTGACGTACCTTCAAGGCGATCTGAATTATGCACATTTATTTTGTCATTAGCTACAGTAAAGGTAATATGTGACCCAGGACCATAAAACCTATCCTAAGGGTCAATTTTATGAAATTGAGATTTATAAATCATATGAAAGCTGAATAAATAAGCTTTCCGTTGATGTATGGTTTGTAAGGATATGACAATATTTGGCAGAAATACATCTATTTGAAAGTCTGGAATCTGAGGGTGCAAAAAAATCTAAATATTGAGAAAATCACCTTTAAAGTTGTCCAAATGAAGTTCTTAGCAATGCATATTTACAGTAGGAAATTTACTAAATATCTTCATGGAATATGATTTTTACTTAAAGTCCTAATGATTTTTGGCATTAAAGAAAAATCTATAATTTTGACACATACAGTGTATTTTTGGCTATTGCTACAAATATACCCCAATGACTTAAGACTGGTTTTGTGGTCCAGGCTCACATATATTCTTTTATAAACAGTTAAAATGGTGGAGTGTTTGCAGTGCTGTCGTGGTGAGATGAGTGGTTGTTATTGCTGGAGACCTTTTAATATAAGCTCAGGCATGCAAAAATATCAACACCAGTAAATGTATACAACTTGAAATGTTTAAATTCCATAAATAAATTAGTATGCATTGGTCACTACTGACAAATACTGTATACCATGTGCGTCCCAAATCACGTACTTATGCACTATTCTATGACGTTTTGTAGTATAAATAGTGTGAGTAGTGTGTTCACACTGAAAATTCAACAAATAAAAAGTGCACTTTAAATACCCGGATGATGCACTTAAATAACCGAAGTGTGGAATGTTGAACACTTCATGCACTCAACTGTCGCAGCTTTAACTACGTCGCGAAGGGGGAGGGGCTATCAGACACCGATTATTAATGACAAAATAACCTTATATAATTCATACACTACATGGTTGAGTGCATAGTGCATAAGTACACAGTGTATAAGTGCATAAGTGTATAGTGTGTCATTTGGGACGCAGCTCTTGTTACCCAAATAATTAAAGTGACAACAAAAACAGCTACAATAAAATAAACCAAGAGGCAGAGACTGTGTACTGTATTCATGCTGCAATGCATGCTGGGAACCCATGTGCCAGTATGGTACTGTGGACATGACACTATTACAGTTAATCTGTAAATAAACACGAGATGTCTGTAATACAGACAGAGATAAACACTGAGATTCTACAGCGCAATGCTGCTACATCAATTATTCCCTGTTTCTGTTCCAATGTGAAGTCATAGTAAACTATTCATTTATATTTAATTGTAATATAGTGTAGAAATAAAACTGTAAAAATTATCATGCAAGAACAAGAACTATAATCCAACAAAATACGCTAAATTCATGCCAATTCATGCAAATGTTATACAGTGTGATTTGTAAACATACACACTGTAAACAAACTCTCTAAATTTAAACCTTGTAATAATAAATACATTTGTGCACATTTCTAACAGCTGGCTAAAGGAGTTGTATGTATGATGCTCAGTTAGCTGTCATAATGTCTGCAGCTTGTGTTTACTTCTGGCTAACTGGACCTCATTATCACAAGTGTCAACTGAGGTGAAATGAGGCTTGTATCCTTTAGACAGATCTAGATGTGTTCATATAGAGCTAAATTAGGACTCTGGATGACAGTAATGGCAAGGAAAACAGTTTCTTAAGGCGATCGGGTCAAGAAAACGAATCGGATGGAAGCCAGCACATCTTTAGGGTGATGATGTACTTGAAAGTCAATGCTCACAAGCTGAGTGGAAAGTTGATTGGGCTCTTTCCAGTGCTCAGAAAGAAGTCCTTGCTAGTGCCATTGACCAATGACATGCACCAAAAACTGGATTCAGTGACATTGCCTATAATAAAGAGCCTGGGCAGTCTTGTCTTAACCCACTTTAGAACATAGATCAGCTCAAGACATTCTGTCCAAGCACCACTTCATTCAGTAATTGAGTAATGGAGCTGGCCTTCTGGATCAGCATGTTTAGGTGCTTACAATCTGCTGAAATGGCATTGCTCTCTCAGCAGACCACAATGCAGAAAGGCATGCAGGATACTACAGACTGGCAAAGCTACAGATTTAAAACCTGAGCAGCATCTTAAAGTACAGCCACGTTTCTAAAACAGTTATTATTCTAATCTGTCTGTTCTGAATCATTCCAAGCTACATCTACTTCAAGTCCTGCAAAAAGAGATCCATGAGTTACCAACATGCCCTTATGCCTCGGTTGCTCAAGAGAGTCACTTTGGATTAAAAGCATCTACCCAATGGGCACTTGGGTCAATGGCACACCAAGTTCTTAGAAATGTGCTCTTTGTATTCATCTTGGCTTCATATGGTTTCTAAATCTTTTATACCATTTTCAAGAAACATTTAGATAATAATGACTAGCATATTAACATATTTTCCTTACAACTTGATGTGTATCTTATCTTATCTCATCTATTATCTCTTATTGTTATTTTATTTTACAAAACTTCTTTGCATACATTATGTTTTCCAAGGTAAAAATATATTTTTCCGCAATTATTACATAATTTTTGTGTGTGTGAGTCGTGCCACATTACATTTTACAATCTGAACTAACCTTGCTTTGTCATAAAAAGGTCTGAAATGTGATATTTTAAGAGAGTAACTGACCTTGACACACAGTCATGAGGGTGTGCTGTTTTATGTTTTCATGCATGATGATGAAAGTTCATCTTCGGTTTGTATTAGAAACTATGAAATTATTATAATAAAAATGATGCCAAAGTTATTTAATAAGGTTTTCTTTTCAAGAATATCATTCATTTAATGAGGCTTTTTTCAATGCCTTATCAGGAAAGTTGTATCACGCTGACATTTTTTATTTTATGCCTAAATACATTGATTTTAATTCAGAAAGGTCGAAAAACTCATCACAGAAAGAGTGCCATGGGAACTGCACCTCCCTATACCTCAATTCACTCCAAATGTATGCTTCCTCTCGCCAGCTACTGTTACTGAATGAACAGTGTCTTGTTCCTTTACAACGGGGCATGAAGTCCCTTTCCAAAACCTTCACCCTCTCTGCTCCTCTCTTGACAAATGAGCTGCCAACCAGCACCCAAACTGCTGAAACCAGCAGACACACTTTTTCCACCAGCACTTTTCCACCCCACACGCTTGAACAAATTCACTTACATTTATTTTCTCTTCTGTGCATTTCCCCTCCACTCTAGCTTGTTTCCTAATCAAGGCCAATTTAGCCTCTATGCGCTTCCAATGACAGAATTATGTTAATATTGGTAAATATCAGGTCTAAAATCCTTGTTTCTCTTATTTTACCGTCTACAAAACCTCCTGAGTAGTCATCAGAGGACAGATAGCACATGGTCAAAACAAACGTCCTGAGGTAGTATGACTGCAGCCCCAGAGGGAGTAACTCAACATTTGGGTCACTAACCTGTGAATAAGAGTAACGTGTTCCAGGTTGCACCATTTATTATTCACACAAATGTAAAGTTCACCTAATTTTTTCTCTCTGTGTGCACAATCCATTCAGTGCGATCACAGAGCTGAAAGTGTCGGCTCTGAGCCAAGATTCTGTGCCGTGTAAGAGATTACAATGTGTGTATTCTCCTGACTGCAGGTCAGCACTGAGAGATCATACATATAATACCACAAACATCCACAATGACAGAAGGATGGTAATATCTGTGAAATGACTTACAATTCACGGTGATGCTGATTTACAAGGTGCTTCATGTATATACTGAGGGGTATCTTTGGTAACATTTTATAATATGGTTAGAATTTGTTAACATTAGTCAACACATTAGGTATCAGAACCTAAAAATGAAATAATTTTGACAGCATTTATTAATCTAGGTTAATTTATGTATAAACATACTGTTGTTCATTGTTCATTTATGATTGTTTAAAATACATAAACTAATGTTCATTTACACAACTTTAAAAATGTTACAAATGTATCAGTATAAATTAACATGCAGTATTGTTCACTGTTAGTGCATTACACATAATGTTAACTTCATTGTAAAAGTGTCGCTAATTAAACTAGAACAACTTTTAATTTCTGATTTTTTTTCTCCATTCTAAAGTGCTTTGAGATAATTAAATGGCAAACTAAATTAAAAGTGACATGTAATTTCTGCACCATTAGAGGCACAAACTGAGCTGCAATTTCGAACACTTTCCCATCTTTCATTGTTTAGAAAAAAACAGTCCCACCTAAAACTAAACAAAAATGCACACTTCTCTTTTAATTATATTATCTAAAAATCTCAAATCTAATTCTCATTGAATACCTATATACGTTTTACTGTATAATATACATAATCTTTATACTTTAATATCTGGACCCCGCTATAAATTCCAAATTCTTAGTCTGTTACTTTTTCATCATCCCTTCTCAACACCAACTCCCCTGTCCTCAGAATAGTTTCTGTACAGGAGGATGTGATCATCTCTCTGTTTTGTCTTTGTTTCAACAAAAGAACATCATAACAGAACAATGCATTGATTTGGTTCCGTGTAGCTGTCCAGAGAAATACAATGATATTGACTCAAGTGTCTCTTCAGTAGGTCTGAAGCTTGGCAGATCAGTGAAGCACAAACATTTAATCCCAGTTCATTGTGGGGTTTCTGCTAAAAATGACTGACTGGCTTGTTATGGTTTCACTGACTTTCCCTCATTATATCACAAAACCCGTTTGTAGATTAACAAGGTTTTGGACTGGTAACAAACTCTTAGTTCAAAAGCAGTAAGATAATGCATCTTACCTGAGTCTGAGCTGGCGGATGCTACTGGCATTTTCGCTTTCTTTGAGCGTCTGTCCACGTATCCAAATTTGTCAGAGGCCAACTAGAGAAAGAGAGAGAGAGAGTTTCTGTGTGAAAATCACATGGTCAGCCCAAGTATTTACCCCAAATACAACCTCTCTGCAGAGAGCTGCAACACATTCAGTTCTGGTTAGATTACTTACAAACTGTAGCTCGTTACTGAATACAAATTACACGACGAAAACTGTAGTTAGTAGCATATTTGTCACGGACAGAAAAGAAAACAAGGAGGAAGGATCGAAATGCAGATTTTTTTTTATAATCATCTTTAATAAGCAAGATACTCCAATAAGACCAACCAAAAATCGCAAGAGAAAAACTTGTGGCAGTAATGAAAAACGGAAAAAACATAACATTCCTATGTTATGGATGAGAAACGGAATATATAATTATGTTAATCTACACATTTTGGGTAATGTATTCTGATTACTTTTATGTAACTTGTTTATCACGTAGATTATTATGCATGTTAATCTAAACAACTACAAAGAGAAATATATATATACTTTATTATCAACAACAAGAAGTGCCAAGGTTTCTCTACTGCAGGGAGTTTGTGATTTGATAAAAAGCTAATTATTTCAATCATACAAATGTAAATTTAAAGAAAAAAAAATATTTTTAAAGTAAAAAATAATACTTGAACAATATTTTTTTTTTTTTTTTACTTGCATGTCGGTGTGACTATTAACTGACATTAGAAAAACATAAATATTAAATTATTGAAAAGTCAGGGGGACTTGTAAATATTTTAGGTTAAAATAACGTTTGAATATGTAATTATGTAATCCATAAAAACACAACTGTAAAATAAGTTTAATCATTATCTACTTATAAATATGTTTTCCAAAATAATTTTTCATTCTACATGAAACTGAAATAATAAATCATAAATCTCAAATCATAATTTGAAGCAGAAACCATCAATTTCAGCTAAGCTAACAAACATTTATTCTAGACTTTCACTTAAACATGTTAAGTGAAATATGTCTTGTTCTCTCTTGAGGAAGTTGTGCATTGCAGTATCCTAGTGGGAAAATAAATGTGTGACGCCATGGACAAATTTGGCAACTCTTCCACACTATTTTAGCAGCACACCTGGATACACACACACACGGTTAAATGGCACTTTATACCGGGGAGTTTAAAGGCGCTTTCTTACGGCGTAACACATCTACACACACAGTATGTTAAATATAGCTCTCACTGAAGCTTTTAAACTGTGACTGTGCACCTCAGCAAGACTTTGCATAACCCAGCTGAATGTGTGTGTGTGAGAGAGAGAGAGAGAGAGAGAGAGAGAGAGAGAGAGATTGTGTAAGTGTGTGTGTGTGTGTGTGTGTGTGTGTGTGTGTTATGCTCCAATGCTCTTTACCAGTCTCCTTAGTTTATTGTCAAAACCAAACCCTAAGCACAGAAACACGACAGCATTTGAGCATAGAGAACTACTCACATGGTAATACAGAGTTTCTGGAGACCATGAGCCGGGCGTAATATTAATGATAACATCAAAACATAAATCAAGACGTTTCCCCTTAGGTTTACAGAACAAACAAAAACACAAAATCACAGTATTGCTCTCGTGAATAGTCGCTTTCTTTTTCTTTGTGCACAAAAAGTATTCTCGTAGCTTTATAACATGGTTGAACCACTGATGTCACATGGACTATTTTAACAACATCCTTACAACTGTTCTGGGCCTTAAATTTCAGTTGCATACCTGGCTATGCAGTTTCAGAAAGCTCTCGGATTACATCAAAAATATCTTAATTTGTGTTCCAAAGATGAACGAAGGTTTTGCAGGTTTGGAACAACATGAAGGTGAGCAATTGACAGCATTTTCATTTTTGGGTGAGCTATCCCTTTAAGACTGATTGATATACCTCTGTTATCTCTCTGTTACCGTCTCTCTCTCCCTCTAACATGTCTGTTGTGACACTGGCTTCTCTCAGTGGCAGATAACCCAGCAATCAGCACAGGAGCCTGAACACAGCTGTGTGTGTTAGTGACAAGTGAGAGATAAGACACGGGAGTGATAGACGAAATTACATCTCTTAACACAAGAGAAGGATGAGAAAAGCATCTCTTTCTTTAAGCAATGAAAGGAGCCAAAATATAGGGTACATCCTGAAGCAATCCTCATCTCAATAAAGACACATTCTATTCATTCTTAACAACGCTCTACAGAAATGGTGAGGTCGGTGCCATTAGTGTCACCAAAGGAGATTTAGGTTTAATAGCTAATTTTACCAAATGAGATGAGTCTTAGATTCATTAGCGTAAATAACTTGCTTTGGAACAACTCAACACAATCTTATGGCAATGCATCACGAATTTTACCTTTTGGCCAACAACCTTTTGGCTATTTCGTATGAATTCCTACAATCTCATTTTCATACAAACTACTTGAGCTCCACTGATGGTAAGGTTTAGAGACTGATGGTAAGGTTTAGAGACTGATGATAAGGTTTAGAGACTGATGGTAAGGTTTAGAGACTGATGGTAAGGTTTAGAGACTGATGGTAAGGTTTAGAGACTGATGGTAAGGTTTAGAGACTGATGGTAAGGTTTAGAGACTGATGATAAGGTTTAGAGATAGGGGTAAGGTTTAGAGACTGTTGGTAAGGTTTAGATACTGATGGTAAGGTTTAGAGACTGATGGTAAGGTTTAGAGACTGATGATAAGGTTTAGAGATAGGGGTAAGGTTTAGAGACTGGTGGTAAGGTTTAGAGATAGGTGGTAAGGTTTAGAGACTGGTGGTAAGGTTTAGAGATAGGTGGTAAGGTTTAGAGACTGATGGTAAGGTTTAGAGACTGATGGTAAGGTTTAAAGACTGATGGTAAAGTTTAGAGACTGATGGTAATGTTTAGAGACTGATGGTAAAGTTTAGAGACTGATGGTAATGTTTAGAGACTGATGGTAAGGTTTAGAGACTGATGGTAAGGTTTAGAGACTGATGGTAAGGTTTAGAGACTGATGGTAAGGTTTAGAGACTGATGGTAAAGTTTAGAGACTGATGGTAATGTTTAGAGACTGATGGTAAGGTTTAGAGACTGGTGGTAAGGTTTAGAGATAGGTGGTAAGGTTTAGAGACTGATGATAACGTTTAGAGACTGATGGTAAGGTTTAGAGACTGATGGTAAAGTTTATGTTTAGAGACTGATGAGTAAAGGTTTAGAGACTGATGATAACGTTTAGAGACTGATGGTAAGGTTTAGAGACTGATGGTAATGTTTAGAGACTGATGGTAATGTTTAGAGACTGATGGTAAGGTTTAGAGACTGATGGTAATGTTTAGAGACTGATGGTAATATTTAGAGACTGATGGTAAGGTTTAGAGACTGATGGTAAAGTTTAGAGACTGATGGTAATGTTTAGAGACTGATGGTAATGTTTAGAGACTGATGGTAAGGTTTAGAGACTGGTGGTAAGGTTTAGAGACTGATGGTAAGGTTTAGAGACTGATGGTAAAGTTTAGAGACTGATGGTAATGTTTAGAGACTGATGGTAAGGTTTAGAGACTGATGGTAAGGTTTAGAGATTGGTTGTGGTGAAACCTTTTTCCAAGTCATACATTTCTGTACAAATCACATCACGTACTGCATAAGAAATTGCTACCTCGTGAAATATCTAATCTTAACTAACTAAAACCATAAAAAAATTATTTGTTACTTAAATAAAATAAACATTAACTGAAAAAAATGAACGTAAACTTATTTTCTCATTTTCATTTAGTTTAACTTGATGCATCAAAATAACTAAAACTAAAATAATGAATAATGAATAAAAACTATATATATACACATTTAATTTTAAAACAATAAAAATTACAAAAACAACAATTTATTGTTAACTTAATTACTATTAACAAAAATGTAAAAGGAAATGAGAAAATATAAAAAGAAAAATAATTCAAAATATTTATATCTCAATTATACTACAATAGCACTCGGCTGATTTCACTTAATGTTTTAGCTTAATGTTAAACAATAGTCTAATTGTCCAATGTGTGATCCTTGTGAGATGTAAAAACAAGGCATGTTAATTATTTTCACCGATAATATATTATTGTAGACTTGTCAGTGACAGCTCCACCCTCAAAGAGCAAATACAAACACTCCAGAAGATGTACAGGCTCTAAGTGCCTGCTGTTTTCTGATCAGCTCACATGTTGGCCTGCAGTCAGATTCGTTCTTGCTGTTTACAGTCACAGGGTCAGGTGTGAATTTTTACTATAAATATTTCAGTAATATCTGACAGGTAGTTAGGACATGTTCTGTGCCATTCCTTACAACACCACAAACATTACGCAGATATACCGTAATCATATAAGATTCATATGAGGAAAAACCTGTGTAAGGATCTTGCTACTTGCCATTTACTGGTGCTTATTAACACAGAGCAAGACATAAGTTCTAAGGTCACCTCTGCAATCTGCAACCTTTAAACGAACTGAGCAATCGTTTGAACATCAGCCCTCCACCACCCGATTTAAGTCTCATGACGTAGTCAAGGTTCCAAACAGGTTACCCAAAACAACCCCCTGTCTGCCACTGTTCGGAAAAAACCGGTCGCCTACAAATGACTTAATTAAAGTAGTGACAGCGCATTATATAAAATGGACAAAATTCACACCGTTAACAATCAATTTTAGCTCCGTTTAAGAACACAACTCTAAGAAATCAACATTCAAAAAAGGCACAAACCCACAGGTACTGGTGACTAAAATAGCCCTTCTCAGCTCCCTCAGGTTGGGCTTCTCATTACTTTACATGGGAGAATGGTTGTAACCAAGACAACCATAAGCGCCTCTCACACACGTTGCTTCAATTTTTTTGCTTTTCTCCTTTGTGCCGGTTCGCCATGGCAACAACAGGGACTGCATTAAATAGTAATTACAATCTACACCAGTAGTGGTTTTTGAGCAAACGATGTGGGGTGCAGTTTCTAATAAAAAACTGAAGTTACTATAAAGAAGTTACTACATTTATAATTTAATTCAACCTGAAATTACATTTATAGAATAGCTAGCTACTACTAATAAAATATTAATGTCATAGATTTTCATTAACGGGGTGGTTGACTGTTTTTTTTTTCTAGGCTCAACTGTGTTTATAGGGTTCAGTCAAATATGTGTTAATGCTGCGGGGATCGCATTATTTTTCACATAATTTACCTTCATTCTACACCGCTCTGTCCCTTCTCCTATAAATTATGATTTCCTGCTTTTATGAAGCACCTCCCTACAGCACAGCAACCATGTTCACGTCCATGTTTAACGCTTCTCATAGCTATGTGAAAAATAGAGACAGAATCGCTATTCAAATATGAATCGATTTTTTTGTAGTTTTGACAGCATGGCAACATCTCTTCCTCTTCTCTGAAGCAGTGCAGCATGGCCTCGCCCCCTTTATTGCATGTTCCCATGGGCGGTGTTTATCTGGGTTTATGATGTCACAAACCCGGGAAGTAACTTGTAGTAGTCCCTATAAATCATTTTTGTAGGCATTAAACTGCCTTAATTTTAAAAGACGATATCTCTGTTTGCATTGAACATTCAGCATTGTAACTTTGCAGATGTTGTTTACCTCAAACAGCAACATTACACACTAACTAACGTTAAAAAAGTGAAATCGCAATCAACCACCCCTTTAAAATGTTTTATGAGGAAAATCCATTCTTTCACTAGAACATCGTTTCCCAAATTGGGGTTTGTGAGTTGAACTTATCAAATTGCAATCAAATTAAAGGCTGCAATTTAATTAACAAAATATATTGTCAGTTGCCCTGCATGTTTCAAAGAGACACTGTGTTCATTTACATGCTCACAGCTTATAATTCTGTGTTTTCAGGAAGCGTTTACACAAAACCATTTTCAAGTAAAAACTGAAAACATTTTATGCATTTGGCCATTTATTTACATAACAATGTTTTTTTGGGGCCCTGAAAAGGCAAACGTTTGAAAACTATATCGTTGTCAGCTACAAAAAAACGACAAAAGCACAATTTCTTTTGAAAATGTTGCCATCATGCGTATGCATATTACGTGTTCAGTCTATATGTATATGTGCGTGTGTCTTTACAATGCGACATCGTTAACTACAGGCCTGGCATGCAGCATTTTTTTGCAATTTTCATGGATCTTGAAATGCAATGTACAGGTTGACTTCACTATTTAAATTCACATCATTTCATATTTTTCAAGTTTACAGCATTTCACCAATATCCTGCTGAAATAAAAGCTTGAGGGTTTGAGTGTTTGAAAGTGAAGAATTTAAGACATAAGTATTTGTATTGCAACTTGTGGTGTTATAAGTTTTACAAGTCGGTTCTTGTAAGAGTGAGCCTAAGTGTGAACACACATAAAAGTAATTTAAGTCTATAGGTTCTTTGTGCCTGAGACATTGTGACAATATGAGACATTGAAGCAATATGCATAGATGCATATTTGCTAGCAGTTAAAAATGTGTTTTATATTTATCAGGATTTGAGGGTATTTTTCTAAAAATCATACGTTTCCATACGAATCACATTCATACAAGCACAATCAGACAAGCACAGTTTTCCTCTAGATGTGTTTCTTTAATAAGAAGCACAGATTATCAAAGAACTTGATATTTAAAGTCTGTAGTTTAGAACAGTATTTGTTTTATCTTAGAACAATAATTTAGAACTTCATTTGATATTTGAACATTCAAAACAAGCAACGTCCTTGGCAACCAACTGGAAAATGACAATGTATAAACGTTTGAGCGGCCAATTACACACTGACAACACATGATTTTCTACTTGCTGCTGTTAGCCGAAGGCAGGGTATATTTATCATTTCTGAAGAACCTCTCAACATGATTCCTTGTGTTCCTTGTCCAATAATTTATTGTGAACTTTCTCTTGACTGGTGCACAAGTGCTTCTGAATTATGCAGCTACAGCTGTGTTAAAGATACACACACTACACATAAGCTCAATTAGCTTGAGCAAAAGCAGTCAGGACAGCAGATGACAGTAAGAGGTCAGCACTAACAGCACTGTAGCATTATCTCTCCGGCTGCGCAGCTGCAGCGATGGTTGCCTGGCAACACACAAAATCCCAAGAGCCTCTACTGTAGGGTATTTGAATGGAGCAAAAGAACTAAGAAATTGGAGAGTAAATCTTGTTAATAGTGCTCCTCTATGTTCAAGCATGTAATTTAGAACTTGATGTTCTTTGTTGTGTGCTTGTTATGGACATACATTATTCAAGTAAGCGGTTTCAGGGCAAACTGCGGTCAGAAGTGTTCATGGTTTGGCTTTGTGTGTTTAATTAAATAAGCACATTTTCAATAATGTACAATAATGTGCCAAATGAGTGACAGAAAACTTATTTTCATTGCATGTTTATGTCTCACAGTATAGTGATATTCCATCGAAGACGTGTATACCATAAATTACCTTATGGCCAAGCTCAATTTTCAAATCGAATCTGAAATATAAAACATCTTAGGCCTTCTGAGTTCAAATACCACATCAAGGTCACTTCTTCTTATTGAGTGCACAGATACAAGCCGGTTTTCATGGAAACAGTCCCTGGAGCTGCACACGTGGGTAAAGCTGTCACACACAGTGAGTGGAACAGAAGCAGAGAGGTCATGTCATGTTTATGAATGAGAGTTGAAGAGGTGTCGACTTTCCCACACAAAAGCCAGCAAACACATGTTAAAGAACAGATCATTGATTCAAATAGCCCATAATAGACATCTAGGAGAAGGAGATGAGCTACAACTAGCAATCGAAGATAAAAGATAGAACAAAATAATAAGAATAAATTAAATAATAATAGAAAGTTTGTCATTTTTGTTAGTATTTGTTTTACTTTCAGTTTTAGTATTTTTTATTTAAACTAAATTAATTAATAATAATAGTTAACTAAAACATAAACATTAAAAAAAGAAATAAAAAAATCAGCTTTTCATCACAGGAATTGGAATTATATTTAAATAGAAAACAGTTTGTGTGTGTGTGTGTGTGTGTGTGTGTGTGTGTGTGTGTGTGTGTGTGTGTGTGTGTGTGTGTGTGTGTGTGTGTGTGTGTGTGTGTGTGTGTGTGTGTGTGTGTGTGTGTGTGTGTGTGTGTGTGTGTGTGTGTGTGTGTGTGTGTGTGTGTGTGTGTGTGTGTGTATATGCAATACAGTTTTTGTATTTCTTTTTTTAATGTTTATATTTTAGTTAACTATAATACCTTAACTATAATAACTCTAATACAAATACATATAACTAAATTAAATGAACAAATAATAACATAAAAATGTAATTGTCTCACAACCGTAAGAAATCAAATAAAATGGAACAAAATATATAATATAATCACAAAATAATAATCAGAAACTATGGACTAAGCATCATGCAGTACAGTACATGTTTTGCGATTTACAACAGCTATCGTCGTTTTCTAACCACTTATGAAGTCGAAAACAACAAAAATATTATAAAAGCTCATAAAACCAATTATGATAAAAAGAATTTGACAAAGTCTTCATAATAGGTGACGTCATTGTGAATTATCCGAACTGTTAGTTAGCTAATTAATTGCAGAAAAATATATAGTAAATCAATCTACACAGCATTGCATGCTTTCCTTTTAAAATAGCCTAAACACATTTAGCAATGCAGGGTATGGTACAGTGATGGAATCAGTCAGTAAAGCACATCAATTAATGGTGCTGAATCATTTTTCTAGTAGCCTTCTTCAAAAAATCTAATATTATCATGGTATGGAAAAACCTATAATACATGATATTTTAGTGTGAGCATCTTAGATAAACACTGATATTAGTCAAATAAGACTGAAATTCACTACTTGTAGTGGGCTATAGCCTCTACGCTTGTCGCGTCGCGTCGCTCGCAGAGAAAGGGGTGTAATGAGCTGTTTCTGTCATGAACGTCTTTGACTCACCTGTGATGCTCGACAGGGTGAAATAAACCAGCAGTGCACGTCTTTCACTTTTTGCAGACGGTGGTCATGATGCTGGTTGCTGAATTAACGCGTATAATCCATCTGCTCTCGAACCATTAATAAATTCACGTCTTATTTACCGCAAACACACCTGATAACACAGCAACCAGTGAGCCTAATAGACAGCAATATCATCAGAACGAAACACGTTAAGCTTGATCATCAACTCAGTCAGTATCTCATCACCTGAAGACTAAAGAAAGATTTAAACAATCTGTGTAACCGCTTTACATCATCACGTCTCTAACCGGCGGCGATGCGCTGTTGTTGTATTGAGATGCTGTGAGTCTTAAAGGGGCAGCACACTCCACGCCTCTCTGCGGACCCCACCACATCACCTCTTCTACCCAGTCTCAAATCACACAGACCTTTACGGCTTTAAAAGCAATTCACCATATACCGCAGTCTCTGTCTTTACATGCTATTCAATTATATTTATTATTTTAATAACAACTGTAACCAACAGCAAGTTTGGTTATTTTTCCAAAAGTAGACCCTTGAGGCAGTAGGCTTCTTGAAATAAAAACATATATTACTGTATTTGTCCAAATATATGGTAATAGTATGGTAGATTTTTAGTAGTGGACTATTTTTAATGATAGTATTTTCGCCTTAATTTACAAGATAGCTATGAAAATCAATAGATATATTAATAAAAAATATATTTTGAAATTGTATAGTTTTTTGTGCAGTAGGCCATAGCATGGTATTACATGGTACTTTAAAGTACATTAAAGAATGCATATAAAATGTATATATTTTTTGTTCAGTGCAACATGAATAGTAAAGCTATTTTATTTATTATCTGTATTATTTATCATATAAAAACCAAAACTTTCAAACTGTGATTCATGAAATAATGAAGATGGCCAAATATTTAAAATAAAAAAATATTGTTGAGCTCTCTCCCCCCCCTTCCCCCCTCCATCTAGTGGTATTCAGATGTACTAGTTCTGACACAAAAAGAAAGAAAAAAGAAAAAACAAAAAACAAAACAACAACAAAACAAAAAAAATGAAAGACAAGAAGAAAGAAAGAAAGAAAGAAAGAAAGAAAGAAAGAAAGAAAGAAAGAAAGAAAGAAAGAAAGAAAGAAAGAAAGAAAGAAAGAAAGAAAGAAAGAAGCTGATAGAGATGTACAGATCATGAGGTGTTTTGAGCCTCATTTTGATGAGGGTTTGGCTCGTGCTGGTTTCTGCTGTTCCAGTAAACTCATTTATTATCATAGAGATGGATGGATGAAGAAAGCCACTGCACCAGCCACAGAGAGTCACATCACCATAACAAGTCTTCCACACTGCACAGAAACAAAAAACAATCATTTTAATATCTCCACCAGGGGGTTGTCTGTATATCTCTGGACTGACTGCTGAGCAGGTGCATTTGTATCTCTGTGATTAAATATAACATGCAATGATACAAAACTTCAGAAACAAAGATATTCCAGCATGTTCTCTCACTGCTCACCGGGGCCTGATGTCCTGTTCATCTTCACCGAACAGCAGTTCAGCCACAGCGGCCTCAGGGGTGGATCTCTTCCCATATCTGAAGAATGAGAAGATGATTCAAGTCTGTAGCAAGTTACACGCTTAGTGTTTGCTCATTTCCATTACTCTAAGTATGAGCAATAGTATTAGTGATGCGAGCTTGGACAAACAACACCAAAAAGAATTACAATCCAACTTCCAGATTTAACTAAAAGAAACCGATCTTCCAGATAATCACAAATATAAAGAAATCAACAAGAAACAGAACCAAAATAACACATGATTGTCATTTAATTGTGGCCTTTTAAGGTTCAACTCGTTGCAGAAAATATCAGGGTGCATCTCTAGCATGCATCATCAGAGACGTAACCAGACATGATAATACCACTTAATAACAATCTATCTTAACAATAATGAGGGGTTTCGTACAGGTTGAAGGATATCTGGCAACTCAGCCCACCCCTCACACACATGTGAGCGTTCGGGTAAAACCATAGCAACGCACAATTTGGTGAAACCATGAACACAAAAAGTGCTTTTGTTTGAACTGTAAACTAGATTGAGTTCATTCGCCTGCATGGGAACATTTTTGCATTGCTCACTGGGACTAAATGCAAATCAATTCTATTTATTTGTTTAGGGCTTTCACAACACGGCATTCCTAAAAGCAGCTTGCAAATAATAAAGCCTTATAAACTATTTAAATATATATTTAATTAATTTAATTTCAGTTGTATTTTTAGTTATTTTAGTACATCAACTTAAACTAAAAGAAAATGAATGTTTCCTTGGCATCTAGCTGAAATAATTTTAAATTAAATTAATATTTAATATCATAACGGTTCCTGCTACAGTACTTTTTGTAAGGCATATTTAAACAAATCTAATATAAGCTCAAATAATTACCCAGTGACTGGAAAATGGGATATAAAAAACCGTAACACAGATATTCAGTAAATGACGTCAATATGAGAGAGATGTGCTAGAAATAGTGCCATTAATATACTCTCCATTATCATCTGAAAATGTTTGTTGGGCCATTAGCCGTTTTCTGGCGATTTTCTACAGAATCATGTTTCAAGAATCATCTGAGCGGGCGTCAATCATGAAACATGAGCAGAAGAAATGTGTATAAACTGTTTGTAAAATCATTCTTACATGTTTTGTCTCATTCGGTCCAGTCAGTGTGATCATTTATGCAAAATACTTTTACAAACAATTTACAGACAAATTCATTCTACTGACTTAAGCATTAATAACTTACAATAACATGAACAAACGTTATTAATCTTAGCAGTTTGAGATTTTCTTCAAAATGTAAAGTGCTTTATAAATAAAATATATTATTATTAATCTAGGTTCATGTTAATTTACACATACTATTTTCAATGTTTATATTTAATAGATTATCTACTGTTCATTTTAACTTCAAATGTACATATTCAGAATTTATTATTAATCTATATTAACAAATGCTGTAAATGATTTGTTTATTAATAATTCATGGTGACTAATGTATTAAATAATGTGTTGCCAAAAATATGAAAGACAAATATAAGTTTAATGGCATTTCCATTTAGTTAATGAACATTATGAAGTATTGCATATATAATGTTCTAACAATAACATCACCCATAATATTTGGTAAATGAAAATCAATATTTGTTTCGTACTAATTTTGGGTTGCTGATTCAAAATATTAAGCCTGTATGATGTGCATTTCATTTGTGCTTTTGACATGATTCCTGTCTTTCTCTGAGCCAGATTAGGAATATTTCTTCACATTTTCACATATATGAATATTCCAAAGACATTATTTCATGCCTAATTCTGATCTCAAGGTTAAAATGATTGCAAACATGACTTTTTTCAGTTTTTCTGCTACATCTGTAGGTATCCAAACAGTGATAGAAAATTACAGATTCTGTGGGGGAAAATAGCTTTATTTTTTATTAACTTTGTGTTTATGTATAGTTCTTTGACATTAAATTAAGTATTTTAACATAATTGATTCCCTTTAATTGATTGCAAGTACAATTTGAATACGTATTTTTTGTCATTAAAACTTAAACATTTGACATTTAATTGCTTTTGTTGTTTTTTAATAACTGCATTACAGCTGATACATAATATCATTTGAATTTGAAATATATAGTACATGACGGAAACTATTTATTGATATTTTTTATTTAGCATCAGCAAATTATGTAACATTAGGCCTTTTTTGTAAATCTGCTGAATTCTTTCAGGATGCAGGGCTGTGTTATTAACTAACGTTATCATCAGTGCTATGAACCCCTTTAATGCTGATTTAACTGACACAATTTGCTCTGGCACGTGGAATCATACACAGGTAATGGACAGGTAATTCTAGTCTCACCTCTGTCGTGTGATGAGGTTGATGTAGTGTCTAAGAGCCGTGTGGTACTTGGCCATCTCGTCTGGACCCATATCTCCCGCTGGAGCTTCTGGTTTGGGTGGGTAAGCTTCAGCCAGGCTGCTGAGACACACTACGACACACAGCACAAGAGCCAGCGGCACGGTCCAGGATCTCAGTGCACTCGCCATCTGATACACACAAACAGAAAACCTTTGGGATTCATACAAGTAGGGTGTACATTTTGATTCAGATGAACTCTGAACAGCGAGTGCCAAAGTCTACAAAACTTGAATGCATTTCAGGTATACATTAAACATTTGCTGTAGATGTTCTAATCTAGTCTATTGACAGCCTCAATAGATGTTAAACTCAATGCTAAACAGTTTTGTCAAGTTCGCTTGATGCACTTTGTTGTGGAGCTATCCGTGGTTCTGAATCCGATGCCATTATGTTGAAGTTATCATCAAACTAAAGGCTATTTGCTTTAAAGTTATCATCAACTAAAGGCTATTTGCTTTAAAGAATGAAAGAAGCAGAATGCTACTTACTCTGCAGTAGATGTTCGGTCCCAGAAGGATTGTGTAGAGCTGATGTTGACTGTTGGTGTTGATCTGTTTCTCTCTCACAAGACCAGGATGCTTTTATAGCTCGTGAGACCCCAGAGGCAGGTCCAAACCCCACCCAGCACTTACACACAACCAGAGTGTTAATGATAAACTAATGAGTCATTGGCACAAGCCATCCGACCCTATGATCGTGGTACTCTGTACATTAACAAGACTGCTGTAGAATATGGATTCAAATTGAATGCACTGAGAGTGGTCCAGACAATAGTTTTATTTTTTAACTCTTAACAGTTGATGATGAGCATTTAAAATGGTTCAAATTAAATTTAGTATTGTTAAGTTTTTTCCTATAGTATAGTCAATTTAACACTGCTAAATAATTCAGAAAATACTGTGAATATAATCATAATGGACACTGGTTAAGCACAACATGCATAAGTATATTCTTAATAAAGCACAGCCTTAAGTGCCTTATTGTTATTATAACATGGTTGGAGTATAATAAACATACTAATTACACAAAATATAATTCAAACATTTACGTTTTCCCAATAGAGGATATAGCCTCTGACATGTATACATGAAGGATAATAGTTGTCAATGGGTCCTGTGCGGTTATACAGTGTCTCAGTACTGTATTTCTACCTGACTGGAATGATATATTAACCAATAAGCACTCGGGACTGTAACACAGTTTTCATTTGATACTCAATTCTGAATGGATCAGCTGTGTTTTAAGACACACATCAGTCGAATACAACAGGCTTTTAGTTGTGGAAACAAAAATAAAGTACAATTTCAATACTTGTTCATTCTGATTATTAGTAGAAATACATTTAACAGTTTTTTAAACACTGTTGTGTTTTTATTATGCTTTGATTTTATCAAACTGCTTTGCAATGAAATGTCCCCTGCAATGGTAAAAACAACAGACTTGGGGGCTTATGGATCTTTTTCCTTCACCGTTTTAAATTTTGTGAATGAAAAGGGGTCTTTGGGGACCTTACTGTCTTAATTTTGAAATATAGAGTCTACTTTAAATAAAACACACTTCCCGGATCTAATTAGGCCTTACTTATTTGAAAGATGTAGGGGTAGGCCTATGGTCATCATGTTGTGTCCGATGAATGATCCAGAACTTCGAAAAGTTTGATACAGCGACCACTGAAAAAAATTGAAAGAAGGAAATGTGTACTGCAAATAAGATCTATAAATTGCATTGGATTGAATAAAATAAAATAATTAAAATGTTTGTGTAAAAGCCGCTAGAAGGCGCATTGAGCAGACACAGCGCGTGCTGTATGTGTGCAACACGTAATGAACGTGGCTCGACCCAGACCAGACTGCGTCCAACAAAGTGAAGTAAAATCCAATCTTTGTACACTATTGTCTTGGTATCACGAACCAAGACATTAAACGAGTTTTACAAAGGAAGTGATACACCTGTTTGTTTGGATAAATACCTGATCTTTTGTGTGTGAACGTGTCCTCTCTCGCACTGACACAACTGTGATGATGGGGCTTTTGATTAAAATAATTTTTCTCAAATCTATAAATGATAGATATTAATTTAGAAGAATAATCAGGAGGTAACTGAGAGCTGGAAATGTTAATTATACATCATTGATCATAACGAAGACAGGTGGTGGTTAATCAATATCTGGATCAGTTAACTAGCCAGTGGAATTAATCTTCAAGTGTTTTAATGAGACCACCCTAATTTACTCCCTCAAATTACAAATATTGACGAACAATTCAATTCTGTTCTAGCGTAATTGTTGGGAATTTGGGGAGTTTAATAATATGCAATAATGCAAATAGTATGGAGGAACAGACAAATCAACACAATCTCATGGCAGTTTATAACTATTTTACATTTTGGTGAATTGGTGGCTAATTTGTATGAATTTGTATGATCTCATTAGTTGAATTAGTATGAATTTGTACAACCTGCTTACACCGCACTGATAATTAGGAAGGTCACGCTTATGTTTTTTGAAAAATGTCATACAATCATATCATACAAATTAATTTGAAATCTCCACCTCGTTAAACAATTACATTTTCAAGATCATGCTGGAGTGTCTATATTTCTGTAGTTTCCCCCAGTTAACAGCGTAATGTTAATAGATTGCTGCAGTGATTACATATTTTCTTTAGGTCAATAGAAATTATAGCATCACCCTGGTGTCCTCTTCAAAAATCCATAATGATTTTGTTTTATTTGCTTTTTGAATAGTGCAGCAATCTTTGCGACCAGCAAAAATATATTATTCTTACACGTTTTGGTCGTAATCTCCACAAACGAACACAAGTTCGTGAATTTTGAAGCCTATATATATCGCCAGAAGTAAAAAAGCTAAACATAGGCTATAAACAAACTACACCACTTTAACATCATCACAATTAAACTAACGATAAGCTTGTGATTTCAGTCTTTTTTAACATTTTCCTAAAGTCTAAATGATTATAAACATAAGGAGGCTATGAAAGCAGACTAGTCAGCAGATGAGTAACCAGTTTGACATCATGATGTTTAATGTCCCTAAAAACATATCTTGTCCCATTTAGGCACTGTTTAGCAACCAACTAGTAAAAAAAAAAAAAGTCAATAAAATGTACAAGGCGGTATTACTGATGTATTTTATACCATAGATTAAAATATGAAAATATCTACCTTATTTCAGTTGAATTAAAAAATTAAAAAAAAAAACATTGACTTGAGGACAATGCAACTAAAGAAACGCTAAAATGCTTGGCCTACGAAAATACATCATCCCTGCAGCATTTTATTGCTTATTATAAGACCATTAATTATCATATACATATGAATTGTGCATTCTTCATGAACAGCAGATAAAATTGCTATTTTGTGTTAAATCTCTAACCTCCTTAATTAATGAATTAAGTCTACTCTACTAATAACTCTATTATTCACTCAACAACTGAGTAATCAGTCTTCTAACTTATTAAATATTAGATCTTTCTCCAACATATTCATGAAGCAGTTGGAATAATAGTTCTCATGCCATCTCATGGCACTGCATAACTAATTAACATTTTGAGTAAATTTGTGGCCAATTCATATGTTTTTTTACAATCTGCTTACACCCCCACTGGTCATTAGGTTATGGGTGGACCTTCATGCTTGCTTTTTTGCCCTAAAATCAAATTTTTGCACTAATTCATGTGAAATAGATTCATATGAAAATGGCACCTCATAAAATAGTTACATTTTCCTGTGAAATCAGGTTGTATTTAAAGGCACATGGACAATATTTCTCTGAGCTCCCATAAATGCAAGAATAGATTCAAATATAAATCATTGAGTCCGCTAATAAAAGGTATAATAGACTGCAAATTGCATAAATATCAGTGGTCTTCTGCCCATTGCTGTTTTTCTTGTGGACATTTTCTTTATGAAATATAAATATGTACCAGCAGATGTGTTATTGTGTGTAAGAACCGGTACATCCGCTCATTTCTCTGTTTATATTACGCACACAGTTTACAGGAACATTTACTGAGGCTTCTGTAGTAAAATATTTAGGATTGTCTCAGTGGCTGGAGTCGCTCGCTCCTGGTCTCTCAACCTGTGCAACCATAAAAGTCAATGAGGAGAAACAACACACAGTAGATACTGATGCTCACACTTCAGCCTATCAGTCTGAATAAACACTGAAAAAGCCGTGGCAGATAATACAAGCACAAACTCATTGGAAGGTGTTTACGCTATGATAACTCTACAAATACCAGACAGTGAATAATGTCCTGTGACGCAGTGATTGTCGTGCGGATGAGAGAGAAGCTCAGCTCATGTCAACAGAAGACACTTTTTGATCAAAGAGGGCTCTGCATGTTGAATGTAGATACTTTCATATGAAAATATATGGTGTTATATTTTCTGATCAATAATAGGACAACCTTTTTACTATGGAGCATGTAATTGAATTGATTTTAGGTGTTAGTGGGATTGTGTGTAATAATTCCACAAGAGGTCAAATGAAATTATATGAAGACTCATAAAACTATATTTGGGGAAGAGGAGTGGTACACAGAATAGACTTGACAGAATAAACAGATTAGAACAGGGAAACAGCATTAAGGAAATAAAATGTATCACACGGCAGAAAGAAAACTGTTTGTTTATTGCTTTATTATTTACATTATTCATACGTAGACCATAATAGAGTCAGAGTTGCATCTTTTCCTTTTTATGTGACTGAATCTTTTTGCTTTAAAACATAAAATGAAACATATGTCTAATTTTAATGAATATGTTTGATTAAACAGTTTAATAATTACATATTCATGTTTACGCCAAATGTCTAATTGGTGCTTTTTAAGGGTAGCTGACATAAGCTGTGATGAAGTATCTGTACTGTCCTGAAATGCTACACTATAACGTATACTATATCTTAACATTTTACTTATTGCTTTCAAATTTTATGCAGTTTGATGACTTCATTAATTAAATCTACATGTATTATTTGATATGTGAAACATGCAAAATGCTGATAAAATAAGGCACTGTATATAAATAAATTAGTATTGTATGATAGATTCCATTCTGAGGAAATGGCAAGAGTTTTATTGTCATTTCTTTAAAAAAGTTACTATTGAAAACTATATTTTACCATGTCAGATCTACCAGGGCCATAACAGTGAGGGATCACAATATCAGACACGACCACACCAATATTCGCATTATGAACAAATCTGTTTTTAGGTGCTGATTTTTACATTATTACCCCCATTTCTATCACAAAATTGCAACATTGTCACAGTTGTATGGAACTGATTCACATATTTTAAAGAGGAAATGAATGAATGAATGAATGTACACGTGTGTGTATGGGTGCGTGTGTGTGTGTGTGTGTGTGTGTGTGTGTGTGTGTGTGTGTGTGTGTGTGTGTGTGTGTGTGTGTGTGTGTGTGTGTGTGTGTGTGTGTGTGTGTGTGTGTGTGTGTGTGTGTGTGTGTGTGTGTGTGTGTGTGTGTGTGTGTGTGTGTGTGTGTGTGTGTGTGTGTGTGCGTGTGTGTGTGCGTGTTTATGTGGCTTATGAGGGCACAAATTTGTATAATGACATGGGTATGACATAGGTATTAAAAGGAGATGGTGATTTATGAGGACAATTTCAGTGTCCCCATAATTCAAAACGCTTATAAGTCATACAGAGTGAATTTTTTGGGGGGAAAGTAGAAATGCACAAAGTTTCCTGTGAGGGGCTAAGTTTAGGTGTAGGGTAGGTGTAGGGCAATAGCACATACAGTTTGTACAGTATAAAAACCATTACGCCTATGGAGAGTCCCCATAAACCATAAAAACCAACATGTGTGTGTGTGTGTGTGTGTGTGTGTGTGTGTGTGTGTGTGTGTGTGTGTGTGTGTGTGTGTGTGTGTGTGTGTGTGTGTGTGTGTGTGTGTGTGTGTGTGTGTGTGTGTGTGTGTGTGTGTGTGTGTGTGTGTGTGTGTGTGTGTGTGTGTGTGTGTGTGTGTGTGTGTGTGGTGAGGACACAAATTTGTATAATGACATGGGTATGACATAGGTATTACAAGGAGAAGGTGATTTATGAGGACATTTTCAGTGTCCCCATAATTTAAAACGCTTATAAATCATACAGAGTGAGTTTTTTTGAGGGAAAATAGAAATGCACCGTCTCCTGTGAGGGCTAAGTTTAGGTGTAGGGTAGGTGTAGGGCAATAGCACATACGGTTTGTACAGTATAAAAACCATTACGCCTATGGAAAGTCCCCGTAAACCATAAAAACCAACATGTGTGTGTGTGTGTGTGTGTGTGTGTGTGTGTGTGTGTGTGTGTGTGTGTGTGTGTGTGTGTGTGTGTGTGTGTGTGTGTGTGTGTGAGCTTTTCGAATGCTTATGGGTGTTCAAAGCTTTACCTTCTCTGTAAAATTTACAACACACTTGTGTAAAATCAATACAAATGATTACATCAGTTAAAAACATATTGATGGTATATGTTCAGCTGTGTTAAAATCTTTATAATGTGAAGATGTATTAAGCCATGTCTGGCGAAGGCTATGTTTGTGTGAGAAGCCTATATCAAACACAAAAGACATGTGGCAAACAGACACACACAGAGAGAGGCAAGAGAGGTTCACAGCCATCTCTCAGACAGAAGGAGCCGAAGAGAAGAACTCTACAGTAAAAGCCATTTATGACCATTTCTGAAAAGGTGCAATCGTTCATTGTTTTAACTTCGCTACCGTGCGTCTTCCACTTACGTGCACAAAATCATGAAACTTCCTGCATTTATGGCTGTCCTCCTGTCTCAGGGATAATGTTACAGGGAATCAGAGGAAAACATGAAACATATTATCAGTCGTATCATGCGTTATGGCCTCGCTAATGTGAGCTGAGTGCTTTGGTAGCAGCCTAGCATGTTTACATGAACTGATTCAGTTCAGAGACGACCTGAGAGAAACAAAGGATAAGACTGATAGCAGAATCTCTAAGAATAAGACATTGGAGAGAGTGGGAACATTTCCAGCCGGTGCTTTTTAATGACTTTAATGGACATTTCAGATATGTGAAACTTTACATAGACTTCAGCGAGGGGCCATGTTGTAATATAGGCTGCTAAACATGCTAAAATGATTGAGTGAAAATTGATACTGTTTTAATGATAAAACTTTATAAACCCATTAGAATTATTTTAGTCCTGGACTGATTTGAATTCCTCTTTATTAAAGTTCCAATAATAGAGGAAGTTTTGTTATAATTTCTTTTGAAAGGGTTACTGCTGAACTCTACACTTCTACACTACACAGGCTGTAAACACCACCAAGGGACCGCAGTATAGGACATTCAAATATATAGATTAGCATTGAACAAATGTGTTTTTCCAGGGACTGTTTTCAAAACATTTTAATAATCAAATATCAAATAGTTATTTGTAGTTATTAACCTTAATCCTAATACTAAAATGCAACATTTTCACAGTAAATTTCAAAGAGTGCCCAGAAAATAAGAAAGTGCTTTTTTTAAATTAATTTTAATAAAAATAAAAAAAACATTATTATGTCTAATAATGGTCTATAATTATTTGGTCCATGTCTATGTTTATTTATTTATTTTTGCAATAACAGAGCTATTTGAGCTTGAAAAGGCCATTTGAACCATTTTTTTTTCAAAGGTGGAAATATTGTTCCTAACAGGTTGAACAGAAAATGCAGAAACAAACAGATTTTGACATTTTTTTTCTTCAGAAGAAAATACATAAAGAGTAAAATCACATTTTACTGTAAATAAAAGTTTTAAATAAATAAAACAATAGGTACAATTAAATTATGTATAAATTAATTACATTATTTACACTACATACCATATAATGCTGATAACTAAGGACTTTCATATGAAAAAACAAAACATACATACATATTTTTTTTGGGGGGGGGGGGGTGTTAGATTTTACTCGCAGTAAAATGGTAAATAAATGTCCTCTTCACACTTCCAAATGCTCACTATTGCGTAGCTGTTTTATTGACATGACATTTCTTAATGCTCCCAATGGTAGATCCTAAATCTGTTGTCTACTGACTCAACTGATACAACCTTGTATGATTCACGACGATGCAACACAACACAAGTAATTTCCCAAGAGAGTCGACCTCCAAATAAATACCTGATGTGCCGTTCAAGATTTACAGGTTAAATGTGTTTTTGTGACTGGTCCAGGATCAATCAGTTCTTGCCATTAAATAATTATGAGGAGTAAATGTCTCCACTATTCAACAAGACTGTCATTGTACTGAAGTCTTGTTATAAAACTGTTTTAGGTTCCCATAATTGTAATCTCACTAGGTGTTGCATGTAGGTTTTGGCATAAGAAAATGTTTGAGACTAAAATGTCATATTCTCTTCCTATTTTCTCTTGTTGAGGCAAGATTACATACATAATCATTAATCAGAATATTTAAAATAAATCCTTTCCAAATGTTTCTAATACTTCCATTGACACTTTATTTTACTATGACTAAACCTGAGACATTTTTACATGTCAAAAATGATCCTGACATGTTACAAAAAAAATGTATGTAGTAAAATTTGATCGCCCCAATTTGATCATTGATGTGAGATTAAATCTTTAAATTACATTTCTTATATAAAATGCTAACACACATCATATGCAACTAAATATAATTAAACAGGTGCAAATCGATTCATTATGTCATGATTCATTGCAGAAATATTCTAAAATACAAAAAATAATTTCAAATTTACCAATGTGCTGCTCAAATTGACATTAAGTGGAATTTTTATTTGCTTTATTTATAAATCATTAAAAGGTTTTGTCAATCTTTAGGGTTTATTTAGCATACAAACCAACTTATATTTATTTGTAATTTATCATTTATTTTTTATAAACCTGAAAAATTATCACAACAATCAATTTGTCTCAGAAAAGACAGATCAAAGTCTACACAAAAAAGATTAAACACTCAGTATTTTAAATAACTTTAAATATATTTCTATAGTAATGTAAATGATTCATATTTATTAAATGTAATTACTTATTTTATTTAACCAATATATAAATAAAAGTAAGAATATAACAGGTCACCTACTTGTGCAGGATGCTACACACAAGCATCATTAATGTCTAAACGAGGTGTGTTTAGTATATACGCCATACATTTTACTTAATCTGTTTATTTAAAACACTGATAGTCTTCTTCATAAACGGCCCATCTGATGCAACAACTAAAGCCAGTCTTTTAATTCACAGAAGTCACTCATGAAGTCATCTGTAATGCAACATATAAAAGCAGAATGTACACATATGAAGTGAATTGCAGTGAATGAAGAGGTATCATATCGATCACAAGTGCGGTATGGAGTACCTCAAGGCTCAGTACTAGGGCCATTACTTTTCATGCTTTACATGTTACCCTTGGGAAATATCATCAGGAAACACAAATGGGGTTAAAATGCTTTCACTGTTATGCTCAACCAAGATGATTTTACTCAGCCAAATTTTCTATATTTATTCGCGGCCTGGCTAAACACACCAAATTGAGAAACTTATGGAATGCATAGTTGATATAAAAAAGTGAATGATAAGTAATTTCTTACTGCTAAATTCTGAAAAAAACAGTCCCCTGTGTTAATTATCGGACCTAAAACCCCTGATCACAAGTATGCATATACCTACACTTGATGGCTGCTCTGTCGATTCTTCGTCATCAGTCAGGAACCTAGGTGTGCTATTTGATAGCATTCTCTCCTTTGACAGCCACGTTTCTAGCATTTGTAAAAGTAAAAGAGGACTGCATTTTTTCATCTTAAAAATATATCTAAACTGAGACCTATGCTCTCAATGTCAAATGCAGAAATGTTAATTATGCGTTTATGACCTCAATGTTAGATTATTGTAATGCTTTATTGGGTGGTTGAAGACAAGTGCACAACAACCAAGGGAGAGGAGTAAACAAGGGAGAGGAAGACAAGTACAGACAAGAGAGGAGTGGTCCAAAATGCAGCAGCTAGGAAGTCCTTACCAGAACAAGGGAGAGGAGTGGGAGGAAGGAAGACAAGTATGACAAGGGAGAGGAAGACACATTAGCCCGGTTCAAGGGAGAGGAGTGTCAAGGACAAGGGCAAGGAGAGGAGTGGGACAAGGACAAGGTGGGGAGAGGAGTTAGAATGTGTGTTGGCTCAAAGAAGAGCCAGAGCTATTAAACATCTGTATAGTCATGTCACACCATGGGCTATCCTGAGAGGCTGGTGAACGAGTACAGCCAAATCTGACCGGCCACCAGATGTCCCTGCATGTTTTCGAGAAACACATGGCTTGTTGTTTGTTGTTGGTGCCATGTGCTCTCCTGTCTATTGTCTGTCCCCTCAAAGTGTACCATCTTGTTACCAATCATTGTTTCAGTTGCCCCACCTGTATGTCTCCTTCGTTACTAATATGTAACCTTGTTTGTCTCCCTATATAGCCTCCTGGGGCAGAGGAAAGGTCCTAAATGTCTATAGTCCTGTGCTGATCAATGTTGTCTGAAGAACATTTGTTGTGTGTGTGTCTGTTGAACTTGCAGCAACAGCATTCCATCTGGACTCTGCTAAACTGAAAGAACCTCCCCTTCGGGGTGGTTTTTGTTCATCTTTGTTTTTATTTTGTACACTTATTAAAAATGGAGTACAGTAGGACATACAGAAAGCATTCCCCTGTGTCTGATTACTTTCAGAGAGTCCTGGAGTTGGAGCCATCAAGTCTCTCCTCACGAAATGATCTACGTTGACAGAATGGATCAGCCTTCAACTGGCGAAAAGGACTCAGCAGAGAATCAACCAGCAAGGATGGGTCCAGCAGGGAGGCTCTTCAATATCCGCCAGGGAGACGGGAAAATTGAGGAGTACATCAACTGAGGAGTACATCAACTTGACTCTGAATTTAAGTGGCTCAGCCTTCAGGGTGGAGTTAACTGCGGAGCCCGCTCCGTCCCGTGAGGCCGCAGGGTCCGCTCCAGAGCCCGCTCCGTCCCGTGAGCCCACAGAGTCCGCTCCAGAGCCCGCTCCGTCCCGTGAGCCCACAGAGACCGCTCCAGAGCCCGCTGCGTCCCGTGAGCCCACAGAGTCCGCTCCAGAGCCTTGCGCAGAGAAGATCAGATGTGATGTGGATGAGCATGTGGCCAAACGCAGAAGGTCCGCTCCATTCCGGGGTTTTTCTGTTTGTATATTCCATATAATACAGAAATGACAGCTCTCTCTTTTGTTTTCTTTCTTGTTTTTCTAATGAAATAAAGCCACAGCAATCCTCTGTCTCTTTTTTCCCCAAGTGGTTCATTCTATAAAGCTCTCTGAATGGTTTATTTTTGTATAACTCCTCAGAAAAAAAAACAAAATACTAGAAAAAGAAACTGAGTGTAAAACACAACCTCTGATCAATGCTCTTATCCCATTATAGTCCTGATACCAAAACAATGTCTGTAATTCATTTGATGTTAGTGTTTTTATGATATTGTGCTACGTTCTCAAATGTTACTCTGGAAGAGAACATTTGTGTTTTGGATAATAATTTGATTTTGAGACCTATAATATCAAAATTAGTGTTGGAGTTTAGTTTGCAACTGCGGGCGGCAGATTAACCTTTTTCTATTTGTGTTGTAGCGTGTTGGTGCCCAAACTTGTTAGAAGTATGGAACAATCTACCCAACACTGGAGGCAGACACACTCTGTCAGTTTAAATTTAGATTAAAGACCCATCTCTTCAAACTGGCGTACACATAACACACTAATACACTTCTAATATTCAAATCTGTTAAAGGATTGTTAGGCTGCATTAATTAGGTCAACTGGAACCGGGAACACTTCCCATAAAACACGATGTACTTGTTACATCGTAAGAAAATTGACATCTACGCTCATATTAGTCTGTTTCTTTCTTATTCCGAGGTCACCGTAGCCACCCGATCCGGTCCTTATCCAGCCCAGATGGTCACTGCAGTCACCAGATCCAGTCCGTATCCAGATCAGATGGTGGATCAGCACCTAGAGACAACCTCTACAGCCCTGAACGTCAGCAGAGTCTCGTACACCTAGATGAGCCCCAGAGACAGATCCCCAGTGAGGAACCCGTCACCTAGACAGTCATCGGAAAAAGACCACTGGAACCAGTTGAGCCCTTACAATCTGACTTTGCTGCAGTTGGAACAAACTGCTGGTTCATCTGGCCAGAGGGGAACTGGCTCCCCGACTGAGCCTGGTTTCTCCCAAGGTTTTTTCTCCATTTTGTCACCGATGGAGTTTTTGTTCCATGCCACTGTCGCCTCTGGCTTGCTTAGTTGGGGACACTTCATTTCCAGCAATATCGTCGACTTGATTGCACAGATATTATTTAAACTTAACTCAATTCAATAATGAAAATTGAACTGAAAATTGAGTGTTAAATCTTGTCATTTTACATTATTGACACACTATTTTCCTATTTTGATATTGTGCAGTTGCTTTGTTACAATTTGTATTGTTAAAAGCGCTATATAAATAAAGTTGACTTGACATATACATTCTCAATACCAGCAAATTTTTGTGAATCTCTCCTAAATTTCCCACAAACTCTTTTCCAATAATATGAATAAAAAAACTGCTATGTTTTATTACCTCCTCCATTTTATCTGTCTTAATTACTTTTGCATGCACATCCGATTGTATGAAATAAGGCAGGATGTGTGCTGTTCATTTGTGACTAATCCTCCAGTGTCATATACAGCAGCTGTAATGAAGCAGCCTGCCTCATTGTGTAATTACAGTCATCTATCTCTGCACACGCCTCTGTATTCTCATTCCAGAGTACTCACAGCTTTTCCATTCTAAGCATATCTTACGGCCATAACGTCCACCAAATGCACAACCGACTGATGGGTAGAGTGGGACATGAATATTAACATGGAAAGGAAGCAGCAGAAAGTAATTAAGGGGAAAGCCACAAGAAGTGTGTTATTGATTTTACAACAGGTGAGTCATTTGTGTTATACCGTGTATGTTTTCATGTCACCATCATGTATAATATTGAAAAATATAAAACTCACATTTGTTTTAAGATTTAAATCATATTAGCTAAATTTTTTGGTAATAACATTTTATTTTAAGGTGTCCATGTTACACTTTATGCTACATGTACTTACTATTATAATAACAAAAAATGATGCATAATTACATGCAAGTAACCCTAAACCAAACCTTTATCCTAACCCTAACCATAAAGTAAGTACATGTATTAATATTACTCAGTAATGTATAATTACATTATAAAGTGTAACCCATTTTTCTTATCTTACATCACACTATCACCGCTAATAGAGCAGTTTATGCCATATTTTCCAATTCTAAAATGAAAAATTGGTCATTTATTAAGTGTTCCATTTCTTCATTTTATTATTCATAAAAGCTTCAATCAAAACTTGTTTTTATACATTTTCTGTGTCCTCCATGTCACTGTCTACCCTGCTAGTATTTTGTAATTAAGTTTATGAATTTCTTAATCATCATCCAGGAAATGACCTTTTTGGACATCATCATGTCAGTTATATCATGTCAACTCGATTTTAGCATGGTAATGGATATGACAATGTTAATGTATTTGGTCTTGGCAGAATAGATCTGCTGCTGCTGCTGCAAAGCAAGTACTGGATCTTACTTCTGTCAATGCATATGCCGATATTCTGCTGTGAGTATTTAAGACACACTGCTGCTGTACCAATAGCACATAAAATGACCCCGTAGCAGCTCTATACAGGTGGAGCTGGGGAAGGTGGACTGTTTCAGAGCAATGCTGAAAGCACAAGCAAAATCAATTTAAAAAAGCTGACAAGTTTTTGTAAAGCAACTGTCAATTATGTACTGAACAACGGCCCTTAATTGGCTCTAATTTAGGTATTTATTTCCTGTTCACTGTATCAAGAAGAATTGATAACATTGCTTAATTATAGAGATACCACACTAACTAACCATTGTGATATAAGAACTGTCATATCAGCTTTATGATATATATATATATACATATATATGATCAAGTTTCCGTAGAACCTTAAGTAATTTCCAAGTAAATTTATAACAGAAATGTATAAAATTGTTCCACCAAGATACATGTATATAGTTTAGAAAAGGAACTGTAGGCTATGGCCAGTATTCAGTGTTTGGTGATTAATTTTTGGCTCAAGGTCTGCATTTAAAATTAGGACTTGTCTTTCTGCAGACCAGTCAAGTTCTTCCACACTGACTGAATCATCATTTCTCTTTGATCCTTGCCTTATACACAGATGCACTGTCATGTTAGAATAGAAAAGGGTTCTGTCCAAACTGTTGCTATAAAATTAGAAGCACACAATTCCCTAGAATATCATTATATGCTTAAACATTAAGATTTGTACTCATGGAAATTACTAAAGTAGTCAAACCTTTCATTAGAAGGGGGTGACCCAATACTTTTGGCAATATAGTGTATGTGTGTGTACTGTGTATATATAAATACACACTCATGTATATATTTAAGAAAAATATTTACATGCATATATGTATATTCATATAAATTTATATTATGTATAAATATATTTAATATATAAACTAAATTATTTCTTAACTGTATAAATGCATATGTGCATTTATATATACATAATAAATATTCACAGTACACACATTATGTAAACAAAAACTTTTATTTTGAATGCAATTAATCGTTTGACACCACTACTATATATATTCAACAAAAGCATGCAAATTTCAGATTGTTAACAAAACATAAATTGCAGAACATCAAATCAGATTTTAAAATCATAACTATCCATTTAATAAAGCCAAAGCCCAGGAGTTGATGGTTCAAAGTTTCAGTTCAAACTTTAATGCGAGCTTTCACCTTCATTATATTTATATTATGGAGAGGCAAACATGCCAAAATAATGAGAAAAGTTTTTACAAAAACCCAATTCATACAGGAAATAAATTAACTCAGAGCATTCTATAAGCAAAATATGTTTTATTCTCAAAACATTCACAAAAATTTTTTTTTTCCTTAGAAGGGTAAACCTCTGAGCTCTGAAAGTTGTAGTTTATGCAGATTTCACACTAATTAAATGTAGAAAAAAATTATGGCCCTACCCTCCCTAGAATCGTTTCTGCCATCTTAGGCAGGAAGGACTCCAGAAAATGAAAGAAGTCTTGAAAGACGCCTGCGGTATCATGGCTGGGGTGAAAACGGAGGACAACCTTGGTGCTTTCATCCCCGCCGGCAACTTCTGCATCCACTTTGAATTCCAACACATCTTGCAGGTTCTCCTCTTTCTCCACAATGCTCTGAGTCACCCTGCTCTCAATGTCAACGCAGCCTCCTTCAGGTTTGGAAGTCTCATCACTAGTCTTCAAGAGATCTCTTCGCACTTTTCGTCGGCCTGCCCAAACGTGGTTCCTTTGAGTCCAAGCCCAGTGGACCGGCTCTGGTTGCTCCATATCAGCATCTAGTCTCTGTCTTTTAGCTTGTATAACGGTGGAGGTCGACGGACCCTCCTCCTCCTCTGTAAGAGGTCTCTTCTTACTAGTTTCTCCTTTGACTTGACCAGAATCTTCTACATTTTGGTTATTATTCACCTCCATTTCATTTCCATCTCTGTCTGCTTTGTCCAGATTTTGACAAACAGTTGTAGTTTGAGTTTCCTCTAAAGGTGAACATTTTAAAATGTCATGAAAGACCATGTACACAGCAGAGCAGACCTTTGCAAACCAAAGACCCCTAAAACCCTTCCCAGCCAATGCCAGTTGGGCACGCAAGGGTTCTGGGAGAGCGGCTGCCTTGAAGGGGATGCTGACCTCCATAATCTTCTCAGTGTCGACCTGTGAACCGGGGTCTGGCTTCGATCGGCGGCACAAAGAGCCGCACAAGGCCCCAGGATTTGCCCTTGGTTGATTTTTGCCGATACTGCAAACTGCGGCAGTACTTCTCAGCCTCGCAGCATTCTCGCTTGAAGTTCTTTTGTGTCCGTTCATTGAGGTTCCCTGCCACGTTGTGGTTTAACTCAAATGGATCCAGGACATTCATTGGCCCCAGTTTGGGGGCAGAAGAACGCTTTGGTTTGGGACCAGAGGCCTCTGAGGCGTTTACCGTTTTCCTCGTCACTTTGGAGGAAATCTGTAATAGGCAATACATGGCCGTCGCGCAGAGACACCACTGATGCAGCGAAATCAAAATTTGAGTAGAAGGTAAAGAATCCAAAAAGCAAAGTGCCTGAAGGAAATGAGAGAAAAAGTTACAGGGAGAATAACACGATTAAACTGTACATCTCTAGCGGACAGTTTGTGATGTAATTTACATCATAGGCACAGTCTACTGATGTCTGTATGAAGAGCAGCACGTTCAAGTGATTTGAGCACTCAAAAACAAGTTCCACTTGGTAGTACGCAACAGGGATGTTTAATATTAATTACATTTTAATCAACAATCCCCTTTACAAAATAGAGATACGTGCTTTAAAATCTGATAATAAAGCACATATTTTGCATGACTATATTCTCAGTCCCTAAACCTACCCAATACCTAAACTTAACTACTTACTAAATATTTATAAGCAGCAAATTAAGATATTGAGACAAAAGACAGTTAATGGTTTGTTATTGGCGAGAATTGGAACTTAAAATAAAGTGTGACCACCATTTTATTTAACCATTTTTTACATGCAATGCGGTCTTTGAAACAAACTAAACAGGCCGATTGTTACAGCCTTTGTGTTGGAGGACACCTATGATAATATCTAGGTAGGGAGCACACTAGGGTTCATAAAAAAGCAAATGAGACACTGAGCATGTTTACATGCATATCAGTAGGCTGACAACTACTTAAGTTTATTGAAATACCAGTTAACAACCAGATCAAAAACAAAGATTACCTAAGGATTCACAGAGGATACTGTTATGCAAGTTGCGATGTTAAATAAAGCTTTGATTTTGATCACAAGGTAACATCAAACTACCTACATTTCGCTGCTGCTTGCCGTTTGTTACAGCCTTTGTGTTGGAGGACACCTATGATAATTCTCCATCTAGCTGTAGGGAGCACACAGAGTACAGTTTGTCGTCTCCTCTATCGTGAAACAATTCTTGCTGGATGTGAATATAGTCAGATGTGCACTTAAACAGACCTTAGTCAGGGTAATGTCATGTTTATTTTTTGACAAATGAAGCATCAAGAATGTGTCTGACAGAAGTACGGTGTGTTCCATGGCTCCATAAAACACTTTTGAAGCTTGGGGTTTTTGAAAATGTTGTGACCTAGCAACTTTATACACTATGTACCATTATAAAGATAGCAAGACTATCCCACACAGCCTCGTTTACATCTGCATAAAACTCAATATGCGCCTGCACTAAGATCTATAATAGGGCTGCACGATATATTGCATGCGATAGTCATGCGCATCTCGTCAGTAAAGACGGTTCTGTGATTAGCCGTAAATCTCCATCAGCTGTTTTCAAATGGAGCGGCATTTAATTCACAGAGCCGTAGATCACTGACAAGCTACGCAATCTCACGTTCACTGTCGCACGCGATTCATCTGCGATTCTGAGCGCGAATTGCATTGCTTGTCAGTGAACTACGGCTCTGTGTATTAAATGCCGCTCCATTTGAAAACAGCTGATGGAGATTTACGGCTAATCACAATCACAGAACCATCTTTACTGACGAAATGCGCATGACTATCGCATGCAAAATACCGTACAGCCCTAATCTATAATCTGACAAAGGCATTTAAAGGGTTAGTGCACCCCAAAATGAAAATTCTGCATTAGCTAATCAACACAGCAAGATTAGAGCCACTGATGTCACATGAGGCATGGTTTTACCAATGTCCTCACTACGTTTCTGGACTTGGGAACATTACAGTAGAGTTGCTGTCTATGGGAGGGTCAGAGAAGTCTCTGATTTGATCAAAAATATCTTAATTTGTATTCTGATGATGAATAAAGGTCTTACGGGTTTGGAACGACATGAGGGTGAGTAATTAATGACAGAATTTTCATTTTGGGGTGAACTATCCCTTTAAGGGTTTACATGCCAGTCAAAATTGGGTAAAAATCTAGCTGTGTTGATTAGCTAATGCTGAAGCCATTTATGACATATGCATGTAACTGGCGGTAACCAGTTTAAGAAAGTGAATGTAAACATGTTAACTGATAATGTAAAGCATCTGTTATACTTACAGAGCTCTTCAGTGTTTTTGCTGGGCGGTACAATATATGGCTGACTAGGAAATGTACAATCCCATTCCTCAATAATACACTCTTCTTCCTCACCTGCACAAACAAAAAAAACATTATTAATATGCATCTCAGGCTCTAATAACAGATACGTTTTAGTCTGACATCATGTTACATCTGCATCTAATACATCTTTAATTAAAAGTAGTCAACAAAATATGCAATTAGTCATAAAATAGAGAAAAAACGAATGATTAATGAAGTTAAATGAAGAGCGGTCCTGATTAACGCACAGGCCATGTTCTTTAGCTGGTTCACAGAGAGAAACACAGGAGGATCTCGATTCTGGAGGTAGAAGATCACCAGCAGTGTAAGAGCGTAATTGTTCAACAACGGTCCAGGGCCAGACAGGTTCCCTATAATATTCAAAATGTGTAAGGTTACACTGAGAAAAATGCACATGTGAATCTCACTCAAACTCTCAAGAAATGTCCAGGTCATTCATATTCACAACCCCCACCACCAAAAGTTAGATTTTGCCAGAAACAAATAAAGCTTGATATTACAGCATTCATTTCTTTGTATTTTGACACATTTTTACCATAGATCAACTGTCTCACTCTCGATACTGTAATATAAACAATGTAATAAATGTTTTAAATTGTAAAAGTACAACAAAGCATACATCATGGTTCTGCATTTCTGCATTTCTGAATAATTTTTATTAATTTTTTTATTACATCCTGACAGGATGATTTATTACTGTAGTCACGTATCATCAATTTACAGTCAATAATAATTTTTGTTTTTTAACTATTAATATGCTCATGAAAAAAAACTTCCCAGCCCTAAATGTGTGCTCTCATATGTGGTACAACATTATAAATATATAAATTTTGTATCTGATGTTCACAATTAATTGTCATGCACAACTTTATTACCCGCTAATTGTTTCTGCTTGGCCCATAAACGGATGGTGTAGACTAAGGGTCGCAGTCTGGAGTCGATGCCCGAACACAACTGCAGAAATCGAGTGTTTCTTACTGCCAATCTGGTGCAGAAAGAAAAACATTATTATAGACAGAGATTATCCAATGGGGTGCTATTTTTCATTTCACAAAGTGGGAAAAAAACAGCTGTTTTCAACCTGTTGTTGATGGTGATGTCACCGTGGAGGTTGAGCTCTCGATGACTGAACTTGACCACAGGAAGTCGGGCAGTGCTGAGGGTCTGGACTTTATGCACTCCTGGAACACACTTCCTCAAAATGACTGCAACCAGCTCTAAGACTTCAGCAGGAGTGGCAGTGGACAGGTCAATATCGGACAAAATGGAGTCTTCAGAACGGCAATCCTCAGACTGATTCTCTCCCTTCTGCTGAAAATTGGCAGTTTTTGAGATTTTACAGATTGACAGAAATAAATAGTTTGATTACTTTATGTTTGAGGTCACAGTCGCCCAGTATTAGAGCTGCTAACACACCGCTTCAGAAGACTTGGCACTAGCTTGAAAAACTTTGGTGTTCTCAAGGTCGAGGAACAGATCAAGGTCACAGGAGTGAATCCCAAAAGTGTTCACAGAGGAGCCAAAGGGCACAATTTGGCAATCTGTAACACATGACACAAGGACTTTTTGAAGATTTTTTTTTTATATATATATATATAAAAAATATTAAAAACCACAGCTGCAGAAAAAAAGTGTGGTCACGGATTAAAATTGTGATGAAACAGACAGCAATAAATCTCTCTCAAATGTAGGGCAGGAGTTGGTTTTATGCATAAGTTGCTGACTGGATTTCATTTTTGCAATAAAGAAACAAATGGACAGGTGAATTGTTCACAATAAGTTCTATAACATGCATTAAAAAAATAGACCGGGTGAATGTTTATTTTATGCACACTTGTCTTGTCAGGTTAATGTTTTAGTTAGGAGAGAACCTGGAAAGAACTCTGTGAAGACTTCCTGTAGCAGCTGAACTAGAAGATCTCTCCCTTTCTTCTCATTGTCTTTCAACTCGCAACTCTCCACCACCTTCAGCATCTGCTCATTTACCTTTTAAACACAAAAAGAACATTTAAAACAACATTTGAAAACTTCTAATAAAGCAAACACACTTTTCTTTGTGCTGCCTGGATGTGAAACGCTCTCTTACAGATGAAGTCTTGCAGAGCTCGTAGTTGAGTTTGTCCAGGCTGATCTGGGGGGTTTTGGAGTCTTGTTTCCCCCTGCTGGACAGTTTGAACCCTTTCCTCTCTCTGGGCTTGACACGGAGTTTCAGTCCATTGAGCTGATGCTGTAGATGTGTCAGAGCTGCCTGAGTATTCTGCGCCTCGGAGAACTCAACTATAGCATAGACACCCTGGAACACATTATATCTCCTTTTACTCAAATTAACCATACGTTAATGTTACTTAACTCAGGGTTCATGTTAACATAGGGTTAACAAATGTTACATATGTTCTCAAATGCAGATGTAAGCAAGACAACGATTAAACTATAACAACAGGAGAACTATAGCACAGGGTAAAGACAGTGTGTATATGAACCTTCTGCTTGTCCATGATCACATCTGACACCGGCCCAAACTGTGCGAAATACTCCTTCAGATCGGTTGGAGACGTGTCTGGGTTAAAGCCGCTCACAAACACGCTGTTCTCCTCCTGAGCTTTCCGCTGAGCTCTGAGCCGCAGGAGATGTTGGTGTTTCTTTCCTTTAACATGGTCTTCCAGGCTTGGCCCTGAACAGAAACACTTGAGTTGAATGCAAACTGAAATTGATGGAGTACATTAAGCAAATTACAAAAAAACTGGTCCAGTGGTGTTATGACAGTACAGTGGCGTTATGAGAGGATTATATCATCGTACTTTGGTGCATACCAGGTTTATGAATTGTTACCTAATAACAATCATAGCATTTATAAGAATTCAGGATACGAAATAATGCCGTGGTATTACCAGGAATGCGTTACAAAACTACTTTTTTTGGCGAAAAGTGCCCTAAAATGTAGAGCCAATTCCATATTTAATGAAATTACTTTTTTTACATATATATATATTTTTTAATTATAGCAGGTTTTGCAAAGTGCAGGAACATGTTTCACTTGTGTTTGCGCCGATGTTTTAGTTCATTATAACTTACTGTTGGGTATATTAACGATGCAGAGGCTGCAGTGAAACCCTCTTTGCGTTGTCTGGATGTCTTTATCGAGCTCCATCGAGAGGCTGTACCGATAAATCCCAAGAAATGCGTCCGAGTCGCTGTTACATGGAACAACTCAAATCTCCCTCCATGATGTTCCTCTGCGTCCGTCCCCTTCTATTCTCCCAGCAGAAACTCTGAGCGGGGCATTTCAGTTCCGCCTTTCAGCAGGTAAAGTTAGGGTTGCCAGAGAATCTGATGTCATTTACTTACTGACCAGAAAAATATACAACTAAAACTAGACTTTCAAATTGTATTACATGACATTATTACAGCCCGTGTTTCATAGTGACTGTAGGCTTGATATAGAAACTAACAATACCAAAATACAAATTTTTAATCAAAAGGAGCAGTTTACAATATTTAGCTGTGCTGTCACAAGGGAGGGTCGAGTCTGTATGTAACTATATAAAATAATAATCTCTTTACTCTCTAACTAATTTAATGTGTATCAGCTCTATAAAGATGGGAGATTTACTAAAAATTACAAGTCATAGACTCACAAAACAGGGGGTTTGATATCAGTTTAGATGCACCTCGTATGGGCATTTAAGCTGACATTCATCTCAATCTTGACCATTCGCGAGCTGACTGAGGTAAAGACTTCCAAGAATAGATGACAGGATCAACAACCGAGTTGGAATCATTAAATAAAATTGTTTCAGAAATGACATGCCAGTTAACAGTATTGTCTCTGGTCCACATGTATTATTTTGAGATCCAACCAACTCAAATTTGTTACACAACTAAATTCTAGAGGACAAATACTGAGGGACTCATTTTCAACTATTACAGAAGATTCAAACACTCACTGATGCTCCAGAAGGAAAAAACATCCATTAAGAGCCAATGCATGAAAACTTTTTGAATTCGAAGTTTAGGGTAAATTTAACTTAATTCGTCTTCTGGAAAACATGCAAGTTATCTTCTGTAGCTTCTGAAGGGCAGTACTAAATGAAAAATATGATATTTAGGCAAAACAAGAAAAATATACACATCTTCATTCTGTTCAAAAGTTTTCACGCCCCAGCTCTTAATACATGTTTTTTCCTTCTGGAGCATCAGTGAGTGTTTGAATCTTCTGTAATAGTTGCAAATGAGTCCCTCAGTTGTCCTCGGTGTGAAAAGATGGATCTCAAAATCATACAGTCATTGTTGGAAAGGGTTCAAATACACAAAAATGCTGGAAAAACAAAGAATTTGTGGGAGCTGAAGGATTTTTCTGAAGAACAGCAGGAAGTTTAACTGTTCAGGACAAACAAGGGACTCATGAACAACTATCACTAAACAAAAAAAACACATCTGTGGATCATTCAGATAACAACACAGTATTAAGAATCAAGTGTATGTAAACTTTTGAACGGGGTCATTTTTATAAAGTCAACTATTATTTTCTCTTGTGGACTACATGTAAACATCTTTTATGTGAAATATCTTATTCAGGTCAGTACTAAATAAACAATAGCATACATTTTGTATGATCCCTCTTACTTGGTAAAATAATCTATTTAGCAGATTCTGCAAGGTGTATGTAAACTTTTGACTTCAACTGTATTTGATTTTGGTATATAGTAAGTCCTTGTGTTTAATCCATTAATGTACGGTCTAAAATTTTCCAGCAAATATAAGTCAAAATAATTATTTTAAATCTCACAAAGAGAAAGTAAAACTAATGCCATTTGAATAGTCTGATACATACAAATCTATGTAAGATAGGCACACTGACTGTTACAATAAACATCACATTTTGATCTGCAATCTTCCAAAACACTTTATTTTTTAGTAAACAAACATGTAAATACAGGATAAATACACAAAGTATGATTCTGTCTCCAAAGACAATGTCTCCTCCGGTATTATTTCATGGCCAGAATCTGACAGTGAAAAAAAAAAAAAAAAGAAAAACTATTTACAAATTCAAGCTATCAGGTGTTAAATGCTGTTGCTTTTCTTCATGAAGTTTTCCACTCGATCCATTAGCTCTTTCATGTCAGCATCATCTTCACGAATGACATCCTTCAGCTTACCAAACCGCTTTAGCTGCTCGTTGCAGTGTTTCTAAAAGGAAAGATGTTTTTGTTTATAGGTAAATTCTAACCAGAATAAGTGAAAACTTCAGACAAAGAATGGGAGGTTATGTAAAGAACAAATTTTCTTAGTTATTTTGGCTACAAGTCACATTCTGTCTGCTTTAAATGAGAAAGTACAGCAAGATTACATTTAAATAAATGTTATTTATAAGAGTTGCAGGCAGTGTTGATAGATCTCGGTGTTCAAAATCTTCCAGCTCATGTAGCACATATAAAGTCACAATGTTTCTAGCAATTACGAGCAAAACCATCACATACTTCAACTGCACAGAGGTGGTTTACTGCGGAATTGAGGATATCAGTCAGATTCTTGGACACCATGCGGTTCTCCTCCTTAGTCTCCTGCACGACCACGTGATACCTGATGGAGAAGTTCAGGTACATGTCAAATAAGATGAACAAGTGACGCATTTAGAAGAATGAAGTGGATGCTCACTGTTGTTGGGCAGCTTTGAGTTCCTCCTCCGCTTCCTCGTATCCCTGCTTCACGTTCTTTTCCAAACGCTTCTTGTGAGTTTCAGCAGAGTCCACCTCAGCTGCCCACTTCTCCTCCTCTTGTGCCATTTCCTACACACAGCATAACTAATTCAATCACATGTGCTGAGTGACAATTTTAAACGAGTCACTTCTGAAAACCAATAATAATAAAAAAGCCCATGAATTCTATGAAAATATATGCGGATACATTTTTAGCAGGTTTAAAATCAGAAATGCTAATCATTGTACCTGCATGTCATGCTCAAGCTGTTGGTCGACTCTGCGAATCTGTTCCTTTAGATGCTTGATGTCATTCTCCTTTTCAAAGATGTTGGACTTCACCTAATAAACAGTTGGAATGGTGATATGCACTACAACTATTTACAACATGTTACAATGTGAACACCATAAATTAAACTGTGGGACTTTAGAACATGAAATTGTGCTGCATTTGACTTGCAGCGCTCCAGCATGAGTCTGTTTCTCGTTCCATCCAAAAATGTAATACCATTAATGCTTAAGATCATTACAAGAGGTCGAAAAAAAGTCTCGCACCTGTTCAACAGTCTCTTCCAAACTCAACTTCACATTCGCGAGTCTGCTGTATTCATCCTCCACATCTACCATCATGTTCTTCAGAGGGTTCTACCAGAGTAAGACAAGTCAGAGAAAAGAATAATTAAAGTCCTTAGTCGTTACAGAAATGAAGCCTCTTTGATGGACAGCTGTAGCGACGGTACCTGTATCTGTGTCTTGTATTGTGTGATGGATGTGGTGCTGTAATCCGTTCTGATCTCAAAGTCATGACCACAGGCGTTCTCTGCCGTCTGCGGGATGAGCTTCAGCTTACGACCCAGTTTATTAAACTCCGCAACCTTCAACTCTGCCTGCAACAAAATGAGAAAAATTCTAATGTTTACATGTGTTAGCCTGCATGTTAACAGCTAGATGGATCTAACTGACTGATTAATGTATTCAGCACAGAAAACAAGCTGGAATCTGATTGGCTGGCTTTACGCAACTCTATAAAATTATTAATAGAAACCAAGCAATTGTCATCAAATCTTTGAAAGACATTCATTCTATTTGACACTAAGATATTCTACTTTGTTTTCTTGAGCCATTCATTTCTTCTGTATAGTTTCTGCTGGTTTATCTATCATTTTTCAGATTTATGTGCACGGCAAGTAAAAACGAACTGTGGTTAGTCACTTTACATGTCAGATGCACTGTATCTTCCTGTTAACTCTTATGCTGCACTGAAGATCCTCTAGCTAATTTGCTCGATCAAAAAAGGACCAGCCTTTAAAAAAATTGCTTGTAAATTTCTCATTATGCTATATTAACAACAAATCTCAGATTTTTCAAAGAGGCCACAGAAAGGAGTTGGAATGAGAGTAAAGTAATGTAAATGGCATCACATGACAATATGGTACTATGTCCATATCTCAATCATACTGCACATTCATACTATATAGAACCGTTTTTTTTTTAATGGTCACTAAGGCAGTTCTTAGACAAATTATGAAAACTATTCAAACAGTATGCGATTTCAGATCAACTAGCTGGGACATCTGTAAATCCCTGACCTTCTCTTTGGTTTTGGACAGGTTGACCTCTTCGTTCCACACCAGCTGCTCCACCTCCTCTAGACTCCGGTTTAGGCTGTGAACGGTCTGCTGCAGTTCATTCCTCTCTCTGTTAATACGATCAATATCAGCTGGAGTGAACTTCTGATTCTCCAGGATGTGCTGCAGCCTCGTCCTCTCCTGCTTCAGACCCACCAGCTGCATATCTGCACAAAGAACAGGGAAATTAAGCTATTTAATTCCACCTTTGTATTTACAACATCAAGGCATTTGTATCTGCATCTTGTAATCGCTCACCAGCAGCCTCGAGCTCCTCAGCTAGTCCAGCAGCTTTATTCTCCAGTCCAGTTTTATGAGCCTCCAGAGTACAGCGATAGTTCTGCAGCTTCTGCAGATCAGTCTGTAATCTGAGCTTCTCTGTCCTCTTCCCTACTAAACGATCCTGTCAACATACACAAAGTCCCCACATTAGTGTAAACTCTTTTCTCTGTATATGCAAGACCTTAAATGTTCTAAGTCACATCTACCCTAGGACTCACAATGCATCATTTTCTTGTTATATCTGGGATCATATTATAAATGTTTGGCATTTCATAAAGGTGTCTGAGAGAAGCCCAGAGTGTGCGATTCACAGGGTTGACTAACTTGACTATTATCATACACTATTATTTTAAAATGAGTAGAATCTGGTTAGCAATCTTCATTAAAAATGACAAGGAAACGCATGTACAGACTTACAGTTTGGCTTTCTCTTTCGAGTCTCTCCACATGTTCCATCAGCATCGCATGTTTCTCCTGCTGGGACTGTAACAGCGCCTCATCCACATTGTACAGTTTCTCTGGGAGAATTCAGAAAATGTATTAACCATGAAACTGTCTCTTGCATTATTTATAAACCTATATTTTGTAAGATTGGGGTTATTAAAAACGTAAAAGATAATTTTCATATATGGTTTTAGTTGCTAAATACCACATGTAATGCTGTAGAAAAATCAATGTGATGTACATCCGGGAGTAACAGATTATCAATAAAAAAATTAAAAATACAGTGCGATGACTTATCACATCGGTTGTTGATTGGATTGAGACGTGGGTGGGTGATGTACTCAAAAGCGGAGCAAGATCAACAAGTTTGCAGAGAGTTTGTGAACAAAATTACTGGAGATGCCCTGTATGCATCCCCACAGGAACCAAGGTCTATTTTTAACATCTTGATTAAACTTCAAGTAAAAAGAAAAACATGCATGGATAAATTGAGTTCAATAAGATATATAACATGCAGTTAAAAACACAAACAGTTTAAATTTTAATGAAATTTGGTAGATAACAGGTGTTTAAGAATTGTCCACCCACAAATTCTGCCATCATTTCCTCACCCTCAAGTTGTTCCAGACATACATTAGTTTCTTTCTTCTGCTGCTGAGATGATACTTTGAAGAATAATGGTTACCAAACAGCTGCTGGATCTGACTGACTTCTATAGTACAACCCCCCCCAATATTCATATTTGGTTACCCATATTCTAAAAAAATATAATTTGTGTTCAGCAGAAGACACCGGTTTGGAACAACTTTAGGTTGAGTGAATGATGACAGTTTTTATTTTGAGAAAACTATCCTTTAAATTTAAGAATTTGTAAAAAAAAAAAAAAAAGCACCCCCCCATCCAAAAAAAAAAGACCATCGCACTGCATTATGACTTACTTAGTTTAATAAGATAGTCTTCATCCTCATCGTCAAATGTATCTGCTCCCTGCATGAACTTGTTGTAGGTGTCAGAGCAGTACTCCATAAACAGCTAGAGTTAACACGGCACAAATACACAAATTTGGCAGATGCGTGATGTCTACAATTCAGAGTAAAATACACAAAATGACTGCTGAAACGGTCAACGCTGATGTAAGTCTCATTAGATACCTTGTTGTACTCGGCCCCTTCTTCTAGATCACCCGGTTCATCTGCGAAGTCAGAGAACAGCAGGTCCTGCTCGCTCATACCACTGAAGAGCTGCAGAGACCAAATCTGCATGTCAGGTAATACTACAAAGTTTCCTGTTGCATGTAACTAGTTGCTTACTGGCCCAAGACACAAGCAGTTAGAACCTATTTTAATCCATGCTGTTTACACTGGATGAGTAGCTGACAGTTAATGGAAGCCTTTTGATTTCTGACATACATTATTTTAAAATCATAATTTTTCAGCAAGGACTCATGAAATTGATAAAAAATTATAGTAAAGACATTTTTAATGTTTCAAAATATTTGCATTTCAACTTTCTATTATTCAAACAATTATATATTAAAACAAGACAACAAAGTCACAAAAAAGTAAGTATTTCACAGTATTCTTTTTTACTATATTTCCGATCAAATAAATGCAGCATTGGGGAGTATAAAGCGACTTCAAATCCAAAAATCTCAACCCCAAACTTTTGAATTAGTGTACATTTATGAACATTTGCTTTGACACATCCAGTGTAGAGAGCCTCAAACGGTTCTGCCCTGTGTGATAAGGATTTGAATGAACCCTTAAGTCCAAGTATGATCAATAGTGAAAGTGACACTGACTGGCCATAATTAGTTAAAAGGTTTCCCTTATATCATAACAGTTTTTTATTCAGATTATAAAACACAAAACCCTGTTAAAGGTCTGGAGAAGAGTCACCTTGACCGTGTCGATGAGCCAGATAAGAGCTCCAAGAGCCTGAGGCCAGGTGTGAGGAGCACCAATGGAGTACATGGAGCTTTTTGAGAGCACAAACGGGTATCTGAAACAAAACCATAATCTTAGTGATTAAGCGTGTTTGACATCAGACTACTATATTTTAATTGATTCATACAGCATGTAGTAATGAATTAATATTGTTGTGCTTTGTTCTTTCATTTTGTCATTACCCCAGATCTTTGAGAATTTTTGGGATCTCCTCCTCAACTTTGGCAGTGGGCATCTGAAAGGATGGTTCCAGTAAAGTGTAGATGAATTCAAATATCTTTAAAAACTCTTTTGTGGATGGAGACTGGATTGACTTCACTGTGATGCTGCCTGGAAAGCCTCGCTCCACCAAGAACTAGAAATACAGAGAAAACACTCATTGTAACCAGGGTTTTGGCCCAATTCATTTTTTTCCCTTGCTGCTCATGATAGTTTTTTGACTGCCTAATAAATTAAAATTGTATAACTGATTAAATGTATACACTTAGAGCTGAAAATAACCAGAGCAATGTATGCTTACTGTTTAAAAAATCCATACATGTTGAAAGCCCAGTTCCTGTGGCTTAGTTGTAGAGCATTGCATTAGCAGCTCAAAAGGTTGCGGGTTCAATTCCCAGGTAACACGCATACTGATAAAAAAAATGTATAGCCTGAATGCACTGCAAGTCTCTTTGGATAAAAGCGTTTGCTAAATGCATAAATGTAAACTCCCATGAACCTTCTACAGCGGAGTTATTTTAATAGCATTTATATACTATTAGTTTTGTTATTATTTTGAATTAGATTTTAGAATTGTGTCAAGTTTTTTTTACAGAATTTATCCACCTTGTCGTAAGAGTGGGATTACGACACAATTGGCATATTTATGGGACTGGCTTCCGATGTAATCTGCGTCCAGTTATTTTTAGCTGTACAAAACAGCTCATTTGGCTGCTTGATATTGCAAATTGGTGTGTCTTACCTTATTATTTTAATGTATTATCTTAATCATGAACACTGCTTTATATTACAAACAGTTATACTGTTTGGTGAACGTTGTTTTTCTCATTTCCCTATAGCGGCTAATGAAGTGGAAATCTCGCCCATAGGCTTACTTCCACGTTGAAGAATAAGGTGGAGAAGTGCTACTATAAAATTTGAACATTTTAAATTTCAAGCTAAATTCAGCCCATTCACATGCAGTAAAAAAATATTTGTACAATTATTTTTGTGCTGTACTGAACCCGGCAATATTCTTTTAATGTACACATAATGCCATACTTCACAAAGCTGCTTGATACACTGTTGGACAAATGCTTTGTCATGTAGGGGTCTTGGGTCCTTCATCTTCTCTGGGCCCCCGTAAGCCCCAAACATGCTGTTCCTCTGGCCACCTGGCCCGATGCCTCTGTGGTGAGGTAGAGAGAAGTGAAGACATACAACATGATTAACTAATTAAGGTTTAAGACAACGCTGTATGGCATCAAGGATTACAATGCACAATGACAAACTACAAAATCATGATCATGCAACATTTAACTTTTATTGTCAGACTCACTTTCCAAAAAAGCTTGTTCGTCTCTCAGATGTGGTAGAATGAGGTTTAGGTATGTTCAGCTTGCCAAAGATATTATCCTTACTGTAAATGAAATCAAAGTGCACAAGTCATGTATCCTGCTGAAAGCATTTTAGGCCAACAAAACCACATCAATGTGTAATCAAAAATATTCCCAAGTCGTATAATAGAAAAATAGATGGGTTGTACTTTTGAGGGGTGGCGTTGAGCAGACTCATCCTGCGGTCTGTCACACGCATGGGCATCTCAGGATATTTGCCGCTGGGTCGCCGACTCATTTTGGCCTTTATAAACACCCCCACACATAGGACAGATAGATGACATTATTGCCTTGTTATATTGATAACAGTCAATATTCAACAGAGCTTTATCTATTGTCTATTAACGTATATAGCTGGGATAGGCAACTTCGGCCGGTGTCCTGAAGAGTTTAGCTCCAACCCTAATCAAGCACACCTGCCTATAACTTTCTAGTGATCTGAAAGACATTGATTAGCTTCTTCAGTGTGTTTGGTTAGGGTTGGAGCTAAAATCAGCACGACACCGGTCCTCCAGGACCAAGTTGCCTATCCCTGGTAACGATAACTTCTATAGCATGAATGTGTAAAAACAAAAGTACGCAGATTCATTAAAAACTTGACGTTTTTCAAAGCAAAATTGCACTATGTGCCTAATATGTTAGCAATATAAATGTGTAACGTTAGCTTGTTTACACATGTGGAAACTAATAAGTTAAGCAATAAACACCCATGCACGCGCACACAGAATAAACGCCAACAACCATCTAACGTTAGCGTTAAAACTACTAAGACAACAACAATTGACAAATGTTACAAAATACATTAAACCGTGTTAGTTGAAAAACGAATGAATTAACGTTACTTGTGTTTGTTAAAACACTCAAGACAAATACAATTGACAAATGTTACAACATACATTAATTGGGTTAATTGAATAACGAATTAAATACTTATTGGTACGTTAACGAAATAAATGAGAATTTTGCACCGAACATTAACTCCGAAATAAACTTCAGCTGGAGGACGATTCACGGGTAATAAAAAAACTAACTTATACTTTAGAAATGTATATCGGGAAAGCAAATGTATAAGGTATTTACCTTGTATAAGGTTATACTTCGTTATAAAGTATACTACAGTGGGATATAAATGTACTCGTTTCACAAACCAGTATATTCTTCCGTCGATACTTCGGTTAGATTTCAAAAATGTCCGCGAACGCCAACGGAAATTACGTCACCGCCTCTGCTCGAGCGGCTGAGCGCCGTGCTGCCCCCTGCTGCTGAGGCGGAGACTGCGCTGTGCATCAAGACTGAAGGTACAAAAAACTTACTTTTAGGATTTAGTGTCAACTTTGCACCTAACCCAGTGGTTTTACTTTAAAATGTTTCAAGTATTTTCGCTTTAAAATGACTACATTTTATATGACTATACATATCTAAATTAATTACTGTATCCACAATATATGTAAAACCTATTATTATTCAACATAACATAAATGCATAATTACAAAAAAGATCTACTGATTATCTAATAAAAGATAATTTAACCTCAAAACTGGTCAGACAGAATGTCTAATCAATTTGTTATTCAGATGTCAAGTAAGATGTTTCTTTATTTGACCCTCCAACTCTAGCACTCTCTATTCTAATTTAATTTTATCTAATCTGTCTTTTTTTAAAAAAAAACACACACACATTTGACCCTCTATCAATTGCATATTTATTCTCTAACTGCTAGCTTTTCTTGTAAAACTAACACTAGGTTTCTTTTTCCTATATTCCATGTATTTGTTTTCTTAAAAAAAAAAATCCTACGTGTACCGCGTTAGGCTAACCAGGACTTGTAATAGCACTTGCATGTTGTTGCTCTTTTGTTGGTTTTGATTGCTTCTATAATGTCATCATTTGTAAGTCGCTTTGGATAAAATTGTCTGCTAAATGATTAAATAAAATAAGTAAGGATTAATAAGAGTATAGCCAATCAGTAAATCTGTTTAGATTACATTCAGTAGCACAATCAATCAAGAGAAAAATTACAGGTGGAAGGGGTATCTTAACCTTTGTAGCGCCATGTAAATATCATGGCTAATTTACACTAGCAACCATTCAGCACCATGGTACTACCACAGGATCTTTCATTGTGTATTAATATAATTATGAAGATTTTGTACAATTTTTTTCAAATTATCTTCCATTGACAGCTTTGTGTTTTGTAGATGACGGTTGTTAACCTCATTTGATGTCAGGTTTGCTCTTTTGCGGTCCAGAGCAGAAAGGACAAAAAACAGTTTGGGTCATCTTAGAATTGATATTTTACATCTTGTTCAGATTTGTACATCATCATAAGACCAAGTACACAGAACACAATATAAAACATGATTTCAAAATCATTTATGCTGTTTTTAATTATTGTAGTGTTCATTACCATAATTGTATACAATATACCATGTTAATTTAACTGCTGTAAATGTAGTGGATATACACCATTAACAGTTAGTGTAAGAGGTAAATCAAAATAAATCAAACATGGTGACGAAAATCTTTTTAATGAAAACTTTCAAGCATGTATACTACAGCATATTACACACTCTTGGGCTTAAGACTTGTGACCGATTAAGCCTGGTTTTGCACCCCTCACTTTATTCTTTAAAAAAAACTAAAACATTAAGGAAGGGAATATAGAAGATAAATGTTTTTGAGCGAATTTAACAGTTCAAAAGTAGAAACTCTTTAAACATTTTCATGAAAGTAAAAACAAGTTTGGATGTCTCAACACACCTTTCCTCTGAGTTTAAGAGAACAAAACACATCTGATAAGTGTACACACTTTTCCCTAAGATAAAATCAGCTAAAATTACACTGAAAAAAATAGAAAAAGGCATAATGAAATATTACAACCACATAAAACTAAAACTTTTTTTTTGTATAGATTACAGAGAATAGATAATTAAGACCACTCTGTAAGATCAGTGCTTTACTTCCTCCTGGTGCGTCTGACAGGAGCTGCTTCTGTAGGGACGTCTACTTCCTCCACCTTTTTCACACCCCTTCCTTTTCGAGTGGTGGTTCCTTTGTGAACACATAAAACGTTACCAATTTTACACTCTCAACAGGTGAATAGTACAGCACAGCATGAACAACAAATGCAAAACAGACAATGTACATAAAACAAAGGTCTAAACTGTATACAGCCAAGGCACTTATCGAGCCCATTAGCATTATTGCTTTAATCATCCCCAAACCATGTGAGCAAATATTTGGAACAATATTTGAAGGCTATAACCAGCAAGACTGATGTGACAAATTCACTGAAAGATATGGCTACATCTGAAAATAACCTTATCCACAATCCTGAACAAACTACTTTATAGTCCCAAGTTGCACAATTAGGTTCATTGAACACCCACTTCTAACTAAACCCCAATGTAAAGTTCTTGAACCCCACTGGGGGAATGTAAACTTCCTAGATACTATACAGGTGCTGGAACTTCCTTACCTAAGATACTTGAGCAGCTGGTGTTTGGGAGTAGGCTCAGCCTTCCTTTTTCCTCTTGCAGCTCTTTCTCTTTTTTCTTTGGGTTCCTTATTTACTGTAGTGGAGTTGATGTCGGCTCTTTGCTTTTCCTCTTCTCAATGGCTTGACATTTACTGCTTCTTGAGAGTCTTCAACGGGAGGTTCTTCTTTTTTCGCTCCCCTCCCTCTGCGGCCTCTGGGTGGCAGATCAGCAGATTGATTTGATTCTGTTGAGGATGCTCTATTACCAGTTTTCTTGGGAGTAGGCTCAGCCTTTTCTGGTTCAGCTTCAGATGTTTTCTCTTTGCTGGGGACCTCTGTTGCAACTTCAGCGCTTTTGGCTACTCTGCCTCTTTTCTTTGGCAAAGGTTCCTTATTTACTGATTCATCTGTTTCCTCAATCATTTTCCTTTTGAGTGGAGTTGATGTCTTTCTATCAGTGGGCTCTGATTTGGGCACAGAGGAAGCTACTGCTTTTCCTCTTCTCAATGGCTTGACATTTACTGCTTCTTGAGAGTCTTCAACGGGAGGTTCTTCTTTTTTCGCTCCCCTCCCTCTGCGGCCTCTGGGTGGCAGATCAGCAGATTGATTTGATTCTGTTGAGGATGTCTCAGCTGGTAATTTGCCTAATCTTTTGGATTTCTTCACGTGTAGTTCTTTTACATCTGTAGAAGTTTCAATATCTTTACAGACAACCACATCTGGGCTCCAGTTAACGATTTTTGAGGATTTAATTTCATTAGCTTCCTCAGCTGTAGCAGATTCTTTGATTGGAGTTTCAGGGATGTCCTTAGTTGAATCCATCTGTCTTTTGCTACGGAATCCTCTTTTCACTTTCTCCAGTGCAACAACAGTTGTTTTCTCAACAGCAACAAATTCAGAATCTGCTTGTGTCATGGTATTTTCTTCTTTCTTTGATTCAGGTGCTTTTGCTGTTCTCCTGGTATGTTTAACAGGCTTAACTGGCTCTTCTGATAAAGTCACATCCTCTGACTCTGTCTTGGCAACTGCTTTACGTGCACGGCTAGACACCACAGCGACTGCAGCAGCACGGCGACCTCTTTTGACAGAAACGTCTGCCACCATTTCGGGTTCCTTTGCAATAACGGACCTTTTTCGACTAGATTTCACAACAGGGGTCTCTGCTTGTTCAACTGGGCTAACAACCTTCTCCTCAGCCTCAACTGTAAGTGTCACCTTTGACTGCTTTGTTTTCCTACTCCCCCTCACAGGTTTTACCACCGTTTCAGTGTGTTCTTCAGTCACAGGTAAATGTGTGCTCGTATCTACAGCAGGTTGGTCAACAACCTCTTCAGCAATTTGTGATTTCTGCTGTTTAGCCTTTCTTCCTCTGCCAGACTTGACCACAAGTGTTTGAGACTCCTCTTTATGGTCAACATCTGCCACAGCTTTGGAAACAACAGTCACATCATCATTCTCATCCACAGGTTGGTCCTTGACCGTTTCTTTTTTACCTTTCCTTCCTCGCCCTGACTTTGCTACAGGTGTCAGGGGCTTCTCAGCCACTACAATAACATGAGTGCTTGTAATTTCACTTTCCAAAGCAGGGGTTGGCTCGGTTTTCAAGCATTCCTTCTTTGCTAGCCTTCCCCTCCTAGCTCTAGTTGCAGAGACAGTCTCAGTAGCTAGTGAAATTTGCAACTTGACATCCTCTGGTGCAACAGCATTTTCCTCACAAACAATTTCAGTTGTTTTCTGTTCAAGTTCTTCTGAAGGTTGGTTTTCTTTTTTATCCTTCTTTCTCCTCCCAGGTTTCACAACAGGGGCTTGGACCTGCTCTTCATTGGCATCAGTACACTGCGAGTCAACAGCATTTGCATCAACAGTGGGCACAACTGCAGCATCAGCATCATCTTGTTTAGCTTTCCTTCCTTTCCTGGTTTTGGTAACAACAGGCAGGCTGTCTGGCATCTCCGTATTTATGGACTCTACAAGTACTTGTAAAGCCTCAGTTTTCTTTGCCTCTTCCACAAAGCTGTGCTTGGGAACTCTACCACGGGCTGATTTTCTAACTGGGCTGGCGGTCTTTTCTGGAACCTCAAGAAGTTTCTTGGCCCTCCTTCCCCTGGTAGGACTAGCAGGAACTGGACTACTCATATATTCCTCTTCAATTAATGACAAAACAGCAGGTGCTTTGGCCATTTCATTTTTGGATTTCTGTGCTACTCTTCCTCGACTGCCATGCTGAATTTTCTTGGCAGGTGGAGACTTGATTAGCTCCTCTTGCTCAGCAGTGGATGGAGTTATGGTAGCTTCAACTGTTGCGTTGGTATTATCAGATACGCATACAATTTCTTCAGACTGCTCCTGGGTTTTCTCATCTGCCCCAGAGGAAAAGACATCAATAGCGTCAACTGAAATGGACTCTTTATTCTGGTCAGGGTGTGTTTCCTGGGGAATTACAGTCTCAATCTCTGGATCACTCTGATTAGATTCAACTGCTTTAGCTATGCACTGGAGATCCACAGATTTTACAACTTCAGTCTCCATGGTTTCAACTGGACAGACATTTTCTTTGTCACATTCCTCATCCAAACCTACAAGTCAAGACAACTTAATTTACTAATCCAAGTAGCTAACTGTCAAACACTTAATTTCCCAAATTTTAGGACTAAGAACAACAAAATAGATGAGAACAAATTTGTATTTCCCAGATTTAACTCACCTTCAACTGGCATGAATGCAGAGCCACTTTCCACTGGTTCTTGTATCTAAAAATGAAAAACTTTTAATTATATTTGAAGGAAATAAAAACAATTCCCAATTATTTTTTTAAATAAAGAATTAACTCAACCATTACAGAATGTTTAGTGTTAGTAAAGCATCTATCCAAAGAAGCTTTACAAATCTACAATGCAAGTAAGCAGTATGACAAAACTCACATTATTGTCAGCTAAACTATCTACTGAGAAAACATGGTGTGAGTGTTTAATGGGGTAACCCATTACCTCAGTAGGCTCAGTCACTCTACTTTCTGTTGTCAGGGTAGAGCTATTTTCTGGTTCAAGTTCTTTAAGCCCAGTTGAATCCTGTGCCATTGCTTCTTTAAGTCGAGGGGTCTTCATCAGGTCACTGATTCCAAACTGACTGCTGACAGGATCTCCTTTTTGCTTGGGAGTCTGCATTAACGGCTTCAAACCAGAGAAGTCCTCAACAGGTTCAACTTTCTCTTTGGGAGTCTGCGTCAGCATTTGTGCACCCATTTGATCTTCAATTGGTTCTCCTTTGTGTTTAGGGGTCTTCATCAGTTGTTGAACAACAGTTGGGTCCTCTTCAACTGGATTTCTCTTCTGCTTAGGTGTCTTCTCCAATGATTTCGGCCTTAACGGTTTCTCCACTGTAGCTCCCTTTATTTTTGGTGTTTTCATCAGTTCTTTCACACAAGTCAGGTCTTTGTGTTGATCAGCCTTTTCTTTGGGTGTTCTCATAAGCCTCTGAAGACCAGCTGCGCAGAGTACAGGATTGTTCTTCTCTTTTGGGGTCTGCATCACTCTTTTCACTCCAATCATGTCTTCTACTGGAGCTCCCCTGTATTTGGGAGTCTTTAGGAGTTCCTTAACGCCTTCTAGACTTTCATCCTGGGAAGGTTTACATTCCTTGGGGGTCTTGAGCAGCTTTCCTCTTAAGTCCTCAATTGGTTCGGCCTTCTGTTTGGGTGTCTTCATGAGTCGCTTGACTCCAGTGAGGCACAAGGATGGTGCTGCTTTCTGTTTTGGGGTTTTGACTAATGCTTCAGTGTCAGCCTCCTCTTCCTCCGTTTGTATATCAGAAGGGGTCTCTACCTCTGGAATGATGTCATGGCAACTTGCCTCATTTGAATTGTCAGGGAGCTGAGAAAGATCTTCGTCTTCCAACAAACTACCATCCTGGTTGTCCAGAAGAAGCCGTGTCACTGCTTCATTGTTGTAGCAACCATGTTTGGCAGTGGAGACCACACTTAACGGTGACACCATCATTTCACCTGTGTGGGAAATGAAAATTAAGGGCATGAAATCAGAGTTATATCAAACCAATACACTGTAGATAATTTGTGACACAAATCTAAAACATTTACCTGATTCTTCTGGTGTTTTCATCACTGAATTCTCATCCAGAGGAATCACTGGACATGCATTATTCAAAGGAACTCTATTCTTAGACCTGGTGTTGGCTGGTGTTTTGAAAATATCTGCAACACCTAACATTACACATAAAACATATATAATTTGAAATAACAATTATATCAAACATTAATTGCATACATTGTTTTCTTCAACATGGAACAAACCTGTCAAGTCCTCATCCATTTTCATGTCCTTCTTGAATAGTGCTATGTTTGGCACTACTTTAGGTGCAGCACCTACAGACTGGTTAGTCCTCATATAGGCTTTGCCAACAACAATGGTGACTGGAGATGCTGCATGGCCAGTGCTGACATCATCTTTCAGCCTCCGTGCAGGTGTCTGTATAGGAAACCAACCGTTAAATGCAATTTGTAATAAAGTCACAAATGAATAAGCCATTCATTGAATAAAAACATTACCAGAAATTTGAAAAATTATATTTTTGTGTTTTACCTTGGGTTTTGGCACTGCAGTTTTTTTCGCTATACTGCTCTTTATCGTTTTTTTCTTAGTTGTAACTTCTGTTTGAGGTTTAGTCTGACCAAACTTCACAATATCAGCCCAAGAGGTCAACACTTAAAACAAGGGAACAAAAAAAAGTAAATAAATATTTAAAGTGATAAAAGATTTAGTATTCTTAACAGGAAAGCACTGACATAACTAGTTTAAATGTTTAACCTTTTAGATTAGCCCGTGATGCTCCACTGCGTCTTGAACGGATGACATCAAGTGCACTTTTAATTGCACTTTTGGGTGTTTTTCTTGCAGAAGACTTCATGCTCTGCCTCCTTAAAGGTATCTTTGGTGTTACACATTTCTGGGGGACATCTTCTACAATGGTTGACTGTAGTTCTGGCTTGTCCTCCTGATCCTGGACAGGTGATGGAGTACTGATACGAGAGATTGAAAATCGCCCCTGCACCCTAGGTGTCTCAGTTAAAGACATGGTCACCCACAGCCTCAATCGCTGAAGTTGAAGCTCTCTTAGCAGATGCAGGTGTCCTGGGTGTAGCAGGAGTAGAGGATGGCGTTGGTGCCTTGTTTGAACCAGATGGTGACTTTTGAGGTTTAGGTGATGGAGTTTTAGCCTTGGTACATGGTGACCTTCTGGCAGGTGATGGCGTTTTAGCCTTGGTACTTGGTGACCTTCTGGCAGGTGATGGTGATGGTGACCTTTTAGCCTTGGTACCTTCTGGCAGGTGATGGCGTTTTAGCTTCTTCTGGGTGATGGAGTTTTAGCCTTGGTACTTGGTGACCTTCTGGCAGGTGATGGCGTTTTAGCCTTGGTACTTGGTGACCTTCTGGCAGGTGATGGCGTTTTAGCCTTGGTACTTGGTGACCTTCTGGCAGGTGATGGAGTTTTAGCCTTGGTACTTGGTGACCTTCTGGCAGGTGATGGCGTTTTAGCCTTGGTACTTGGTGACCTTCTGGCAGGTGATGGAGTTTTAGCCTTGGTACTTGGTGACTTTTTGCCAGGTGATAGAGTCTTCGCTAGAGATGCTGTCTGTTTGGGTGAAGCTCTCTTTGAAGAACTTTTTTGAGCCCCTGGAAAGGTTTCTTCAAGTCGAAAAGCCTTAAAAAATAAGGGGGAAAAACTGGATTAAAAGCCTTCAGAAGTTTCAAAGATTTTATTGTGCTAAAAAAGCTGTTTTATGCATTACCATAAGACCAATGGTGGATGCTCGTCGTAAGAGAGATAGGTTTTTTTTGGGAAAGACCCAAACTGTGTCGTGGGGTTGCCCCACGGCGAAGGGGGGAATTTGGAGGCAGACATTTGTCAAATAGCTCTGGGCTTAACTGACCACCAAAGGACACTCGCTTCTTCTTTGATTTTGGGATGGTTACTTCATTGTGAGATTCATTACCATCACATAGCTCATTAACAGAAGTGACATCTGTTGGACAAAAAAATATGAGGAATATTACTTAAACAGGCACATATATTTGCAACATTTAACTAAATGACAAATGGTGGATTCAGAATGCAGATGGTTCTAATGTGTTACAAATTCAATCATAAGGAGATCACCTTGCTTCTTAGAAGCTGATGTGGTAGCCGTAATTTCAGGCAGAACATCTTGGACTTGAAACCTTTTGCCAGCATTTGCTCTTGGAGATGTTCTTGGTGACATTTTCACTTCAGTGTTTTTATCCTCAGAACCTGGAGTCTGAGGCTGGAATGAAGATATTTGATGAGCAAGGCTCTGATTCTGTGATCCACCACTTTTCCTTCCTTTTGGGGATTTATGAGTTTTCTCTTCAGGCTGTGGCTCTAAGAGAATCTGCTTGACTACCTCACCAGCACTGAACTTCTGAGGTGTTTTCAAGGGTGTTCTCTTCTTCTGGGAGACAGGAGTTATACTTTTCTCCGTCAATGAGGGGGTACTGGGCCCTACAGATGGCATATCGTCAGTGGGTTTTTCTTCCACGTTTGCATTCAATGAGCTCTGAGGGATAGCTGGTCCAGTCGTATCTTCAGAATTGGATTTCGAGGATCTTCGCTTCTTGGTAGAGGGGGTTGGGACTTGTATCAGACTACTTTTAACATCCGCAGCAAGAACTTTCTCATGACCAACCTGAGGTCTTGCAAGAGGTGTTTTTGGTAGCTCAGACTTCCATGGTGATTTTGCAGCAAGGTCCTGTTTGACCATTTGGTACAGCTCACAAAAAGGTGACATACTGTCTTTAACTTTGCCTTCTGATTCAGTCTCAACAGTTTGTTCCACAGATGGTGGCAAATTTGACCCATCTTTTAAACAAGTGTCTGTAAATACAGTACACATGACAATCATTAATATAAAATCATTTTTAAAACAATAATAATTATTAGTGATCGACCGATATTGATTCATATAATAACGTTATGTACTATTATTTATTTACTACTGACTAGTCATGAAAATGAACATGGCATCATCAGCAACACTGACAATAAGCAAATGTCTAACGTTTTCAAATCTCATGAGTCACTAACCACTGGATAATGTTAATGCTCGGCATTTCTTAACTGGCCATTCTACTGCTTACAGCGCCTCTGCATTTACACAGGCGATGCTTGCTTTTTCCAAGTGAATCTTGCAAAAACAGTGTCCAAAGTGTGTGCAATGGGTTAAATGCAGAGAACACATTTCAATACTCAACAAAGGTTAAATAATTAAAAATGAAATATCAAAAATATCGGTAAAATATATCATCTCTAATAATTATTACTATTATTCTCTACACAGACTCACATAAAGCACACACCTGAACTGTTTTGTCTTTACCAGGTGTGGACAGCGTCTTCTTCGGTGTCTTAGGAGGTGGGTACTCAAACCTGGCATTTTGACAAAAAAAATAAAAATCACAAAACAAATTCTACCAAACAAGGATGGTCCAAGAAAGATTTTTTTTCCAGCATTAAATAGCAACAAACATCTGACTCACCTGAAAGAACGATCAATGATTGTAATGACATCACCATGCTTTAAACGTTCTGATTGATTAAGATCTTGTCCGTTAATACGTGTGGGGTTCACAGAGCTCAAATTGGTCAAAATGAGCTTAAACAAAAGAGACAAGTCAATGAATAAATAGCATGTCATGCAGTGCTTAATTTGAGCCAGATCCTGATCCGGAAAATTTGCATTCCGTAAATTGTTTTTAAGGATCCGGCATTAGACCGTGACAGTGCTTGCATGCATATAAGACAGAGTGAGAGCAGGTTTATGTTCATATTTAGAGGTTATGTATTGGTTCTCAACATAATTTTGACCATGACCAACAATTAGCTTTCTTAAGTTCAAACTCGCTATCATTGATTGGTGCTTACTGCTTATTGTTTTGTGAGCAGCATAACGTTTGAAGAGTGTGTAATACCAGAAATAATACCAAAATAAAGTAAAATATTATAACATTATTATACATTTAAATGTAACATTATAACAGAACAAGAATGAAAAAATATTTAAAGCTAAAGAAACCAAAACAAAGAGAAACTGAAAGTACCAGGCGTTGGGCTCACGTACCTCTCTCAATCGACACAAATCCAAATGTTTCCATATTCACAATGTATTTGAATGTTAAACTATTATTTATTAATGTAGACTGGGCTTTGTACTTCATGTGCGTTCGTAGCTATATCGACAGAAATATCTTCTACAAAAATGTGCTTGGCACAACAGTTAAGTGGACCGGTTATACGGACTATTTAAATGACAAATTTTGGTATTTTAATGTAACTTAGACATACATTTTCCTTAAATCATCCTGACGACCCATTTTTGACCCTTGCCCTAGTTAGGTCCATGCAGAAACTTGTGAATGAATTGTGGCATCACCGCTTAGTGACGTCCTGAATGTTCCGGGAAAACTGAAGTTGTATTGTCAGTAGGGATGCATCGATCCGATACTGTGGATCGGTATCGGCTCTGATCAAGTCATTTTCTGCAGATCGGGTATCGGTCAGACGAGACCCGATACAAATCCGATCCTGTGCTTTTAAGCTTATAATATTCTGTGTTGTTGTTAAGCCCCAGGTAAGCCACAAAAACATCATAAAGTGTTCACACACTAACTTTCAAGTGTTCTGGAACTGTTCCATAGTTTAATCTGAGGTATAGATGAATATTTAAGTCGTTAAATTCAAGTCCACAAGAACTTCTCTCTCCGCTGCGTCTGTCATCCTCAATGCAACATTCAAACCGCGCGTCGCGTTCGGTTACTACATTCAAACACTCTTCAAGAGCGCACAGTTACTGAGGTTTAAAACTGTTAAAAGAAAAGGCTCAATAAACTAACTCACAGATTTAATACACTTCGCATCAATATCTCTTCCATCTGTACTTTTCTTCTCTATGCGGACTCAGAGGGCTGCGCAGCCTGTGTGCTGTGACTCCGTGTTTCAAGAGCATCATTCTGCACACGGGATGTGCATTGCGCCGCTCTGTATTGAGCCTTTCGTTTTATAATACTTCTGCTCAATGAAAGATAATAAGTCTTTCTTGTTCTGTCCTGTCTATAATATGTTGCTGCCTTATTATTGTGCTATACATTTAAAATACGTTTATTTAAATTTTATATTAAATATTTATATATAAATGTATTTGCTTGTTTTTTTAAATGTATTTTATAATAAAAAGAGCAACGTGTGACATTTTACCAGATTTTTTTACCAGATCAGTACACTTATTCACTTTTATTTGTAAATAAAAATGTTTCACTATGTTTTATAAATATATATATATATATATATAACAAAGCAAGTTTATTTAAAAAAAAATAAGTCAAAACTTATGAATATATGACTGAATAAACAGCCTATAACGCAAGGCTATTAAATAGCCGTCCCAAACTCATTTTTTTGTTAATAAAATGAATTTGTATGAGCCAGCACATTCATTTAAAGCAGTGGTTCTCAACCCGCGTAATGATGAACATAATCAAAAAATACTTTCAGTTCTACAATTGATTTTTAGTTTTTACATTAATTAAAAAATATACGAAACAAATAAAAGCTATGTTTTTGTTATGTCAAATAATTTAGTTTTTCATATATTATTTTTAGGCATGAGCAGACTATATGCACTCATGTAATTAATGTTACGCATTTAACAAGCGCGCACTTTGGCAGAATTTAATTCAGATAGTCATCAGCAGCCATTCGTTCTGTAAAATTGAGTATCAGAATGGACACATTTGCTAAGGGAGGAAACGAAATGTGGAAAATGCCAGCAAAGGAACAATAATAGTGTCAGACAATAATCAGCAGTGCTTGCCTCACACTGAACATGTTCAGGTAAAAAGAAACATCATCCTTAATTACAGAAAATATGTCAAAACATCTCTGGAGAGAACCTTAGATTATTAAAATCGAAAATGCTCTAAATATTTGGATCAACATAGGCTACATTTGTGAACTTTTCTGCAATGTCGCGTGTCGAGTCACGCTTCTGCGCGTCTTACAGACTGTAAATTACAATCACAACTTTATTGTGCTGTTACTCCTTTCCAGCAGAATTTCTCAAGATTTTTATTCGTCACATGCATAATTATACAGAATATAACCAGCAGTGGAATGTAATTAGTCAGCTCCCGACAGCATCAGGTGTTTTATTAATGGTGAGTAGAATTATTTAAGTATTTAAATAAATGCAATCGTTTAGATATCATAATATTTAGGCTATAAATAATATTATAAATCTGGTTGGTTTGTATTGGTGACTAATATGTAAATGACATGCGTGCGGCCCGTGAGACTTGCACTTGGACCATAGTGCTGCCCAGTCGAAAAATAGGTAGAGAACCACTGATTTAAACATATAGCCTACAAAATGGCACGAAGTGAAAATATCATGATATTTTTTGGTTATGAAAACAACCTAGGGGACTGTTAATGAAACGTGGAAACTGTTCCTGAATAGAATGAATATCACACCGTCATGCAAATCCTTCCCAGCAAACACACGCAGTACAGGTGCTGTAGGCTACTTTTATTGTACTGTACTGCTGCATGCTTGTAGTTTCTGCTCTTTAGTGAAGTTATATAACATTACAGCGCGGCGCCACGTTCATGCGTGCTAAAGAAGAGCGCGCGCCACCAGCACACTATAACATCTGACAGTACAGTTCGTTTTTTTCTGAAGTGAGAGACTTTTTACTTCATAACGTGTTACGAAAATAACGATAGAATAATGCCACTGACATTAAACCGGTCAACATCTCATCTGACCTCAGATACTGAATTGGGACAGAGCCTTTTTCTCAAGCACTCTTTCTTTCCTTAGACTGCCTCGGAGTCAGATGATCTGACAGAAGTGACAACAGCTTTCATGCACGTCTTTTAAAATAAAAGTCTCGCATCAGAAAAACATTTAGAATTACGTTTTTTGTTGATGTCGTTTCTTTGGCTGTAAACAATCCGCGACCCTCTCAGAACGGTCTCGCAACCCACTTTTGGGCTGCATACCCAGCACTTTTGACCGACCAGTTGAGAAACACTGTAATAGATTGTGTTTAACACACAGAAGAGTGACGATCGGGTCAACACAGAGAAGTATAGAAATTCTAAGTTACATAAAAAAAAAAAAAAAAAAAAACACTGCGCTGGTATCGGATTGGATCGGTATCGGCCGATCCTCAGAATTTGCGGGATCGGATCGGTTATGAAAAAATGGTATCGTTGCTTCCCTAATTGTCAGTGTCAGTCACAGCGCTTTTTAATTGCTGTTTTGGATCCAGCAATTATTCATTTACAAACTAAGCACTGATGTCATGTGTTCGTTTACGGAAATAAATAGTTTTTGAAAACAAGACAAATTTAAACTTGGTTTATCAACAATATAATTACCTCCTTGTTCTCATTCAGTTCAATTTTACAATGTTCTTTAGACACCTGTGGCAGCTGAATCCGAATATCACAGTCCAGCTTCCTAAAGCAGTAAAAAAAAAATCCACATTAAAACTCCTATGCCCATTTGCCTTACTGGTAAATATGAAACATGATATGTGGTGTAAGACAAAGACATGAATTTCTAACACTTATTGGGTCATTCTAGTTTCACTACACATTACTCAAATATACACCATTACTCACTCAAGTGTACATTAATAATTGGTTGTTCAAGACTTCCTTTTTAAATGATAAACACTAAAACATGCATATTTAATGTCACCATTAATTCTTGTTCACTCACAGAAACAGACAAAATGTTTAAACATTGCTTCAGGTTGGCTGAAAGTTGTGTTCTGTCACAATTAATATATGAAAAAAAATGTATAGCCTGAATAGAAAAGTCGCTTTGGATAAACGCGTCTGCTAAATGCATAAATATAAATTATAAAACATCAGTGCTTCTTTACGTTTTTGTGCCAGGTGTAGTTTCACTGATATAAGTCTTAACACTATTTATACATATATAGTGTTTAATTTCCATTAACAAGCACAAAATTGATGTTTACGTTTTAGTGATACCAGTAGTTTTATTGATATCTGGTGCTGAAAAAACGCCTGTTTGTCAAATATGCATAAAAAATGTGATAAATATTTATTCTCAATAAATATTCTCTCATCCAGCCACCATTGGCGACAACGTATAGTCTATTTTTCATAACATAACTATAATTTGCATAACAGCACATATGGGAGTTATACTCCATCTCACGATCTATATAATGAGCATGAATGCATGTCATTAAGAGTAACGTGTTCTGATTGGCTAGAGTGGTTGCTTGCGTCAAATTTGACAAAAATGAAAAGCCCGCCTGGCATCAAACGAGCAGAACAGCGCATGTCCCAAACATTCACAGTTCTTTGTATCAGCAATTAAGAAGATACTTGTTGTAACCAAATGTTTAAGTTTTTTTTAGCAAGTGCACTTCAGTTTTACTTGCAGTGATTGTGTGTATGTGTTATAGTAAGTTAGTAGTCTTATACATTTCATTTGTTTTTCCATGCACCTCACGTTATCTATTTGGCAGGATTTCAAGTAAAACCCTTAACAGCCATGATTATAAAAGTGTTACTGACCTTCCGAACAAACAGGACGCTGTGAGGGGAAATTCAGTGCCATCTCCTCCATTTCTCTTGATCACCACGATCTTCCCAAGCAAAGGCATTTCAAATCAACTTACCTTGTTTAGCAAACACAAAAGACAAAAAAGAACGGAAGAAAATTAACGTTACAACCTCGTGACTGGTGTGAATTTTCATCGACGTAAATATTTTACTGTAATGTTTCATGGAAATCTTACGCGAATATCATCCTTGATGTTAAATATAATATGCTACACAAATAACAATGTCTTAATATTTTGTATTAATGCATCACTTCAACATATATTTTGCGTTCACATTCACAACTGAAGACACGAGATCAGCACATGGCCAAAGGCATTTAAAATACTACACAGCAGGCAAAAAGTTCAGGAATAAATCCACATTTACTAGTTTTAGTGACCGAGTGGACTCAAATAGTGCCAACAATATTTGTGACCACACTCATTGAAAACGGTGTTACCAATTTGTTTTGTTAATTGTAACTACGCATCTGTCGATAGCACAGTGTGTCGATATTTGAGCAGTTATTTTGTATCCTTGAAATGAAAATAATCGAGGATTTACCTGAGGTTACGTATATCAAAACGATCAAATATGTCCCATCGATGTCAAACCCTGGCTTTTAAACCCAGCATTAAGATTATTGTCCCGGTCGCTCTCTGCCGTTACTAACTCTAAACTACTACCAAACATCAGTCCGCTGTGTCCGTCGACAAGGGCAGCGCGTGCTTCCGTCTTGACTGACGGCATATATCCCTCCGCAAAAAAATCAAAGCAACTATTAGTTATTTACTGAAATATTTTATAATAGCCTATTGCATAATATATGGATCCAGATAATATGAGCCTTGTTCAAAGGTTAATTTAGCGTGTAATGAATTATATAAATGAAGGACTACTTTCTTTTTCAATCCGCGGAGGAATATAAAACGGATAACTTCCAATGTTTGAAAACTATTCAAAATTCCGCGCGAAGGCTTCTGGTTGGCCAGTAGTAATACTACTACTTTTCATAGCCAATAGGATTTTGTGTTGACGTAACGCGACAGAAAAGGTGGCCAATTAAATCACGTTAAATGTGCAATCGCTCTCCGCACTGTACGAAGACGGCGGAAGCAGTGAAGCACTGCTTTGAAAAACTAGTGAAGCTGTTTATGCGCACAATTAGTGTTTATGACCACACAAAATCACTTTAAGTGTCTTATTGAAAATACCCCATTGTAGTGTATATTATAATACAATACTTAGGTCGTTTCCCTTTAATTTATTTATATTGTATAATTTACAGTATCAAACCCAATTTAGCGGAGTAAAATATATAATACAAATTTAGATTAAATACATGACTTACCTGTGTACAGTAAATTACATAAACATTGATAAATTAATAGATAATGCGTTACATTAATTAATGTTATACAGAAATGATCATATTATAATGAGCAATATACCTAACCCTTTGTGGTACTAACAAATGTTACTAATTTAATTTATGTACAGTAAGATAATTTCACTCTAACATTAATTCTTGGGGCATAACTTACCAAATAGGTCCTATAGGTCTCTGTAATGCATAGTTACATAAGATACTTACATTTATTGATCTAATAAGCCATCTTTAGATTTGTAAAAAGAAGAAAACTGAACTCTAACTTGATATTTCTAACTTCTTTTGCCCCTGTATCTGAAATTAAAAGAGGCAATGAATGAATACTGATAAAATCAATAAGGGACAATAAATAAATACTACTACAACCATCTATAAAAAAAACACTATGTTGCACATATTATGCTGGCATTATTATAAAATAAACTCCTAACAGTGTGATCAGAATCTTATACAATCTTACACAAACTAAAGGGGTTTATTTTGAGACAATATCCTACTGTCTGTTATTAATATTTGATCATACACTTAAATTACTGTAATTATTTCAGTGTTTCATTTTGTGATATTGGACCTTCGTTCATCTGATACTGATCAACTGATACTGATTCTGTCAACCCGTTTAAGATCGATGGGTGCTAGGGCTTTTTCTTTATAGCTCCAAAACTATGGAACTCCTTTTAAATCTCGCCTTAATACTAATTTCTTTAGGGTAGCTTTTACTTGATTTTTTATTGATTATTTTATTTGTATATTTTTTGCTTGTTTTACAATCTTTATATGGTGTATTTTGTCGTTTTGTTTATGTAAAGTGCCTTGAGATGTAAAGACGCTATAGAAAATAAAGATTATTATTATTATTATAAGACACTGGATGTCCTTACCATGCCTGAAATCCCATATAATTTATTGTTTCTTAGCATTAATTTAAGTGCATTGGCCTCTCGGTATAAACAAAAAACAACATGTGACCCTGGACCACAAAACCAGTCTTAAGTCGCTGAGGTATGTTTGTAGTAATAGCCAAAAATATATTGTATGGGTCAAAATTATAGATTTTTCTTTTATGCCAAAAAACATTATGATTTTAAGTAAAGATCATGTTCCATGGAGATATTTTGTACATGTCCTACTGTAAATATATCAAAACTTATTTTTTTATTAGTAATATGCATAAGGTCTTAATTTGGACAACTTAAAGGAAGGAAAACTTTAAAGGACATTTTCTCAGCATTGTATCAACATTAGTTTGCACCCTCAGATTATATATTTTCAGATAGATGTATCTCGGCCAAAAATGGTCCTCTCCTAACAAACCATACATCAATGGAAAGGTTATTTATATAGTTTCTCAATTGAAAAAAAACAACAAGGTCACATATAATTCTGGCTAAACAATGTGCAATGAGACTTTTTTTTATTAGTTTATTGTTTGTTTCTTTGTAATCTTGTTCTCCTTTGAAAAATAACCAGCAAAAATGATCACACTCACTTCTTCACTCATTGATTATGATGAATTATGAATGTTTTTTGACATTCGAAACAGAACAGGTTAAAACTCACAGCAATAGCTATTGATGCTTAATATTCTTAGACATTTGATATAACAATACTAGCAAATGAATTATACAGAAGTAAGATCAATCATCAGTAATGACATTTTTAACAGTCACAACATGTGTATTAATAAACATCCAGTTGTCCTTTTAGAAACAAGAGAAAGAAATTATTGACAGACAATGCACGTATTCCCACGAAGCAACCTGAACAGGCTGCAGACACTGTGCAACTGTTCTTATTAAAAATTAACCAGGAGAGTATGTGTATTTAGCACCTCAGTATATCACTGATCTGGAATCAGCGAATGCCCTTGTCACATTTATTAGAAAACTGATTCAATATCAACATTATTTCTCTTAAGTCAAAGGGACCCAAGGAAGACATAAGGCATTGAAAGGAGCAAGTAAACCGGGGCTGGGTGCACAATAGGAACCGTGCTCATGCTTTTTTTGCACACCAGCACTTTCATTCTTCCATCATAGACCATGCTTCCTCTGCTTTCATGTAGTACTGATTGGCCAGTCTGCCCTTCATGGCCTCCATAGCAGCATCAGCAGCCTCAGTGAAAAGATCACCTGCACAATTTAAAGACATCATCATAACTCACACATGCATACAATTCCAATTGAAAATGTTACAACAAATTCAGGACACATTTAGAAACCAAAACTGCCAATTTGAATTATATGATATTATAAAGGAGCTAAGTATCCCTATAGTAACTTGTGTGTGTCATTTCAATCAAATAATGACCATACTGTACATCTGTGCCCTTTTCTTTTTTTCTTTTAAGCTTTTATTACACTAATTATTTTAAAAGTCACAGGACAATGTTCTGAAGCAGTAATTTTCCATTGCTTTTGCTTTGGTATAATAACACTTACTTATTTGTGCTGGACAGATAAAGTACAGGGCAAAGCCAAAGCATTAAAACATACGCAACTAAAATGATTCAATAAACTCCACTCATTTTTTTAAAGCATCACTTTGTCTCCTGCTCCCTGCTATTTCACAGCTTCCTCTGTCAAGCTCTCAGGCTGATAGACAGTTCTGAATACCAGACAAAATGGATCTCCTCTGACGGGATCTGGTAAAAACACTGCATTCACAAATCTTGGCATGGAGACTCAATCTAATATTTTTGGTCAGTAGTATAACGGCACAATCTTAACATTATATTGTATTGTTGTAACACTTTCCAATGTTAATTATGAAGTTCTGCAGAAGAATGAGCAGGATTATTCCATGAGAAGAAGCCCAGTGGCCTACTGGCTGCACAACCAATTATATATATATAAAAAAAAATTTGTATATAGAAGTTTACAGCAGTGACAACAGCATTCTATAAGTAAACTCACACCCATACATTTTCAGGACTAACAATCGCATTTCGGTGAAGCCCTGCTGTGTGAACAGAACCTGACTGTACAACTAGTTTTGGTAATGTCGTACAGTTTGAGAGAGACGCTGTTTGCTGAATGCGGGATTGATAACTTATCAAAGTCGTGGATAGAAACTGTGCCATCTGAAGGTCCAGTAACTGTCTTCAATCGGAGCGGTTTCCATGAGTTTTGTGGTCTGCGTGAGACTTAAATACTCTGCTCTCACTCAGATATTAAAGCTGTCAGTTAATTTGGAGGATGAAATTGAGCATCAAATTTGTTTGTTTCAAATGTAATAAGACAGTTTTTTAGTCACTGTCACAGTGGTTACAGTTGATATATCCTATTGCACATTCATAGATGCTATTGCAAGTGGTGGCGTGAACAGGATATTTCAACACAAATTCTCAAATGATTCTCAAAACTAGCCTTGGTTATAAACAAACAAACAAAAACTAAAGTCTAGGCAAAAACTGGATTTTACTGATGTTATCATGGCCTTTAAAAAAAAAACAATGCTGTTACATTTCTAAAGTAATATCACTTGAATTTATTCATACATATGCATTAATTAAAATCTGTATATATTGACTAATGGCCTAGTGATTTTTTCATTCGGGCTGGGGGGTCTAATGTAAAGCCCCAAGTATACTTAGTTTTTATATGCGTACGTATGCAAACAGTTGAACACATAGCCTTTCAAAGTATACTTCATTTGATGTTGTGCGAGAAAGTGGGCGGTCGACACATGTGCTTTAAAAACTTACAAATATTTCGAACACTTTTAAACCAAAGCTGAGCGGTCTCATACCCACTCACTCACAAGCGCTTGTCAATCCGAGCGTCTGTTGTTGTTGCAGTCTCTGCTATTTTGTTGTTGTTCCGTGTCTTTAGTTTAGTTTTCTACTTTGACACAACGGCCCAGGACAGAGCTGCCACCTTGTGGTACAACTGATTAGTGCAAAACAAATTTAATGCACATGTGCGACCAGTGCTACAAAATAAGCATGTTACAAAAATAATTCTGGTGGTGCGCATACTATTCTGATGACAAAATTTGCATCATGCACACTATACGCTGACCCTTGCATACACGTAAAAAGTAAAGGTACTTTGGGCTTAATGCTGTCGCCCACGGGTCTCTGGTTTTCTAACGGTGTCCCTGAGCATGAGATACACTCACCTGCTCTTTGGGGGTCTGCATCCAGGTTGTGCCCTCCCTCCTGGTACATCTCAGCCAATCGTGCCAACAGAAGGTAGCGCGGCTCATCCTTTATCCCATCAAACTCTCCCCCTTCGTCGTAGTCTGTCATCTTAAGGGCCGAGTCATACCAGTGCACGGCGTGTTTCCAGTCCATAACCCTGCAATTTAAAAGTCCAAAATAAACGTTTCAGCTCTAAACACATCTTGGTCCAAAAAGACAAAATATTTATCAATGCGTTTCTCACCTATCAGAAGGGAGGTTGAAACCCGTGTCAAATGCTCGTGCTACTAGAATCATACTCGGCCGGTCTCCAGCCTCAGCGGCCTGCAGCAGAAAGCGGAAACCCTTCTTGCTGTTTTCCTCAGATGCCTGAGATGAAACAACACAGACATGACAGAGGAAGCATAAACAGGACCACCAAAACAAGATAATTAGGAAACACTACAAGATAATTAGGAAAAAGAAGCACCTCTAATTCGATCTCTGGTAGAATGTGATGTGGCAGCTGAAGGTAACATTGGCCAAGGGCAACTATAGCCTCAAGCTCCCCGCACATGGCAGCCCTTTCCAAATGGTACATTGCAGAAATCTGGTCCCATGGTGCATCCTTCTCACAAAAGCGCCCAGCCTCGTGGTAGCGAACCATGGCTAGATGTACCTTAAAGGAAAAGTTCACACGAAAATGAACCATTTTTCCTTTATCTGCTTACCCTCCTCGTTATTCAAAACCCATTTTGTTCATCCTTCAAAAGTCAAATGAAGAAACCTGAGAGGTTTCTGTCCCTCTATTGAAAGTCTGCGCAACCAAAATTTTGGAGATCCAAGAGGTCATAAATGTGTTATAAAACTATTCCAAAACAATGTCAAAACCGGTCAGTAAACAATGACAGCATTTACATTTTTGGTCGACTTAACCAAGGAATAATGTATGATAATACAATGATATTTGTCAGTTAGGGTGTATTCACACCAGGAAAGTCTGATAGTTCACTTGCTTTGGTCCGGAACAAATAGAATGTGTTTTTGTTTGTTTGGTGCGGTTCGCTTTCACACTGCGCTTTTTGCAAGTGAACCAGAAATTGTAAACAAAACCTCACGTGTGCCAAGGTCATCCATTCATTGGACAGAAATTCTCAAGCAGGGAAAACAGGAAGTGCAAAAACAGGCTAATCATACATTCGTAGTGCATTTTTTATTATTTTACTGATTTGCTGTTATGAGATACTAACGCAATATGAAGACATTTATGAGCATCAAAAATGAGACAATATCATACGATGTAATTATGACTTGCCGAAAATAAAATCTATAGATATAAGTATAGATATAAAATACTTAAAGCATAACATTTAACCTAGATAAATGTACGCTAGGTGCATATCCAATCGTTTATGCAGAGAGTGGAAGCTGAAGCGCGCTTCAGGACATCAGTGGAAACAAATTAAATATTCCGTAATTGTTGCTCATAAAGGTAAGAATAATACATTGTTCGGAACTGTAAAGTTTTTTTTTTGTTGTGCACTCACAATATCAAGAAAACGTAGTGCTTTAAAAAAATAAAACTAATAGGATGCGCTTGTGTCCCAGTCTTGAACAGGAGCGCTTCACAAAAATGAACCGAAACTCAGTGAATATTTTCCTTACAGACATGATGAATATATCTATAGAAAGCTTTGAATTACTACAAAACTAAATAATTCATATCCAAAACAAAAACTCTTTCATTATAATCCGTAAAGATGTATTTCTTTCTAAAGAAGCGTCCAATGAGGAGATTTTTAACTTCATCTTTGTGACACTGATTCAGAAAACACCAGTTTATTAATAAATAATTCATATATCTCCTTACTATTTTCCCCAGACACATTCATTGTAACTTTTTCTGGGGCTTTGCGGCAAGCTTTAGCCTATTTAGTGCGCTCATGTCACGTTGCTGTGGGCGATATGGTCACGAAAACTCATAATTTGCATGCGTTTTTAAGCATTGCGGTTTAAAAACAAGTGATTTAAGCGATTGAAATGCAAAAAACAGCACTATATGCGCAAGCTATGTGTTTCTGAGCGTGCTTTCTGCAATTGGGTCGGATCGAGGCCGGTTCATATTCACACCTTAAACGGACCGTACCAGAGTTCGTTTGGAACCGAACCGAGACCACCTCTTCAGCTGGGTCTCAGTTCGGTTATTTGGTGCGCACCAGAGTGCGATTGCTGTATTCACACCTGCCCAAAAGATCCGCACCAAAGGGGGAAACGAACTAGAGTTTGTTTTAATTGAACCAAACAAGACAGGTGTGAATACACCCTTTGTTTCAAGAACAGGTTTATAAAACACATGGCACAATGTCTTACCTTGCCTAGGATGGATTTACCAATTTTCCTTTCGAGAAGCATAGTGTTAAGTCTCTCTACTTCCACTGCCACACAGGAAGGTCTGTGTATGTGGGAGCGAGATGAATGGTAAAAACTCCATTTTTCATCTGTCAGCTGAGATATACAACAAAAATATACATATCATTAAGCATAAGTAATAACTGAGGCAAAAAAATTACAACATCATTGACTTGTCACATATCCAAAAGTCAACTATGTCTTATGTCATACCTCTTTATTTATATGTCAATCCTTTTTTATTTTACTTTTTTTGGCCTAGACCAAGCTATGACTGTAGTTGGTATATAGCTTATAATATTGGTCTGTTTTGTTATCAAATACAGTGGATAGCGGATCTGTGAATTGTTCATTAATTGTCAATGAAAACAATCTCATTTTAAAAACTGCTTTTTTATATACAGTAACTGCTCTCTTGCTTTTTCTTTTCAATTTAAAATGTTTCAATGAGAACATCTGTGAGGAAAAACACAAAAATAAACGCTTCAAATATTGCTGCACAATAAAGCAATGCATGCAGGAAATCACATGCAGGGTTCCCACACATTTTGAGTAAAGGACTTCCATGACTTCTCTAGTCATTCATGATGACTAGGAATTTTCACTCACAAATCGCAATTGCAAGTCAATTACAAATGTTTCTAAGCACAACTACAGAAGCTTCCATGAGTTTTACAAGCCATACAAAATCTCAGCTTTAAAATTCCCTGACATTAACAGGTTTTCCATGACTATGGGAACCCTGCCTATGAGTAAAGAGAGCTTGCCATCAGTTAGAGGATGAAAGTAAGATGAGATAAAGGTTAGTTTCTATAAAAGAAGAATGAGATGAACAGGTTTAGAGGTTTAGATAACAGGTGGACCACAGGATGGCACCACTCTAAACTAATGATCTATGAGAAGAAAACAGATTAGGAATCAATGGGTGATGGGTGACTATCACGATTAGATACAGTGAGTTTATCAATGGTTTCGTAGTTACCCGACGAACACTGTCCTCGTCCGATTCTGAGTAATGTCTGTTGTAGAAGGGACGTCCCTAAACGATGATGTGAAAAACTACCATCACATATCTCAGGAGCCCAAAAATGATTACTGCTGCATTTCATGATGCATTTAAGCACAGCACACAACAAGAGGTTTATAATGCACCCTAACAGAAAGGAAACTTTGCTGGGGGCGTAACATAGAAAACAAGCAAACATTTATTTATTTAAATACAACAGTTAGTAAATTCTTAGTTTAGTTTAAAATGTTCAGATTTAATTTAGTTTGGATTTAATGTTGACATCCTCAAAGAAATGGCTCAATCATCAAAAACTTTCAGTTTTTGTGTCAGATACAAATAATATTAAAGATTTTTAATTTGCATCGTCTAGCCAGTATAATCTGTACCTGACTGTGATGTTCGACTAAGTCTCCTTCACTGCGTTTCTCACTGGGGTAACCACTGTCTCCTCCATTATCTGAGTCCTGCGAATGCAATTACAGTTCACAATACAAATTAGCATTGATGCTAAAATCAACTTAAATAAGTTTCCACAAAGCATCACTGAATTTAATGTCACTCTTAATGGTGTATGTAGATTCTTCTTCATATACTGACCATGTGATCTGTGTTAGGTCGATGTGCCTCGTTCATTTCATTCATGAATGACCAGCCTGTAAACACAGACAGATAGAAAGACATAGTAGTGGTGACATGAATAAAATTAATGTTCAGTTATCAAAAACCAAAAAAAATTCAGTGTGAATGAAATCTGTATGAACCTGATATATGAGAACAAACTTTACATTTCATCTAGAATGTCCTGACTGCTGACAGGAGGGAGGATAACATTCACAAATAAAATATGTTGAGGTTGGTTTCATTAGTTCATATGAATTGGAAAAAAAATTGTCTTAAAGAATCCAATGAGTATTAATTTAACAGAATATGTAGTACTAGCAATTGGGCTGCTATTGATATTAATTGTTTGAACACTATTGTTAATGCTGTTTCCAATCATTATATTAAATATGATACCAAGCAACATGACAGTTTTCATATTTCAAACAAGTATATACGGTATGCAGCCTTATACATGCAAGTTAGGATGTGTGTGCTTATAATACTAATCAAAATATTAAAAGGTTGATGCACACTGGCTCAGATTACCTAAACCCTTAAAACCATAGTTCCCTTTCTATGAGGAAATGTAAATGTGGCTATATTTAGAGAAGTCACACTGCTGCAGACAGAGCAAGTATTACTTTTACAGCAGTTGTCTATTATCCATATTGGTATCAAAATACAAATTTAGAAGTGACTTTAGAAGTGTCAAACAACACACAAACCGTTAAGTATTTTGAAAGTACAGAGAAAATTCTGTCTAAAAATAGACAAATGCATTGAATATTTATCTGTTTTCCCAATGAAAATAACCATGACAATAACCAGCCAGTCAAAGGCCCACTTCAATTCTCGGTCAGATGACAACAAGTGGAGGGATTTCTTGTACTTCATTGTACAAATATTTACAGGTGCTGGTCATATAATTAGAATATCATCAAAAAGTTGATTTATTTCACTAATTCCATTCAAAAAGTGAAACTTGTATAATGTATACATTCATTCCACACAGACTGATATATTTCAAGTGTTTATTTCTTTTAATTTTGATGATTATAACTGACAACTAATGAAAACCCCAAATTTAGTATCTCAGAAAATTTGAATATTGTGAAAAGGTTCAATATTGAAGACACCTGGTGCCACACTCTAATCAGCTAATTAACTCAAAACACCTGCAAAGGCCTTTAAATGGTCTCTCAGTCTAGTTCTGTAGGCTACACAATCATGGGAAGACTGCTGACTTGACAGTTGTCCAAAAGACGACCATTCCTTGACACCTTGCACAAGGAGAGCAAGACACAAAAGGTCATTGCAAAAGAGGCTGGCTGTTCACAGAGCTCTGTGTCCAAGCACATTAATAGAGAGGCGAAGGGAAGGAAAAGATGTGGTAGAAAAAAGTGTACAAGCAATAGGGATAACCGCACCCTGGACAGGATTGTGAAACAAAACCCATTCAAAAATGTGGGGGAGATTCACAAAGAGTGGACTGCAGCTGGAGTCAGTGCTTCAAGAACCACTACGCACAGACATGCAAGACATGGGTTTCAGCTATCGCATTCCTTGTGTCAAGCCACTCTTGAACAACAGACAGCGTCAGAAGCGTCTCGCCTGGGCTAAAGACAAAAAGGACTGGACTGCTGCTGAGTGGTCCAAAGTTATGTTCTCTGATGTAAGTACATTTTGCATTTCCTTTGGAAATCAGGTCCCAGAGTCTGGAGGAAGAGAGGAGAGGCCAGAATCCACCTTGCTTGAGGTCCATGTAAAGTTTCCACAGTCAGTGATGGTTTGGGGTGCCATGTCATCTGCTGGTGTTGGTCCACCACTTGTTTTCTGAGGTCCAAGGCAACACAGGCGTGATACCAGGAAGTTTTAGAGCACTTCATGCTTCCTGCTGCTGACCAACTTTATGGAGATAGATTTCTTTTCCAACAGGACTTGGCACCTGCCACAGTGCAAAGCTACAGTACCTGGTTTAAGGACCATGGTATCCCTGTTCTTAAGCAGCAAACTCGCCTGACCTTAACCCCATAGAAAATCTATGGTATTGTGAAGAGGAAGATGCAGACTATGCCAGACCCATGCAATGCAGAAGAGCTGAAGGCCACTATTCAGAGCAACCTGGGCTTTAACACCTGAGCAGTGCCACAGACTGATGACTCCATGCCACGCCGCATTGCTGCAGTAATTCAGAAAAGGAGCATTAACCAACTAATAAGTGCTGTACATGCTCAACTTTTCATGTTCATACTTTTCAGTTGGCCAAGATTTCTAAAAATCCTTCTTTGATTGTTTTAAGTAATATTCTAATTTTCTGAGATAGTGAATTGGGGTTTTCATTAGTTGTCAGTTATAATCATCAAAATTAAAAGAAATAAAACACTTGACATATATCAGTAGGGGAACTGTGTGGAATGAATGTATACATTATACAAGACTGTTTGAATGGAACTAGTGAAATAAATCAACTTTTTGATGATATTCTAATTATATGACCAGCACCTGTATATTTGAAAAGTGTTTCCAGATGGCTGCAACATCCTGAGCCGACAGACCCTACTGTTCTCTTAAGTAGTACAACACATTGTATTACCATAGGCAGTTTTACGATCGGAGAGAATGATCGTTCGGACCCTGGGCGAGCCACAATGCTCTTCACATCCACGGAGGACAGTCTGAGCTGACTGCTGCTCAGAAAAGATAATTTATTTAGAAAACCTGCAGGAATGAAACCGTTGCAACAGTTTGTGAATGCAGGGCTAAGCGATAATAATTTGACTATGTTGGCCTGATCAGGTCCAGTGATATTTTCACTGGCCACACCAAAAAAAAAAAACATAGCAATATTTAAATTAACTATCAGAACCAAATTATAATATTTAAGTATAGCTTTTTTTGTTAACCATGGAAAAATGGTGCATCAATATGTCTGCAATAGATAGCTGCAGGATGAAATATTTTTGTAGGCCAAATCCCAGAAACGAGTTAGCATTTTAGCACTTCCAGTTCCTCCGTCCTGAAGTCAAATGGTTTTTTGAATGGGTTTTATGTAAATGGCTGAAATAAGATCTGTGGTTGACACAAGCTCAAGATATTTTTATGTTTTATTCTACAACATACAATACATTAGTAATACCCATTTTCAAAGTAATACAATTAATGCATCCCAAATGATGCACTATAGACTTATAAACTATGTACTTATGCACTACGTACTCAACCAACTACAAAACGTCATAGAATAGTGCATAAGCACGTGATTTGGGACGCACCTAATATTTTACTGTTCTTGAAAAAGGTGGTTGCTAACAAGTGGCTACAGAGGTTGTCTGGTACATTAAACATCATCATGCTGAACAGGTAAACTCATCTACTCTCACTAGTCCATCTTTACAGGCTCAATGTGTTTATATTAATGCTCTTGAAAGCTATTCTAATTTTTAGGGAAAAGTTTATTAAATAAAGACTGAAAGAGTTGTTTGTAGCCTAATGGTGGTGACATTTAAGTCATGCAAGTGTGATCCATCTATAGCCTGCATTTAGCTTTCTACCTCTGCCTATTGAATTCAGGCTTTGAAATTCATAAAAGTTATGTTCATTTGTGAAAATTGCTGTGATGAACAAAACAAAGAATCATAAACCTTAGTTGGTCACAGAGCTTATTTTTTTTGCAATAATCCATAAATCTGATGGAAAAATCCCTATTGGGTTTTTCTAGGTAACCAGGTTGATGCTAACTTCCGGGTTGGCCTACAAAAATACGTAATCTCTACTGCACGCTATATAAATATAGCAATGTCCCTATTTAGCAGCTCCATCAACTGGCCCAGATCTCTCACACTAGCCCCAGGCCATCTTAACATCAAGCCCTGGTTAAACTTACATACGGATGATTTTTGATTATAAAACACAAACCAGCAATTTGTTGGTGTAGTTCAATTGTGCAGATTCAGAAGGGGACAGGTCAAAGCGAGTGAGGCCCATACTCCTACAGATCTTATTACACAGGTGAGAGTGGAAGAAAAGAGCCATGCCACGCACACCTGAAACACAAGCACACAGATAATCAATACAAATGCTCCTTGTGCATACATGAGTCAGCTTTAAGACAAATCAAATTCTTTAAGTTTCTAAGAGAAAAAGAATGCAGGATGTTAATAAATACCTAGGTTGCCATCTCCAAAGTCAGTCCCCTTCTCAGTGTGGATCTGAGGGTCTGTGTAAAGGTCCCCAACACCCTGAATGTCCACCACTATCAGCTGGTGTCCAGAGCGCTCAAATGTAAAATGACTGAATGCCTAAAGCCACAAAAACATAATTGGCAATAAATAATCACACATCATCTGACTAGGACAACAGATTCAGATTTGTTACATCTTTGACAATATACCTGGGGTGTAAGCCGTATGTTATCGTCCCTCACAAAACCAGAGTTGGAGTTGTACTTTGTGTAATTCCCCTCAATGTAGTGTTCCAGGTGAAATAACGGGCTCCCAGTGCGACCAGTCATTTCCACAACACACATCTGCATGATGTCAACCTAATAATGATGGGATACATTAAATAAGTACATCATTCATAACTTGGTGTGATTGTTCGAACCAAGTTTGAGCGGTCAAACCTAGTTTACACCAAAATGGCCAATGTTTAATGAACAAGCAACATCCACCAAAGAAGTACCTGTTTAGGAGGCCTGTGGCGATTGAACTCCTCGCCCCATAATTTGGCCTCCATTTGTAACCTCACATCCTCAAAGTAAACATTTCTTTCCACGGTCTCCATGTATCTCTTAGTCACATAGTTTGAGGCTGATTTCCAGTTGAATCTGTGGGAAAAGTTTGACAACTTCTTCCTGTGAACGAAAGGGAATAGAAAGCTACAGATCAACAAAAAAACATTTCAAAACACAAGATGAAAGAAGTAAAATTATTACTTGAATAATGGAAGATATATCACTAAGAAAGGGACGTACCAACTAAAAGGGATGTATATTCTATAAAGTATAACAAATATTTTTAATACAATGTTGATAGGCTGGTTAATGTTGTGAATATTACTTCAGAAGTAAAAGATGTGTCAAGCAGTGTCAGTAATGTCCTAAGTAAACCCATTCTACACAACATTTTCATAATACTTTTAATATTATAAAGTGCAGTTTTTTCCTTTTAATTAAAAAAAATTATTAACAACAAAAAAAAGTGAAGGAAAACTGAAAAAAACTTGACTACATCGACAAGGAATTTTACTATTTTGCTTAATAACCATTAATAACCATTAAATATTAATAGTTATCTAGTCTAGAGTATATATATATATATATGTTTAAACTGGCTTGACTTACGATCTATAGCATTCCCTCATGGCTCCTTTTCCAAATGGCTGTGAAAGTAATATTAATTAATTAATAAACAAATACATAAATAATCAGTATTAACACATTTATGTTGGTGTATTATAGTGCCAAGATACCTGAGAGGAAACTTTGATAAATATGTCATCTTTTGCCCATTCACCAGTAACCGCATTGTATCTAAAGAGCAAGAACACATGGTTACACTTCAGTCACTTTAAATATAGCTTTCTATTCCCTTTCATTCCCAGGAAGTAGTTCTCAAACTACGGCAACTGGAAATCAGTCTCAAACTATGTGGCTACATGGAGATGTAAACGCATTTTACCCTATAAAATGTATCTTCTACATTATGAAGATATTAATATTTGCAGGAAATATACCAAACTGATTATTGGTCTTCATTGGGACAGACAGTTAATGAAAGAGTTAATAGAGCAAATACTGCACAATAGGCACAGTCCTTAAAGCAAACGCCCAATATTTACACAAGTGCTGTTTTTTCCCCCATTGCTCAGGAACACTGTGTACATGTAGACTAACCCATCAGACACAGTAGTTTAATGGCACACACAGACATTGGCTGGAATTCAAGGGATATTTTAGAGGTGTGAAGTTACAGATGTTTATAATTAGAGTCTTGAAAATGCGAGGGGACCCCTTGTGTTAGTATCCATCTGACATTATACTTACAGTGTCTCTAATTTAATTCAATGTGATGACATGTTCTGAAATCATCTGAGATTGATTTAGACTTGTGTCAGTGTGTGATAAAAACCCAAAACAGGATGAAATCAAAGTTAGGTGATGATAGGTCACAAGGGTCAATCTCAAGTGCAGTGCTGGGGACTCATTTAAAGTAGCGATTGCTACAAATTGTAAATGTATTCTGTAACATGAGTGTACTTCAGGTGTTTTCAAAATAGTACAGTAACATCATAGTTTTTGGTGGACTTAATTGTTAATGTATTCATTTAATTAGATAAATCATCCAAAAATGTAATTCTGTTCATCAATTACTTAAATTGCTCTAATCCAAACCCATAAGATTTTCATTCATCTTTGAAACAAGAATGAAGATATCTTTGGTAAACAGAAGCTCAAAAGTGTGAGAACCAATGGGGTTTGTTCTTGGGTATCACGCAAGCATGTTTGAGCCTAAGTGAGAATCAATGAGGTTTCTTCTCACACATCAAGCAAGAACTGCTTCTGTTTACCATATTTGATGCTTCTTGTTATGTGCATTGATACAAGTTTATAAGTGAATAAATGGCTACATTTAATCTGTTCATCATATAAATTGTGTCTGGATTAAACCGCTCGATTCAAAAATAAGTTTTAACCCTTTAAGTAGTATTGGTGGAGCTCCTTTTTGTAGGTAGGTTATAGTGTAGCTATTTACACTACCTTTCCAAAAGAATAGCTTGGACTAGCTTGTAAAGATTCAAATTAGCTTCTCCAACACTGCCCATGTGTTGCCTCCAGCTGGATTCAAACCTACATTCCTTGAACAGTAGGTTAACAATTTTAAAAGCCTCATATTCACTCACCTGTATCGAGTGCAGCGCTCGGTCTCGATTTCCTCCAGATGGAACTCAGCCCAAGGATCTGGCATCGCTTTGGCTTTCTCAATAGCATGTTTCCAAGTTGCCTGAGCAAGAGAAATTGAAGATGTTTGAAACACTTTCACATCTGTATGTATGGGTTGACAAACTGAAGTTGGACGATCCACCCTATATTTTAGGGCAGTGTTCAAGCACAAAACTATGGTTGGGAAAAGAAGGAAGGTACTGAAGGAAAAGAGGTATGCTAGAACAACAGTCATAGAGGAATAAAAGGACAAAGAAAAGTCAGAATCAATGCTGAAAATGTTCAGTAGACATCGGGTTAGGGATCTCGGTTTAAAAAAGAAATACCATCAGAAAATGATCATCAAGACATCCTGTTCCCTTTAGAAATCAGAATTGGAACAAGAATTGTTAAATTCCTTGATTCCCGTTCCTGTGGTACAGGTACTCCAGCAACACGTTGCCGTTTTGTAGTCCTGCTAAGCATTTGTCAAGAGCAAACACCAGGCTCGGTTATTTCCTGAACTTTGTGCTTTGCAAATTCTGAATAATAGCTGTAAGAGATCTAGCTTACTGTACTACGATACTGTAGTAAAAGTCTCCTCGTGATCCAAGTGTCATCAATGAAGTAAACCTGACTGCGGCCAGACCTGACATGATATCCCCAAATAACCAGTAAATGTAGATCCCGTGACCAAGTCTCACTTTCGAAATGCCAGTGAGACAGTGAGTACAAATATATACGTCATACACTAGGAAAATATGGGCTCCTCTTTACAGGGTACGGAAGTACCCTGAAGTACGGAAACATTACCCATGTGTCACAAGACAGCTTGACACAGGCTTTTAGAAGCCATAGGCATCTACTGTATATTAACTCATGATATCTTTATAGGTATATATATACATATATATAAATAAACAATTAAAATGATAAAACACAGTATTTTGACATTAGGAATGAACAGTATTTGTGTTTTTACCTAGCAACATTCTGATATTTTAAGTTGATATTTGTTTATATTGAAATATAGAAGCCTTTACTATGCTAGATTAAATGAGCACTAAAAAGTAGCATCTTCTCTGCTATACATTATACAGTTTAAAAAAAAAAATACATGCACAGATTATTTTTAACACAAATTTAGAAAATAAAAAGCAAGCTGTACTGTATTTACAATATTAGTCATATTAACCATAACATATTAAATATTATGTATCCATACAATATCTCACAAAAGTGAGTACACCCCTCACATTTTAGCAAAAAAAATGTAGTATAATTTCTGAAGGGACAATACTGCACAAATTAAACGTGAATATATTTTAGAGTAGTCGATGTGCAGCTTGTATAGAAGTACAAATGTACTGTCCTCTAAATATAACTCAACATATAACCATTATTGTCCAAATAACTGGCAACAAAAATGAGTACACCCGAAGTGAACATGTCAAAACTGTGTCCAAAGTGTCAATATTTAGTATTTTGTTCCATTATTGTTATCCAGCACTGCCTTAATCCTCCTGGGCATGGAATTCACCAGAGCTGCACATGTTGTTGCTGGCATCCTCTTCCACTCCTCCATAATGACATCATGGAGCTGCTGGATGTTAGACACATGGTGCTTCTCCACCTTCCGCTTGAGGATGCCCCACATATGCAAGCAGGCAAAAACATGAACATGATGTATAGGACATGTGGCTTTGCTTGGTTAAGCGATGTATAGCTGTTATCACTTAGGGTGTACTCAAGTTTTGTGGCCATCTTTTTTGACAATAATGGCTGTATGTTGAGTTATTTTCAGAGGACAGTAAATATTTACTGCTATACAAGTTGCACATTGACTACTAAAATACATCCAAGTTACATTTCTATAGTATTGTCCCTTGAAAATATAAACTAAATTGACTGCCGAACTGTGAGGGGTGTACTCACTTTTGTGAGATACTGTACATTTCTTTGCATCCCGAACAGATGGTTCTTAGTTCTATGATTATTTTTACAGTGAGCAAATGTAGAAGGAATGAAAGGGAAAATAAGGTGATAGGAGAAATATGAAAAGAGCATGCACTGCTGGCTAGATGCCACAATGACACAGGGTAAAATGGATTAATAAAATCTGGGAAAGAAAAAGTAAAGGTGAAGGGCAGAAATTGAAACGTATATTAAACATACCCGGGCTTTCTCAGTTAAAGAGCCAAACCTGACAGAGTGCCCATCCTGCTCGGTTTCATTTGCGTTCTAAATTGGAGGAATAGACAAACCCACTTGTTTAAACACAAACATTTTAGTAAAAACATTTGCCTTATTTGCAGTAAGATTTACAGTACATGAGGTTAAGGAAGTCACATCATGAGAGCTCGAGAGAGCTCCATATATGGAAGTGAGTGTGCCACAGAGATGAAGGAACACAATTTTTGCATACTGTACATTAGTTGACTGCTCCTTCTGGTAACAACACAAAAAGCTTTGTGGTTAAGAAAACACATTTGTTCACTAGTTCTCTGTGGTTAAGGCAATCTCTTTTACTATTATAGAAAGGTCACTGTCTAAGTGGACATGAACAAGATAAGTACGTGCTTGGATTACCACCAAAATACGATCATGAAAAGGATAGTTCCAGTTCTGGATAAAAATACATCATTACAGTCATGCTAAAATACACAATGTATGCATCTATGACATTAAATGTAGCTATTGTAATAGTATGAAATAGTATGTCAAACATTGTGCATTATACAATGATGAATGTTTCGATCACTAGTATGCCACATTTTTGCCACATGACTGTATTAATAATGTGTAATTTTAAAATAAAAACAGCTATTATACGTTTCTATGTAAGTTGTGTCAGAAGCATTTACCACTATTGCATTGTGGCATACAGTTGCTGTATACTGCAGGTTTTTGCAAAAATGTTATAGAAGTGCCATATACTCAATAAATTCTGAAACTGCACACAATAAACATGCTGTGTACTACAGAAGTAGTACAAATAGTGATATGCTGGTCCAAAAATAACATCTGTTTACATGCTAGGGACTATATTTATCTAGGAAGAGGCTACTTAATGTAGCTGCATAATACACTTACGTTTTAATGAAAGTCTGTGCCCTTAATATTTAGTATTATGTAGTAACAGTTTTATAAAAGCAATAAGGCACTCGAAGTCGTGCTGCATTGGACATATGACTATATTCCAAATCTAGCACATTGCACAACCTCTTGTACTGTATTATTGCTTACAGTAAAGTGTAGATTAACTGGGGAAAGACTCACTCTGTATGTGAAGGAGTTTTTCGGCAATGAATTCGAAAGCTGCTGCTTGCGAACGACGTCCTTTGGGTAGTCAAAGAAGCCTTTGGTTGGGCTTATGAGGTCGTCAGTGATGGGGTAGATACGGAGGTTATCATCATCTTCATCATCATCACTTGCATTGGAATCTTGGAAAGCCACTCTACTCTTAGCACATCCATTGCTAGGTCCATCCCGAGGACTTCCCACCTCCTCCATATTAAACATGAGCTCCTCCTCAGCCATGATGTCCCACTGTGCACCAAAACTACAAACAAGCACATGAGAGCACAAGTGTCAAATACTGCTACATCAGCAGATGCATTGTAAGAAAACATGCAAACAGATTCTGTTTTAGACGAACTGAGAACATGACCAAGAACATGTTGATCAAATGTGAAGGTATTCGCTAATGTCAGTCCGAGCTTAACCTGTTCCTGTTCATGCATTCCATAGTTGCTGTGCCAAATATACTTAAAACATCAGTTTGCGATGACAAAATCAGTTTACTTTAATACATTCAAGCTACAACGTCATGCATTTTAAGATTAAATTCACATTTATTTAATGTAATGTGTTGCATGATTACTCAAAACAAAAAGCATAACATAACAGCCCAAAGGTGGTAACAGTACAGATCACAAGAAAGAATAATCAAAAGTACATGTCACATACCTTATGTTCGAATGAATAACTGCTAGAATGGAGACAACACGAAAACAGGAGACAGATATCTGATACTCTCTCTTATCTCTTTCTAAAATAGGAAGCCGATTGAACAATGCATAGCGCGTTTGAACGGAAGTTTGAGCTGCGGCTGTTTCTGTCTCGAGGACACTGGACAGTGACAGGTTTACTGTGTCTTTGCAGAAATGCGTACTACGTGTCCTGGCCTGCGAGCAAATGTTCCCTTGTGTTGATTCCTCCAACCTCGCATTACTCAGGACAACGTCAAAGCTGCGTATCCAGCCCTCTAGTGGGCGTTATCGAAAACACATTTATGTACTTACAGTTCATTTCAGAGAAATATTAGGTCTGAATAATATCCGAACAAATATATAATATTGCAAAACAGATCTGCATAATGATAACACGTCAAATTATTATTCAAAGACAGCTATGTGCCATAGTCAATCACATGACCTTGTATGGGGTAGCTCGTGCTGTTATCGAGCTCAGCGGAATATCACGAATTCTACTAAGGCGAGGGCATGCTCATGAATATTACTTTATTCGTAATGACGTTTCTTGTAAATTAATATGAATATAAGCCCAGCATTCAAAACCACCACATTCTGAAATCAAATCAAGTGATCGCATTAGGGGAACGTCACGTTATGTAATTAATATTCATGAGGACCCTTGGCTATAGCTACTCTTTGGCCATAGTAGAATCGCATGTTCTGGGGGCAGGGCAGAGGACTCCACACTGGTGAGGACTAGCTGCACGTAGCCACTGTGAAAAAGAACAGACCTGCCCATCCAGCTCTAGTGGCCTGCAAACCGAGCGGATGTTTTCGTGTTTTTGCTAATCATTTTATTGCTAGTGTCAGCATCATCAAATGTGACGCTTGCAGTTGTTCTGAGACGTTTTGTTTCTAACGATGAGGTTTTATGAAACGTATGACTTTTGCATTGTATGTAAAATAAATAACTAACGTTAACGTTAAACCAGCGATTGAGCTGAGATTGTTTAGAGCGAACTCGTCCTGTTTAACAACATTTTTATCAAATTGCTTTTGATCTTTGTAAGTCACTATGATTTTAAATTATGTTACTTGAGCAGGATCTTTATAAGTCACTATGATTTTATTTGAGCAACATATTAAAATGTTCTCTTTTTTATTAATCTAATATATCGCTTGTCTTATGGTAGCGTGGCCGAGTGGTCTAAGGCGCTGCGCTCAAGCTGGGGAACAATAGTCCATCAAAGGCGGGGAAGAAGGGAAGAAGGAAGAAAAGAGAAAGGGAAGAAGAGAAAAGAAAAATGAAGAAAAGAAAGGGTGAAATATGACGTTCAAAGACAGTTCTTCCTTAGCATGCCGCGCAGTGATACAATTTCCGGTTTCTTCGCGCGGGAAAACCGCGCATTTATATTACACTGTTTCCTATTGCAGGTGCTCACCGAGGCGTGGGTTCGAATCGCGCTCAAGCGCTCTAGGCTCCAGTCATTTCGATGGCGTGGGTTCGAATCCCACCGCTGCCAAAATGTTTTTGACTATTCAACTATTTCCTGAACGTGGAAGTCTCGCGCAAAAACATGGCTTTACAATTTCCGATTCTGGTGTTTGTAAAAATAAATAAAGGTTTTTGATGAAAACATTCCAGCATTTGTATCCATATAGTGAACTTCAATGGATTCCAAACGGTTGAAGGTCAAACCGTTTACTTTATTTACATATAGACAGTACATACTTACAGACTAATACAGAAGACAATGTGCAGAATGCACATACATATACGCCGTACACACAGTGTACTATTAGACATACTTACAGGTATCAATACACATTATACACCCTATGTACACATTATACATTATGTACACATATATACACACAATAATATGTGAAGGTGCAACAGATTATGCATAAATCCAGATACGCAATGTCAAGGATGTGCATTGGATGGTATCCAGTGGTAGCAGATAGGTTTTTGTGTTAGTGCAGTGTGTGCGTGTAGTCCAAATGAACTGTGTTAAAGTCAGTGTTGGGGAGTAACTAGTTACATGTAACGGAATTACGTAATTTAATTACAAAATAAAAGTAATTGTAATTAGTTACAGTTACTAAGAAAAGATGTGTAATTAAATTACAGTTACTTATGAAAATGTTAAGGATTACACAGAGGGTTACATCTGATTTTTTAACACACACTCCCACATACAGATTTAACTGATTTCTTTCATAAATTGCAGTGACTGCTCTAAAATATGAAGCACCAATGTTTCAGAAATTTATATCATGGTTTTCCGATAAGTCTTATATTTCCTATATGGGTTTATGTATATGCTTTTTTTAAGATTAACTGTTTTTTCTAAGGCATCATTAGATTCCAGTGTTTCATGTCATAGCTATGCAAAGATTTGATTTTAAAATCAATATCATAGCTATTAAACAATTTCTTATTATGATTTTAAATCTGTATTTAACCTCATAATGATTTAAAGTAAGTCTGATTTTGAGGTGGCTGTGCTTCAAAGGGGACATCGGATGCCTATTTCCACAAGTTGGTATGATTCTTAGGGCAATCTTGAAATGGTCTCGGTGGGTGTGTAAAAGAACACAGTGACTCGTTTCGGTGTATATCTCTTTACATGCCAATGAGCTCTGCTCACCCCGCCACTCTTTCTGTGGAAGAGCAAAGGCGATTTGCATATAATCATAAAAAAATATAAAGTGGGAGACTTACTTCTTCTGGAGGTGTAGCTGGATCACGAACAATGGTTGCTGATCCATCCTTTAGTTTTAACTTTTTAACAAAACTTGCCTTGAATTGTCCCTCATTCAGAAAACAGTCTGGAGTAAAATGATTTGCGCAGCCAGACATAAACTAATTTAGTGAAAGTGAAGTGATGTGTGGCCAAGGATGGTGACCCATTCTCAGAATTTGTTCTCTGCATTAAAACCCATCCAAAGTGCACACACACAGCAGTGAACAAATACACCGTGAACACACACCCGGAGCAGTGGGCAGCCTTCTATGCTGAGACCCCCGAGGAGCAGTTGGGGGTTCGGTGCCTTGCTCAAGGGTCTCACCTCAGTCGTGGTATTGAGGACGGAGAGAGTGCTGGTTATTCACTACAAAATCAAAAATTGCTTGATAATTGAGACTGTTTAGGCTTTTGGGGGATCAAAAAAGGAGTGAATTTTTTACATTGTGGGGTGGTTGTGTCCACACACTGCAAAGACACCACTTATATGCAAATTAAGATATTTTGCATCCAACATCTCCTTTAAAATTAAAAATATTATATCTTAATTCAAGTGATGAAGGTTTTCGAGAGTCTGACAGTAATTAGTGTTAAACTCTACTGTAAGTTTAACCCTGCCTGCTTTGCATGTTTGAAAATGATTAATAGTTGAAAATATTAGAAATTTAGAAAAGTAATCAAAAAGTAATCAAATGTAATCAGTTACTTTACTTTTATAAAGTAATTGAAAAGTTACACTACTTATTACATTTTAAGTAGGGTAACTTGTAATCTGTAACCTATTACATTTCCAAAGTAACCTTCCCAACACTGGTTAAAGTGCAGTGCATAAAGTGGGAATGTGCTGTAGGGTGTATTATTTCTGGTTATTCATTGTCCTGATAGCCTGATGGGAAAAAGCTATCCCTCAGTCGGCTGGTGCGGGATCGGATGCTGCGGAGACTTCTTCCTGAGGGCAGCAGAGAGAGCAGTCCATGTGAGATCCTCGGTGATGTGAACGCCGAGGAACTTAAAGCTGCTCACCCGCTCCACAGGTGTCTTGTCGATGGTGATGGGTGTGTGTTCTCTGCTCTGTCTCCTGAAATCCACCACCAGCTCCTTGGTCTTGTCGATGTTGAGTGAGAGGTGGTTCTCCTGACACCATTTAGTCAGGGTACTCACCTCCTCTCTGTAGGCCATCTCATTGTTGTTGGTGATCAGGCCTATCACCGTTGTGTCATCGGCGAATTTGACGATGACGTTGGAGCTGTGTGTGGCTGTACAGTCATGTGTGTACAGGGAGTACAGGAGTGGGCTGAGGACGCAGCCCTGCGGCAGCACCAGTGTTTGAGGATCAGGAAGATGAGGTGTTGTTGCCCATTCTGACACCTGACTTCTGCCTGTCAGGAAGTCCAGGATCCAGCTGCACAGAGATCTGTTTAGTCCCAGAGGTCTGGAGCTTCGCACGAACCAGTGTGGCATGGCAATATGGTGTAAAATGCTGAAACTATAATCCATGAACAGCATTCTCACATTAGGTGTTCTTATT